>JAYESA010000014.1:12055111-12434782 GCA_036927795.1 Iris macrosiphon
TATATATAATTGACATAAAAAACTATATAATATATAGATATAATATAATTGACACTAAGAGGCACTAATACATAGGAATCACCAAATCTAACCATGCATATCATGGAATATTATAATACAATCACTATGTATCCAATTTTGGACACTAGGGACACAAGAACAAACCAAAATAGATACAAAAGTCATACTGAGGACACAATACAAACATTTGGTGGATATAATTCGAATTTCTATCAAATTGGCCACAAAAATACCTCGATCTGCCAAAATTGGAGTCTCTACAACCTAATTTTACCACCTAGAAGGATAGATCTAGCCATGGGTGGGTTCCTATAGGTCCAAATAGAATTTCTACTATAGTAATCGGGAGAAATAAAAGAATTAGCTATTGGGAGTTGGATCCTAATGAATCTCTATCAAATTGGATACAAAAATGGTAAAATAGACACAATTCCCCTAGCTTGGCTCTCCTCTTAGCTCCTCTCCTTGGCTCTAAGTCTTCTATCTCTCCATAGGAAGGGAATTGGGAATGAATTTGAGTGGAATGGAATAGAAATTTGAGGAAATTCTACTGGCTTGAGGAAGAAGAAGCTTGGGGAAGAAGGAGTAAAATAAAAGAAAAAAACAGAGTTCTAGCCACTGTAGGGGCTGGCCACTATTGAGGGTTTGGGTGGTTGGTTCAATAACAAATTTTTCTCTCTCTACTCTCTAATTAGGTTCTAGATTTATCATAAATAAAATCTTTTAGTTAGGGAGAAATTTAATTAGTTATGGAAGGTTATCTAACTATTCTATAAGAGAATATTCTATCAATGATAACTAACACTAATTAATTATAACTAATCACTTAATTAACTATAATAATATAGTTAGCAACCAAAGGGTGAAATTACCAAAATAGCTCTAGTCATAATTTTAAGTAGTTATAATCCTGCCCCCTTAGACAAAATTTATCCTTGAAAAATAAGATAGGCACCAGTATAGGATGGAAGCAGATAAGCGAAGGATTATACGTTACCTCTCAAGGTAAACTGAATTTCAAAAAATACTTCATATCATGAAGTATATAAAGAAGACAAAAAAGATTGGAGATAACTAGGAAAAAATAATCAACTACAATAGTTCAAAAAGAGTTTTATATATACCTTTCGAAATATGAACAAGAAGCCTATAATCATCCCTATCTTAGGTTCTAGGAGAAGGAATAAGGAATACTTAAATAGATGGAGCCTCTAGAAATATGAGAATTACCTATGTTTTAGGGATACCCATACCTATATATGATACTTATACCAAGTATTCACTAAACATCTACCTAGCCATAATACTTTTTATAATGGGTTAATACTTCTAGTATTAGTGATACACTATAGCTCTAGGACATGAGCACACTTAACGCACACTACATAGGATACCAAACTAACACTCTAGGATATATACTCTTATTATTTGTACTGGAGAAGATACTCTACCATCACTTAGATTTCCTAAGCATCCCTGTAACACACAAGAACACATCTACATATCTAAGATATAATCCTGGGATATACACTAACTATGTACCTACTGAACACAAGACACTAACTCATACACATGGCACTCATGTGATACCCTCATAACTAAATACTCAAGTATCTCCTCTATATCTACTACACTAGCCATTAGATACTCATATCCTAAATATCCATGATACTTAAGATACCCTGGATCTTGATACTAAAATACTCGTCCTATCTTGGTATTTGGATACAAATCCATTCTTTAAACACTTAAAATTTACTCTAGGATACTCACATGTATCTGGATATCAATATAAACATATATAAATACTTCCTATGTAAGGGTTCAGACTCAGGAACTAATGAATGTGAATCTCTACAGGAAACTGAACTAGAGGAACTAGAGATATCCCTATACTTAGCTGGCACGGGTAATGGAATAGAATTCAATCATAAAAAGATTTGAATGATAGATATGATATATTAAGAACCAATTTAAGATAAAATCTGATAATCGCAAACGTCTCTCCGAAATCATGTTACCCAAAATTTTTGCCATGCTAGTAAGCATAGCTACGTATAAACTATAGAGTCCATAACTAAGGTATGTACCTCTATAATCATGTTATCTAAAATTTCTGCCATGCCAATAGTATGGCTACGATAAACTCTAAATTCCATAACTAAGATACATACATCCAAAATCAGGTCTCTACATTTTTACCACGCCAACTAGTATGGCTGTGATAAACTCTAGACTCCATAATTAGGGCAGATGTTTATAGTTTCCACTGTCTCATCCAAATACGTCATCAAAATATACCTCAATATAGTCCATAAAATTAATCTCGATATAAGGATTAAGTTCAACAACGGACAAGTATTCAAGCTAAATTAAAAGTTTAGGGTGAACAAAAAGAAATAGAAATAGATTTAGGTAACATTCAAAGTAAGATTCTCAAGGGTCATCCCAAAAATCTTTTAAGAAATCATAATCTATAATTGAGTACCATACTTCTTATAATCCATCAATCCTAAACTATTGCAAGCTCGCAGCAATACGACTAAGCCTAAGTACTACCACGACATTGTACTATTTGAAAAGACGATACTTGCATGGGCCACCATAAAAATATGCCATGATCCGCACCCGAACGATCGGGGTACGAGTACGTAGGTACATCCAGCCTATGTTGTAGCATCGATAATAGAATATTGTTTAGACCTCAAGATCAATATAAGTCTAACTAATAAACAATAATCACTCAATCACAACAACTAAAAAAAGATACGAAAGAGGAAGATAAAACCAAATATAATGTCTTAAAATTTATCCAAGTCATAATCTAATATCCACATATTTATACAAGCCAAGTAAGTTCCGGAGACAAATCTGGTCTAATAGTATATAACTAGTGAAAGCACTAAACTAAGAAATACTAAAGCTATAGCATCGTCCGAAGGTTGCGAGAGCGTCTCAACTATAGCATCGTTCGAAGGTCCAACATTGTGTAGCAAAATATCCTAATATTGTCAACATATTCAGTCAAAAGCAAAGAAAGTACTATTACAACCATAAAAATACACAACGCATGTATAAATCTATCATGATAGAAATAGTACAAGTAAGGAACTCATATAAAGGAATAATTTGAGGACAAGTAGTGTATGGAAAATATAAACATGGAACTGACAACAATGTCTCGATATCGTAAAAATAGGTTTTTGGGTGGAGGGTGTAAAACTCTTATTTATTATGAATTAATAAAGAGTAAAAGAGAATCCTATACAAGAGGATCTAAGTACAAAAAAGACAGATCTAGGTAAGTGTGACGGTGGAGATCGAGTATTGCAGCGGCTTCTTTACTCCTTTGACGATCCGAGACCAAGGAGGTTGACGAGGCTTCGAGTGACGCTTTTGTCTCCTTATTCTTCACTTCTACGTGTGGTCGCTGCCTCTATGTGTGTCTCTTTTATGTGTAGCTGCTTTTTTTGCATGTGGGAGACGCCCACTATTTATAGCCTTCGGAAGGCCTTACATAGGCGCATGTATGCGAGCTGTATATTGACGTATGGCATTGTAGGCACATACTACGTTAAGGTTGCCACATGTCAAGCCAAGATCTGGGCTTGCTGATGCCCATAATACTCGTGACACATGTTATGCCCTAATTTGGATAGCTGTATTTGCACCTTGGGAATACTTGCCACTTGGCGCATGAAGGGCACTAAAGGGGTAGTGGCGTATGATACTGCAGGCGCATTCTAATATGTATAATGGCGCATGATACTTCGGGGTCATGAGACATTAAAATTCGTAGTGGCATATGACACTGCGGGCACATGAAACACTAAAATGCGTAGTGGCACATGGCATTACGGGCACATGAGACACTAAGATGCGTAGTGGCATATGGAACTGTGGGCACATGAGAAACTTCTTGGATGGTGTGGTGCATAGAGCGAGGACAATGAAGAGCATGAAGCTGGACCCCCTAGGTGCTTGAAATTGGATCCCTCAGGCGCATGGAGCTGAGTCGCTGAGGCTCATGGAGCTGGATTACTGAGGCGCATAGTATACATTTTTTATGCTTCTACAAGACCCCCTTCAAAGTTTTTGAACTTAAACTTTTGTAAGGTTTAAAGTTTGGAATACTTTAAACAAAAGCATAGAGGATGTAAGTGTAGGAGTCACTTTGGCACACTTGTGAAGCCTCCTTATATTTGGCGCAACAGAGTATTTTTCCCGATGCAGCCAGTTGTTTGGCGCATTTGACTGTTGGGGGCATAGAGAAAGTTACTTAGCTAGGCGCAGCTGGCTACTTGGCGCATAGGACTTCTGGGCGCATCAAGCCGCGACGGAGATTCATCCGTTGAATGTTAGATTCATCTCGTATTTTCAGTGTCTAGCAATTCGTGAGCCATTAATGGCTTCCATAATATAAATAGAGAGCTAGGGAGGAAGAGAATAGTGTGCCTCTCTCTCTCACATGATATCTCTGTTGAAGTTAGGCACGGGGAAGTCAGTCGAGCGGTTCGTTGACCCTCTCCCTCTGATGGTCGACTACGCTTCCATCGTCGGTGAAGGTGAGGAGTAGGACTTGTAATCTTCTTTCTTCTTTCTTTGGTCACTTTGGATAATTTTTTGGCACTGTGCCTTCATACCGTTCTTACCACTGTCTGAACTACTTGGTCTAACGTTCATAGTCTTTGCTAAAGAGCTTCGTCCTGAGGATGCACTGACTGTGAGGGCTCTATCTTGGTAGCATGGGTGAGGCTATCTTCGGATATGCACTTGAAGTATGCACCGAGAAATGATATACGACCACGTTATAGAGGCATATTCGCCTATTCATGGCGAAGGTCGCCCTTATACTGTGGCAGCACTGTGCCTGTCTTACAGGACTTGATGGCTATGCACAACTTTTTTGAGCACATTAATAGCTGGTATGTTGAACGGCGCATGACTCTGATGTGCGCTTTTGTATTATTTTGCAATAATTCTGACTTTGGTATGCCTATTTTTGCATGAACTGTCTCGGATTGCTCTGGTTACGATGGAGCATGGAAGGATACCATAGTCACCATTGTGCGTGGCGTACAAACACATTATTCGAAGGATTTTCTGTGATCTTCCAACCTAGCTCACTGTAGCTTCCCTCCGTATACAACCAGGATGTGTTGGCTGGATCTTGGGTCGAGTCTTGGTAGCCCATCTGAGTGGCAGTGGCGGGGCTATTTATCCCAACAGGGATTTCTAGTCCGTCCTTTCATATTACAGAGTTGGGCCTGCAGTAGCTCAGCTCTGAGTTGCAATCTTCCTTGTTATCCATTAGTATGGATTCTTTTCTCGCACTGTGGCTTGCACTGAGGAGTCTTACTGAAGTGATAATCCAGAATGCATTGAGCTGTCGGCTTTATACGTGTTGGTACCAGAAATAGCACAGATAGGTTCTTCTTATTTTCACATGTACCCATGACCTTGAATATTAATAAAAATTCTTGAATGTAATGGACTTCCATATGTACTTATGATCTTGAATATTAATAAAAAAATTCCTTTCTGTTTGGACTTTTCTTGTTGCTGTGGATATCTTATGAGTATTATACCAAAGGTAGTATGGAGATAGTATAACATCATAACGGCGATAACGCTAAGCCCAATCAGAGGTAATATTGACTGTAGAAGTATAAAAAATACGCTGGATAGCTCTACGCAACATGGTGATACAGGGCAGCGTAAGCAGGGGGACCCCAGGGCCATCAAGAGTGCAACGGAGCTTTTCCGCTGAGCACGGCGTAAAATATGATGGGACCGTCCGCGTAAATACAGTATGTCCAGGCCGCTTTAGCGTAGACGGGGTGCTTCATCGCCTCCATAGCGTAAAACTCATCCGCTTTTAAAGCAGCGTTAAAGCGTACGAGGAATACTTCGTCTTCCCCAAAATGAACCTGTCAAGTCACGTAGTGAACCTGACATCTGACTCCTGACAAAAAAGTGCTGCACGGCTACCCAGACGATGGCTGGAAAGATGGCAGACCACTCGGGACACACCCCACAGTATGATGGCGGATCTCTGCATTTAATGCAGAGGATTTGATTAAATATTACCGAACCATCATTTACTGACATCCCCTCAGCGGAGACTGCTTTTACGCGTACAAGGAGATACGCTACCTTATTTTACACAGGCAGACGTGGACTGTTTATGCTCCGCAGAAGACAAACAGACTGCCACGTCAAAAGCTACTCTTTGAACAGGGCTCGAGGCACACCTCTGCACCTAATGCTCAGAACGGTGGCAGGCCTTCAGAACACGTCTCTGCAATTAACGATGATGGCAGATCTCGGCATTTAATGCGAGAGATTTGATTATATCTCCAAGAGCCGTGATTTCGGCTAAAGACGTTCACATCAGCTCGGCTTCTATACCCGTTCAGCTTTTGTGACTGCTCGGCCTCTACAACCACTCTGGCACATTACGCAGCAGCTTCTACGTTCATTAAGCTTCTGTGCCCGCTCGGCTTCTATGCCTCATCAGCTTCTATGCTCGTTCGGCTTCTATGCTCATTCGGCCTTCTGTGCTTATTCGGCTTCTATGCCATCAGGCTTCTACGCCTACTCGGCTTCTATGCCTACTTGGCTTCTACGCCATGGTGACAGACATTGGCTTCTACGCCAACCTCTTCTACACGAGGGATACCTACCTACGTGGCTTCTACGCCGTGATATTCGTAGCAATTATACGTGTTTTGTCCCTTAGTTGGACCCGCGTCACACGCTCATTCAAAAGGTCATCTATACGCAGGCTTTAGTTATTTTAACCGTTGTGTAAAAGGGTGCTGTACTTTCTACTACTCGGTTTCCACACCGATTGAGTGGTCACTGTCACCAAAACTCTATAAATAGAGACCTCTATCAACAGAGGAACAAGTCAAGACTTTAAAAATCGAACAAGGTCGAAACCTTGAAAGAAGGCCGAACCACGGGTCGAAACATTAGAGATTGAGGAAAGGTCGAAGAGTCTTTGAGAGAGAGAGAGAGAGAAGCATCCAGAGCTCAGGCAAAGGGTAGCGATCGACGACATTGGCATCGTGCATCCATCCTCTTTCGTAACCTCCGAAGCTGCTTTCCGTCTTCCACGACATTTTTTCACCATCGTGTAGTCCAAGGGCTAAAGTGATCGACTGCAGATCAGACACCTATAGCAATCATCTACCCAGATTAAATAAATTATACTCCTACATCCTCGTATAGGATCAAATTATACAAGTTTGTTTGTAAACCAAAGAAAGCAGATTTCGTGCAAACCTTGTATTATATACATTTTGTTCTTTCATTTAATACCACAAACAAGATGGCGACTCTGCTGGGGACATCTTTCTCTTCTGATGAGGAAGTAATTGCTCAACACGATGCGGTATCCGGGGGATCTGTAAAGAAGACATTGGTCATCCAGTTCGACCAGTCAGCCTACGAAGATATGCTTCAGACGGGGGGGGGGGGGTAGCTCTCACTCTCTCTCTGTACAAAACAACAGGAAGCTGCGCAAGGTCTGGATGCCCAAGACATCCTCTACCATTCCTGTGGACTCTCCGATCTCTCCGACCAATGAGGTTGTAGCATTGCTCCCTCCGTGCCCTGCACGTAAAATTCAGTCTCCCGCTACGCGCGGTATCGACGAAACTTCAGGCAATGCCTCAGCGCTAACCCAGAAGTATCCACCGTGCCCTGCACGTAAAATTCAGTCTCCCGCTACGCGCGGTACAGACGAAACTTCGGGAAAAGCCTCAGCGCTAACCCAGAAGTATCCACTGCGCTCTACGCGTAGGAACCAGTCTCCCGCTACGCGCGGTACAGGCAAAACTTCGGGCAAAGCCTCAGCGCTAACCCAGAAGTATCCACCGTGCCCTGCACATAAAATTCAGTCTCCCACTACGCACGGTAAAGACGAAACTTCGGACAAAGCCTCAGCGCAAACCCAGAAGTATCCACTGTGCTCTACGCATAGGAACCAGTCTCCCGCTACGCACAGTACAAAAAAAACTTCGGGCAAAGCCTCAGCGCTAACCCAGAAGTATCCACTGTGCTCTACGCGTAGAAACCAGTCTCCTACTACGCGCGGTACAGACGAAACTTCGGGCAAAGCCTCAGGGCTAACCCAGAGGTACCCACTGCGCTCTACGCGTAGAAACCAGTCTCCCGTCCGTGGCGGAATAGACAAAACTTCTGATGATGCCTCAGCACCAAATCGGAAGTACAAAGCATGCTCCGTGCGTAAGACAACATCTGACCTCTACGGGGAACCAGATGACCCCTTTGATCTCTGCAAGGGAAAGCAAGCGGCGAGCTACTTAACTTTTCGGCTATCCACTATCTTCTGATATAGGTTGCCATCTACACTTAACACCCGTACTTAGTCATAAGTACGCCAGTAGTGTTAAGTCCACAAAAAACTGCCATGTCCATATCACCTCTGAAAAGACGTGCACCTCCATCTCCGAAGGAGTCACGATCAAAAGTTTGTCATATTCATATTACCTCTGAATAAACTTTCGGCTATCCACTATCTTCTGATATAGGTTGCCATCTACACTTAACACCTGTACTTAGTCATAAGTACGCCAGTGGTGTTGAGTCCACAAAAACTGCCATGTCCATATTACCTCTGAGCAGATGTATGCCTCTATCTCCGATGGAGTCACAACCCAGGGAGTTTGTCATGTTTATATTACCTCTGAACAAACCTTCCTAAATTCGGCTATCAATTATCACCTCTGATATCGATTGTCATCTCAACTTAGCACCCGTACTTAACTCTAAGTACGCCAGTGGTGTTGAGTCCACAAAAACTGCCATGTCCATATTACCTCTGGCAGGGCTTGTCCCCAAACCTATTATTTGTACTCTCGTGCACAACAAATGATAGGTCCACAAAAAATTCCCCTGTGGAATGCCTACAATGGAAAGTGACGCATGGCAACTGTTCTTCGACGGTGCCTCCAGGACTAGTCCCAAGGGAAACGTGGTTTTAGGGGTAGGAATCGTCCTGGTTACTCCCGATAAACTCGTCATCTATCGAGCATACTCTCTAAATGAGCCCTGTTCCAATAATGTGGTGGAGTACAACGCTCTACTAATCAGGCTCCAAGTCGCTAAAGAGCTGGGGGTCGAATCTCTGGAAGCTTTTGGTGATTCTTTGCTTATCGTCAATCAAGTCAGAGGAATATATGAAGTCCGAAATCCAGACCTCATCCCCTATCACCAAGCAACGGTCGAGATAGTCGTGACATTCAAGGGGTTCTTCCTAGAGCATGTACCTCGATCTCAGAATCTGGAAGCTGATGCCCTAGCCAGTCTAGCTGCAGATTTAGCTACTCCTATAAGAAGGCAGAATTCAGTAATCCTTCTTAACCGAGATCTATTTTGTGTGAAGAACAACGCTCACATCGAACGCAGTTACGCTGTGAACACCGATCCTCCTACAAGAGATTGGAGAAGTCCCTTTATAGATTTCGTGGCATACAAAATCTTGCCGGAGGACCCTAAAGAAGCAGCATCCGTCAAAAGACGATCATTACGCTTCTACTTCGATGCATCTTCCCAATGCCTATATCGCCAGACCTACGACGGACTGCTATTGAGATGTCTCTCTAATGACGAAGCACAGCAGATCATCGGGGCGCATCAACCCGGTCCTAAGCTACAGGATCGCATCAGAAGAATGGGCTATTACTGGCCCACTATGATCGCAGACGCAATCAAGTATGCCAAACGATGCAGGGCCTGTCAGGTCCATGCAGACTTCATACATCAGCCGTCTGAATATCAACATCCTACGGTTGCATCCTGGCCTTTCGAAGCATGGGGTATGGACATCATTGGTCCTATTCACCCATCTTCTTCCAGAGGTCACCAGTTCATACTGGCCATCACGGATTACTTCTCCAAATGGGCAGAGGCGATCCCTCTCGCTGAGGTAAAAACATCCAATGTGATCAGCTTCATCAAGCATTACGTTATTTATCACTTTAGGATTCCCCAACGGACAAATCCATGACAATGGGCCTCAGTTCATCAGCCAAGCGTTTCATCGATTTTGCGATAAAAATTGGATACAAAATATCGCCTCTACGGCGTATTATCCAGCTGCTAATGGTTTGGCGGAAGCCTTCAATAAAACCATTATCAAACTCTTGAAGAAATTCGTCTCTTTGAACAAAAGAGATTGGAACAAGAAGCTGGGAGAATGTCTCTGGGCATACCGCACAACGGTCCGAGCACCGACAGGTTGTACCTCGTTCTCACTGGTCTACGGGAGCGAAGCAGTTTTTTCCATCGAAATTCAAATTCCGTCACTCAGGATAGCAGTCGCCAATGAGTTAACCCAGGAAAAGAATGACCTTTTAAGGCTTCAGGAGCTAGAAGGATTAGACGAGAAACGCCTTCAAGCTCAACAGAGCATCGCGTTCTATCATGCGCGCATTTCCAGAGCTTTTAATCAAAAAGGAAAGGAAAGAGTGTTCAAAGTTGGCAAGCTAGTCTTAGCTGTAAGAAGGCCAATGATTCTCACTCACAGGAGCAAAGGCAAATTTTAGCCCAAATGGGAAGGCCCTTACGTGATCGAGACAACATTCTCAAACGATGCTTACAGGTTAGCCCAACCTAATGGAGACCTACTAATGGCTCCTATCAATGGCAAATTCCTGAAAAGGTACTATGCTTAAACTCCTCTGCTCAAGTGGAATAAAGGCAAAAATCTCATTCTGACAAAACTACTTCCAAAACGAAACTAGTTGGACCGTATTCTATCATGTCCATATGACCGCTGAATAGATACGCCCTGCTAAAAAAGTTTACCGAGAGTATATCATGTCCATACTACCTCTGGTATCACTCTCATCCAAACCCATCATTTACATTCCGAAATGACATGTCCACAAAGTCAGATGAAAATCCTCTTTATTATTCCCAAAAAAAGAGCGAAAGTACATTAAAAAGCAAAAGCAAAAGTACATCATGAAGGGGGAGCGGTCAAATCGCGAATCTGCTCCGCCAGTCTGGCTATCTTCGTATTCCTTGAATCCAAGACATCAGCGCGGGCCCGCTCCAGCCGTGCCTCGTCATTAATCAAGAGGGATAGCTCGGCTCTAGCTCGAAGGAAACCAGCGCGGGCGACATCCTTCCTCGCCAAGTTCTGTTTTGCTATGACCAGTCGGCCATTCCCTACATCGAGACCTTCTGACGACTGAGAAGCCCATTCCCTTGCCTAAGCAAGCTTCGTCTCCAGTTTAAGGACCCTCGCTACATTCCCGTCATGCTCAGTCTTGCACTTCGTCTGAAGAGCAATAGCCTCCTCCAAGACGACTTTTCCTTCATCCATCTTCCGCTGATTTTTCTGGAGGATTTTATTCAGGTCTTCCACCTTTTCAACAAGTTGCGCAGTCAAGGAGTCGTGTCTAGCCTGGACCAAATCGTCAATACTATCTTGGGATAGCTGCGAGTATTCGTTAATGGGTTGCTCCAAACCATTAACTACCTCCGCCAGGGCGTCAGCTAAACCAGTATCGCCAAGGTCCCTGATCGCCTCTATCACAAACCGAGAGGACCTCTTCAGGCGCTCAAAGTTTAGATTCTTCTCCAACACCATTGATGTTAGCATTTTCAAAGTGCTGTAGAAGATACTGGTATACTGCTCGGTCAGCGTAGCTAGGCCCGAATGCACGCTAGGAGTGGCTGCAATATTGTCGAACCGCGCTCCAGAGGCAACCGCAATCGACGTGGCCATAGTCCTCGTCTCAACAGGGGGTGCGACAAAAGAGGAAGCTCCAACCCGCATACTCGAAGGAGGCATTGTCGCAACGACAGGGTCGTCCTCTTGAGGTATCGAAACCTCGTCGGCAGGCGAGCCGGCACCCGAAGATACTTTCTCTTCAAAACCAGGCACCTCCGTATCAACGCCAGGACCTGACACGGAGCCGAAGGGCGCATATACATTGCCCTCCCCGAAGAGGTCGTCCCCTGAGAAGAAGACAAGAGGAAGTTAATGTCAAACATGATGTTAATTTTCCTAAAAGAAGAGGCACGAAAAGACGACAGGATGCTAGCCAAGCTGTCATACCTGGAGAAGAGGGCCTGCTAACAGACACTGGCAAATACTCTTCCAGGTCTTCGCCGAGATCCACTTGAGGCTCATCAACTGGAATCTCGCTAGAAGCGCTGACGGGCACGACAGGGGCCTCTCCTAATGCTGATCCGGACAAAGGTACATGGAATCTTATGACCAGCCTCGAAGGCGACTTCGTTCTACTACCTGAAGCAGTAGCGGTGGTAGCAGCCTCCAGCTGAGATTCTCCGGCACTATCGGCCAAAACTGTAGAAGGCTCCTCTCTAAAAGGCGAGGAACCCCCAATCAAAGAATCATCCCCGACATAGGGAGAAGTAGGCTCACTTCCAGGAGCCTCAATGCCAGGAATCTGGAGAGGACGAGTAACCCTCCTCTTCGACCTCTTACGAGGAGAAGCCTCCTTCAGAGCGAGAGCCCTTCATTTCCCGGAGACTACCAACGCCCCTGCAGGCGGAGGTATTTCATCCCTCGGTACCGATACGAGAGGCTCATCTGGAGTAGCGGACTCGTCACCCTCGTCAGAAGAAATCGACGGGACTTCAACCCTTCCTCCAGGCTTGGAAGAGGGCACCCTAAAGCTTCCACCCATATCAAAATCGTGATGGGAGGTGTTCGTTGCCACATAGAACTGGGCATACGAATGCAGGATGCGCAGCTCCGTGGAGGGTGTGACGAAGGGCACAATAAAAATTGCTCCGGTGCAGCCCATGATAAAATATCGCCATCCCCTCGCTCCATCGATGAGTCCACCTCTGGACCTGAAGCTGGTGACGGCATTGCCCACATGCAACTGATCATACCTAAACTGCCTGGCAAACCGACTAGGCAGGTAGGGTTCAAAGAAGCAGTGATCTTCACTTTTGTACAGCAGGTGGGAAGGTCTAATGCAGACCAACCAATTGAAGGCTTCAGGAGAAAGAGTGATCTTATCTCTACCTGAGTCCTCAAGCCTAATCCCCGATTGGTTGCGATGAACAGAGGGGACACTGCAAAGGAGCTTCCAGCTGTGACCGTAATACAGCACCCGCCGACAGTCTAAAACTGTGAGCACATTCCAAGAGGATTTCTTGTAATTCAGCAAGAAACTCCCTCCCAAGCTACTGCCGGAACCGGGAGACATCACCCGGGGGTTATAGAGAATTAACCATCCCATCAAATACAGGTATGGTAATTCCACCCGGGGAAAGCTTTCACGCCGAGCTTCATCAGCGAGCAGCGCCTCAGTCATCGCCCTCAGGCCAGCTTGTATGCGGCACACCATGGCAGGGAGCAAGCCTAGTCTCGCCCCAAATACCAGACGCACTGCAGGCCACAAGGTATTGAGGTGAATACGATCCGCAGATGCGATGCCAGGTACCACCAGTCGGCGCAACCATATAGAGAGGAAGCCAGTCAGTTGAGCTTCCTTGGATAGAGCCCTGCGGCAATGCCTCAGATAGCTGTAGGCCTTAGTACCTACGGGATATCTTCCCATCCCTTCGACGAGGATCTGATCCGGAGCCCTAGCATCATCCAGGAGATCGTTGACTTCCTGAGCAGTCAGTACGCTCAGAGGATTCACAGGCTCATCCTTGACTTCCAAGACTTTCTCCGGCTGAGCAGCCCTAGCCCGGTGAAAGAAGAAGTAGGACGTCCATTTACTAGTGTTAGCCAAATCTGAAGGCTCAGCATAGAAGGCGGTGTAAGCAAGGTAGTGGCACATCAGCTCTTGATACACTTCCACTACCCGAGGGTCTGAATCCCCCAACTCCCGATTCGTGGGAACATACTCTTCATACGGAGTATCCCCCGTCGGCAGTCTCGAGATCTCTGCCATCTCATGAAGGGCCAATCCCAACTCTCCCAGCGGAGTGGCGAAAGTCCTGGTGAGCGGAATGTATCGCTCCATCAGTGCCAAAAACAGGTTAGGGTTAGGAGGTAACCCAACGCTGGTGGCACTCACAGCTGCCAACAGACCGATGTTCTCCAACTCGATCCGAAAATGCTCCAAGGCCCAATCAACTAAGCGAGCCCATCGAAGGTTTGTTGGGGTCATCCACCCGTTACATCGAGGATTCGCCTTGGGGTATACTTCTCCGTGCCCTATGAAATCATTGCAAAAGGTCGGCAATTGCACCGGCTGGAGCACTAAGTTATCTTCACTCGGGATACTGCCTGGGTACAACCCCCCTGAACAACGTTACAGGACCGGAAGGGCGGCTGACAAATAGGCCAGATCCTTTCTGGTAGAAAATCTTCTCCGGCCTACCGTGAAGATCGAGATTCAGCGTCCACGACATCTTCCTGGGATGTGTAGCATGGAAGAATGCCAAGATGGGATAATCTCTCGGCATCTTGGGCAGACTCAAGACCAACTTCCCGGGTGGAAAAACCCAGAGTTCTTTCTTTGGCTTCGTCTGGGACTGCTTATCAATCATGTCCCCGAAGAGAAAGGCCGGCTTTATATACTGGTCCCCGTCTACATACGTCAAAGGCTCTCCATTAATCATATTCAGCGGCGTTCGCTCGCCCTGAGCCGATATCAAGATTTCCCTCCCTTTGGGGTATTGGGGTCCGGAGATAGGAAATACCACATGGGACAGATCCTCCAGATAGTTGGAATGCAGCAACCCGGCGGCAGAACCCATCACCTCGGCTAGCGGAGATACGCCCAAGTTAACTGCAAGGGTGCAAGAAAAATATGTCAGTTTTATACTAGACGTTACAATATCGCAGCACATGCCAAAAGGCAACGGTCTGAGCTTTACGCCAAGACTGTACAAACTTGATCGTTTGTGCCGGAATTGTCATCCAGAAACGTAAAATTCAAGTCGGCAGTATACTATCTGTGCTTTACGCCAGACTACCAAGGTTCGAGCTATTACGCCAGAATTTTCATCCACAAGCGTAAAAGTTCAAAATTATACAGTATACACCAAGTTTTTGGCAGTCAATGCTTTTTACGCTCAACTGCGAAAATCTGGAGTTTTTATGCTGACACATTAAAAATGTGGGCGTAAAAGATAAAACGTCTCCGTGCATCATCTTCCTCAAAGAGGCTATCAGCATAGAAGACGACCTAGCGCGGTCACGTTCAACATGTGCGAAGGATTTTTCAGTTGTTCTCATTCATCCCAAAAAGCTCTACCTATCAGCCCGGGTGCACTGCTCGTCGGCGGGATGCTCGGCTCAGAATGGGGTTCGCCCTGTCCAACCGGAGGCACTCCTGCTTGGGCAGAAGAACGAGAAGAGGAATCAATCTTCTTTCCCTTAGAGGAGGAGGATTGCTTAGAGGCCATTACTGGAAACTTTGAAGACTCAGAGAAGACTCGGAGAAAAGCTCGAAACAGTCGGAGGCTTTCTTTCGCAGAAGACGGATGAAAAGTTTTTCTCTCAGAAAACTTGGGATATATATAGAGTTCGGATGGACTCCTCGGACCCCGAACCAAATCTCCTAATTAAATATTCGGTTATGATTGGGTCCTACGTCAGCCTATTATTCAGAGAAGACGGACAGTCAGCGAATTCGAAAAGTTTTTCGCGCAAAGCAGGTCAGCAGTTCTTACGCTAAGGAGCTTTCTACGCTCGACAGCAACAGATCTACTGTTTCACACTTGCAAGCTATAAGTCTATGGTTTTACGCCCGGATGCCTTTGTGCTCGGTAGCTTTTATGCTCGAGAGGCCACAATCCTACGACTTTATGCCAGCAGATAGCAAATCGATGATCTCACGCTCGGTGGCACCTAGTTTACGCTCAGAAGCAACAGATCCGCGACTTTACGCTCGAAATTTTTTTCTTTTCAGAAGTTACAAATCTACAGTTCTACGCTAAGGAGCTTTCTACGCTCGACAGCTATGAATCTACGGCTTTAAGTTCGACGGCTACAAGTCGGGTTTTACGCCCAGATGCCTTTGTGCTCAGTAGCTTTTTTGCTCGAGAGGCTACAAACCTACGACTTCACGCTCAGGAACTACAAGTCTATGATTTCACGCTCGATGGTATTTAGTTTTTGCTCAGAAGCTGCAGACTAATAATTTTACGCTCCACGACTTCCCGCACATCTGAAGGATACGCCGGCCAGATCACGCGTACATCTGAACGGTCCTTAAAAGCGGTCAATTGTAAAGAGTTCACACAGAGGATACTCGTTCTTGACCTCAAGATATCCCAAGTACCCGAAGCATACAGATTTCAACATTGAAAAAACTACTCTTCTTCATGGGTCGATTCGAAGTTCATCCAGACCCCAGTCTGAATATTTTATCTATCAAGATGGCAACTCAGTTTGACAGCCATTTCTCGACCCTGTTCCAAGGGATTTTCGAGAAAACATCCTTGAAGATGATGTCTGAACAAAGAAATTATGTTCATCAGAAGCAGCAGTTCAGAATTCTATGCGGTTCCTCACTCCTAAAATAGCAGGACGGTTCGAAAACTCGAATGCTACAACGGCTTTCTACGCATCTCTAGTTATGCGTAAAAGACAGGACATGACCTAGCACTCTTTCTAAACAGAGTCGGCATAAAGAATCAGACGTGTCGAAGCTGCACACATTCAGACTTCACAGCAAAGTATGGCAAGATGATCATATGAAGAAGCAAGACGATTTTATTAAAATATTAAAGTCATGATTACATATGAGGGAAATCCAATCTACAAGGGTTTTTTCTTCATTTTTATGATTACATCTGAGGGAAACCCCGTCTACAAAGGGCTTCCTCATCATCGTCTGAAGATCACACCGAGAAGCTGTTCTGACAGGTTCTCACATTGGTGAAGGTCTTCCTCTTCTTTCAAGAAGATGATCAGTGGCGGGAAGATACAAAAATAGGCATAGACCCATCCTCCAACAGAAGAAAAGTAGGGTAATTCTGCTTTCCTACAACCACCGCCACCCGAGGTCAGAGCTAGTTGCTGCTCTCATCCCCGGAGGTAACGGGAGAAGGTGCCACTTGCAAACAACATGGTGAAATATGATTCTTCGTCTCTCCCGAAGAACTACCATACAAAGTTTCTGATTATCCCGAGCAAGGGAGGCTATGATATCCTTCTATGATCCATCGTTGCAGATGAGACTTGCTCGAAGACGTCATCTTTTTCGGCTCCCTACATGCTGGAAGAACATGGTCTTCTTCTTCCTCAGATCGATCCGACGGACTCCGGCGATCATCCTTGTGTGGCGAAAGGAATGCGGGAAGAACAGGTTAAACTCCTCGACCTTTATAGGCGAGAGAGGTCACACCGGTCCCCAATAAATCTGCCATAAAGTCAGCATCGACCGTTTCAACGCTCCATTCAGAAATATTTCGAGTTACGAGGAGCGGTTCATGCTTCATTCAAAGTATTCCAAATTTTGAAGAAATTTGAAAGCTTTGAAGGGGGTCTTGTAGAAGCATGAAAAATACGCTGGATAGCTCTACGCAATATGGTGATACAGGGCAGCATAAGCAGGGGAACCCAGGGCCATCAAGAGTGCAACGGAGCTTTTTTGCTGAGCACGGCATAAAATATGATGGGACCGTCCGCGTAAATGCAGTATGTCCAGGCCGCTTCAGCGTAGACGGGGTGCTTCATTGCCTCCATGGCGTAAAACTCATCCGCTTTTAAAGCAGCATTAAAGCGTACGAGGAATGCTTCGTCTTCCCCGAAATAAACCTGTCAAGTCACGTAGTGAACCTGACATCTGACTCCTGACAAAAAAGTACTGCACGGCTACCCAAACGACGGCTGGAAAGATGGCAGACCACTCGGGACACACCCCACAGTATGATGGCGGATCTCTGTATTTAATACAGAGGATTTGATTAAATATCACCGAACCGTCATTTACTGACATTCCCTCAGTGGAGACTGCTTTTACGCGTACAAGGGGATACACTACCTTGTTTTACACAGGCATACGTGGACTGTTTACGCTCCGCGGAAGACAAACAGACTGTCACATCAAAAGCTGCTATTTGAACTGGGCTCGAGGCACACCTCTGCACCTAATGCTCAGAACGGTGGCAGGCCTTCAGAACACGTCTCTGCAATTAACGATGATGGCGGATCTCGGCATTTAATGCGAGAGTTTTGATTATATCTCCAAGAGCCGTGATTTCGGCTAAAGACGTCCACATCACCTCGGCTTCTACACCCGTTCAGCTTTTGTGACTGCTCGGCCTCTACGACCACTCTGGCACGTTATGCAGCGGCTTCTACGCCCATTCAGCTTCTGTGCCCGCTTGGCTTCTACGCCTCGTCAGCTTCTATGCTCGTTCGGCTTCTATGCTCATTCGGCCTTCTGTGCTTATTCGGCTTCTATGCCATCAGGCTTCTACGCCTACTCGGCTTCTATGCCTACTTGGCTTCTATGCCTACTTGGCTTCTACGCCATGGTAACAGACATTGACTTCTACGCCAACCTCTTCTACACGAGGGATACCTACCTACGTGGCTTCTACGCCGTGATCTTCGTAGCGATTATACGCGTTTTGTCCCTTAGTTGGACCCGTGTCACACGCTCATTCAAAAGGTCATCTATACGCAGGCTTTGGTTATTTTAACCATTGTGTAAAAGGATGTTGTACTTTCCACTACTCGGTTTCTACACCGATTGAGTGGTCACTGTCACTAAAACTCTATAAATAGAGACCTCTATCAACAAAGGAATAGGTCAAGACTTTAAAAATCGAACAAGGTCGAAACCTTGAAAGAAGGCCGAACCATGGGTCAAAACATTGGAGATTGAGGAGAGGTCGAAGAGTCTTTGAGAGAGAGAGAGAGAGAGAAGCATCCAGAGCTCAGGCAAAGGGTAGCAATCGACGACATTGGCATCGTGCATCCATCCTCTTTCGCAACCTCCGAAGCTGCTTTTCGTCTTCCACAGCATTTCTTCACCATCGTGTAGTCCAAGGGCTAAAGTGATTTACTGCAGATCAGACACCTATAGCAATCATCTACCCAGATTAAATAAATTATACTCCTACATCCTCGTATAGGATCAAATTGTAAAAGTTTGTTTGTAAACCAAAGAAAGCGGGTTTCGTGCAAACCTCGTATTATATACATTTTGTTGTTTCGTTTAATACCACAAACATTGACGTGATAGGTTAGATTGGTTACATTAAGATGGTCCGATGAAGACTTCATCTGAGATAATGGAGATATTATGGTGTAGAACCGTGAGTCAAGCATATATGTTTGTAGCTGAGCATGATCATGGCGGAGTATTTTGTGGAGAGAGCAAAAAAAATGAGTCAGAGATAATATAGACGTGACTGCTTTCTCGAACAGTTCGTAGTTCAGAGGTGATATGAACATGAACTACTCACTTTGATTTTTTTTGTAGGGATAACACTAAAAGGGATGAGTCAGAGTTAGTATGGACGTGACTGTCTTCTTTTAGTGGGAAGAATGACTCATAGTTCAGAGCTGATATGGACGTGAACCTTTTGCTTTCAAATTTTTTTTAAGAATCCGTTACCCATTACGTACTCGGGACTCCCAAGTACGGATAACAGATTTGTCCACTTACCACGGACGGTACATAAAGATAACATGCTGAGGAGGATGATACTATGGAACGCTGTCCATTTATTTCCCTCTGCTAGGGGTAATTTTTTTTTCCTTGCCTTGATTAGGCATAATACTTCTTCAGTAACTTGCCGTTGATGGGCATCATGAGCAAGTCATCGTTGGTTTTGGCGAGTCTATATGCACCACTGGAATAGACCGTCTCTACCACGAAGGGGCCCTCCCACTTGGGTTAAAATTTTCCTACCTTCTTGTAGGTCATGACCATTGGTCTTCTCACTGCGAGGACTAGGTAACCCACTTGAAATGTCCTTTCCTTGACCTTTTCGTTGAAGGCGCCGAAAAGTCGTGCTTGGTATAGCTCTATGCGTTGTTGAGACAAGAGACATTTTTTATCGAGTGCTTCTAATTCTTGCAAGCGTTGACGATAATTGTCTTCGGTAGTGAGTGAGTCCTTGTCGAGGTCTGCTGACATCATATTGATGGACAATGTTTGTTTGAGTAAGTCTCCGATGCTGGTGTCTAAGTCCCAAGCGGAAGACTGTGACGAGTAAGATTGTTCTTTATCTTCCTCTTTCAAGTCTTCAAAAGTTATGGGAGAAGTGATATACCCCAAACCATGACCTGTTCATTGATAGTATATTTTAGGTTTGCCCTTGGGGGGAAGTGATGTAGTGTTAAGCGTAGTCATTTTCCATAATTCAGGCCTTGGTCGCTTTTCAGGTCATACCCCATCTTCTAGAGGATATGCTTAGTTTGTATGATGTAGCGGTGAAGTTGCATACGACCGCTTTCTGGTTCTGGCTTTTCGTAAATGAAATTCTGATGACCTTCAATCTTTTCGAAGATGATAGGTTTGTCCCCTTTCTTTCTTACTGGAACGATGAAGCATGGGTCTTGACTAAGACATATCCGATTGACCGCGTGCACAGTAGCTACTTACGTATGAAGGTGTAAGCCTATACCATGTTCCAAAGAATATGTGACACTCCAATACGCGACAACAGAGCGATTCAAAAAAAGGCCTTTATTGAGGAACTACGGTATCTCTTCTGAAAGGATTATGTCATCGTAGGACAGTGCGTTGGTAGATGCCATGACGTACTCTTCTAGCTCATCTTCTCCAATAGTTTTTAGCGATATTGGCGGTGCCAGAGTTCTTCTACGAAGCTTGACCATCAACTGCCCTGGAGTTTTCATTAACGGGAAATTCTTGTCTGGAAGACGCCTCTATCCCTGGAGCTTGACCACCAAAGGTTTTGCCACTTTTTCGTGAAGCTTAACCACTAGGGGGTAGATGTATGGGAAGGATGTACTTTGAGACAGATTCTTAGAGGATCTCCAAAAGCGGTGGCCATATCGACCTCATCATCAGTGGCGTTGCCTTCTTCATCAAGGTAAATTTTCTTGTATAAGTCTGGGTCAGGGTAATACGCCTTGACCCCTTTGAAATGATCTACGTCGGCAAATTATGTTTTGACCACGCCATCTGCATTGACATATTTTAAGAATTGGTGGAGCATAGATGGGACGATCATGTACTCATGTATCCATGAGCGTCCTAGCAAGACATTGTAATACACCTCCACATCGATAACGTAGCAGGTCACCTCTATGCGAAGGTCACCTATCTGACACTTCAGACGAATCATGCCTAGAGGTTAACTTATTCCAGCATTGAAGCCGCTAATGGTGGTGCTGGTGGCTGCTAGACGATGCAACGATATTCCTAAGGTTTGTAGCAGACTCCGTAGGATAATGCTGAGGGATGAGCCGGGGTCGATATGCATCCGATCCACCTTAATGGATCTGATATATAATGTGTAATACAAAGGGAGATTATGCCTGTTGTTCTTTAGAAACAAATACTGCTGAGAGAATATGATGTTGGGGATCGCCTCCATCATACTGTTGCAGTAGGGATATGAAGCAGGGTCTTCGACCGGTGGCTTGACTCGGGCCATATAAGAATATGCATTTTACAACGTATAAACGCCCTCGACCAAATTTAGGGTTATTTAGTTTAGATAGAGAGACTAGGATTAAATTGGTGACAATTAGAGTTGAATACAGTAAATTAGAATTATTGTGCAATAATTATATTACTTAATGCACCTTATCGTTGCTTCGATATTTGGAGCGCTACGCCAGTAGTTACCTTCAAACAAATTCCATACGCATCTCCTAGACATGCCAGACTACCCATCAGACCCTTGTTTAACTTTTAGATACTCAATATTGTGCTTCATTTGAGCTGCACAATATTCGATACAAATATCTGTGTATTATCCCAATAAACCCCATTTCTCATAATTGCCCGTCCCCATTTGAGTTTGAGACCCAACCACAACCCAACTCAGTATAACCCAAATTAATGTATTGACCTATCCTGAGCCTGCTATGCCCATGTCACTTGTGTCCCACCTAAATTTAGTTCCATGTGTCTTCAATTCATTAAAGAACGTCACGCACTTTGTTTTTAATTAAATTAAATTAAATTAAATTGGAGGCAATTTTACCCTAAACAGGATCTGACCAAGCCATGTACACCCTTTCATGTAGACCAGCCCCCACCCCAATGAGCCCTGGCCAGCCCAAGTCTCGAGGTCAGCCCACAAATTCTATCACCCATATAAATATATATTTCTTTTCACATGGAAACCCTAGAACATAAACACCATCACCACCTCCATAACCTAGCCGCTTCCTTACCTCTAACCCGAGCCCCTCCTTTCCCCGGACGGACACCCACCACCGCAAGCTGCCACCACCTCAGCCTCTGCCACCCGCCTGACCATCGACTCCACCACCCCAACATCACCGCACCACCCGTCGGACCACCGACTGCCATCCCCCATCTCCATCACCCTCAAACCCAAGCGCCAACCCGATACCCATACCCCGACTGTCCCCAGCCCGGACCACCGCCTCCAGCATCGCCAACTCCCACTGACATGCCGACCCCGACCTCCCCCACGATCTGACGCCACCCAGGAGCCGTTCCCGCCGGCCAACCCCCCTGTTGCCGCTGCAAGATTGCTGCAACTGCTGCAGTTGCTGACCGCTGCCGCTGCCGTGAGCCGTTGATCGACACCGGAGCTCCGACGACCGCCGGCGAGCGGGCACGTCGACGAGCAGACCCCCCCTCGTTCTGCCAACTAGGTACTCGTCCTCCAGCCTCTTCTTTCCTCACATCATCGTGTTATATATCGTGGTATTGTCGTGTCTTGTGTCGTATGTCGACACGAGCAAGGTATTATGTAATATATTTGTGTATAACAATAATTAATAAGTTAGAGATTATTAAACTAGTAAATGATCTTAATAATACGACTGTTATAAGGACTCATAATTCACCAAAACCAAGGCATTGATCAAAAACACCGTAATATATAGAATAAGGACATGTAATTGTACGAAAAATAAGTAGTTCGTAAAACCCATAACTTCGATAAATTATTGTCGTGAGATACACGGTAACAGAGGACAGGGCACGTGTGCATCTTAGCTACATGCACATGCGACTCTGTAGTTGGCCAGCTGAAATCTTGCGTCAGTACCTAAGAGCAACGTCGTAGTTATGTATGTATTGCTTTAGTGTCTGATGCTAGATTGCTATATTATATTGTGTGTTTAGGGTCGCTGGACCAGCCAGGAGATGCTGCAGGAGCAGGCTATTGGCATTCACAGCTTGAGGACTCAGGCAAGATACCTTGCCCTATTTACTGTCTAAATTAAATGATACATATGTTGTATGATATCTTGTTGCTTTATTTTATATGACTGTGCGCGTCCGAGATTGACTCGGGTGCAGTCGACGGATGTGTCGATGAGTAGTGTACTTGACCTAGTTGCTAGCAGACTCACCCCCTTGGGAGGATACTCTGGTATTTTCTGAGACCTGACACTCTTACACATATCACTGTGACAAATTCATATTGGGATGCGGGTCCGCGTACTCGACTAGCTATCGGTGAGTGTGACATGCATCACGGTTAGTATGTAACTCAGGATTATTTTATTTGTAGAGACTGGCATATAGATACGTGGCATGCACGTCGAGTATTCGACTAGTGTATCTACATTGGGCGGGAAGGACAACTAGTAGGCGTATGGGATACACATATTGGACTTCGTCGTATCCGGAGGAGCCACGGATCCAATGAATCCCTTTATTATAGATACTGCGCTCTTCGGAGTGATACGAACGTATATATATTGCAGATACCTTATTCTTCGGAATGATGGACGTTACAGATACTACATTCTTCGGAGCATTGGACGTTATGCCTACGCCTACCCATACGTACCAAAGTTGTCTTCACATTGTATTCACTTAGATGGTTAGCACACCCTTTACTTTATTTATTTTATTCAGTATCTATATATATGGCATGCTTCTATGTATCTTGTTACGTCCCTCTGAGGACCTGGTTCCCTTCCAAATTTGGACGAGGTATATTATCGTACAGTGTATGGACCAGGACAGGAGACGAGGTATGCATTCGAGGAGGAGCTAGAGATGCTTCCATCAGAGTTCCCTTGATCATTGGTAGGCCTTCTGCCTAGGATTGGGAGCATCATTATCTAGTCAGCCGATGCCCCAGTCATTACTCTTTTATCTATCATTTCAGTACTTTTATTTCGTTATAGTAGTGGGTTTGTCCCCACCAGACATTCTTGGTTGTACTATGATCTTTTGAGACTGGCGTTTATCTTCCAGCATTTATATTTAGTACATTCTTACTGTTTATATTGTGGATGAGATTGGATTACCTGTTGTTGATTGATATGGGACATGTTTGTATTTTAGGACAGCGTAGCACTCTTTGTTAGGATCCATTAAATTAGGATATCCACGGACATGTGACAGCTGGCTATTGCCATGTGGCCTAGTCCCATATACTTTTGGGACTGGGGCATGACATGGCTTTAGTGGTGGCCTATGCATGTCAATTTTTTCGCTTGTGGTATGGTAACATACCCAGCGAGCTTGCAATAGGATAGAAATTACTATGTCTTATCTACTTCGATTACGTCTTTGAATTTTCTTCGTATTGCTTCTAAATATCTGTATCTTGTTTGCTTGATTCCGTACTCTTTTAATGAAGTCCTACCTCTTGCAGCAAGATGAACTTGCACAGTGGACGTGGAGCACCCAGTGCCGTGGTGCCAGACGACACCACCCAAGAGAGAAGATACCTCAGGGACTACCTAGAGGGCAACCACCATTACAGGCCCCGCTGATACCTTGGCGCGAGACTTCTCAGGGCGATCCTACATAGCAGCCCGAGGGACAGACTTCCCAGATGATACCCACGCAGCATTTTGAGGGCCAGACTTCGGGAGCTACGTCGATGCTACAGACCGAGAGGCCGACATTTGAGGAGACACCTACTGCACAGCCAGAGGTTCCATTACCACCACCTCCACTATATCCACCGCAGATGCCATAATTAGATGGACAGCCACAGATGCTTCAGTTCTTCCAGACTATGATGCAAGCACAGTGGCATCAGACCGAGACATTGAGACAGATTTTGATGGCAGTACTAGAGAGGACACCTGTCACAGCACCAGTACCAGCACCTGCACCAGCCCAGATAAGAGGCACTGTAAGATGGTTCCGACAGATGGGACCAAATACTTTCTCAGGCAACGAGACTGTAGAGGAGATCTCCAATTGGGTCGCCAATACGGAGATGATACTAGAGGCTTTAAAACTGCATCCAGACCTTTGGATGACCGCAGTGAGGGCCCAACTAAAAAGCAATGCCCATCACTAGTGGGATTCTATTGAGCGCAGTATAGGCAAGAACCAGACGTGGGAGTAGTTCTTAGAATACTTCAATACGAAGTATTTTCCGGCTACAGTCAGAAATGCCCTGTACTCCAAGTTTCTACATCTAGAACAAGAGAATATGACCGTTGACGCGTATGACGCGGAGTTTAGCCGTCTCAGCAGATTTGGTGCCGTCCTGATACCCAATAATCTAGAGAAGGCCCAAAGATTCCATCACGGCCTCACTTTCGAGCTACAGAGGTATACCACCACACAGACGAGGATTTCTTATGAGGAGGTTCTCTCAGAGGTGAGGATCCAGGAGGCCATCGGCAGAGGAGCTAAACGTTCCAGTACGACCACACCAGCTAGAGCCCAGCCCTGAGCAGGAGGACCGATCCGTCGTCCCGGAGCGCAGACACAACAGAGGGCAGCACCATACCCACAGCAGAAGCTCCCGACTTGTCACTATTGTGGCAAGAAGGGACACGTTATCAGAGATTGTCGAAAGAAGCTAGGATTATGCATGACATGTGGAGCAAGTCAGCACCTTGCCCGAGACTGCCCACAGCACAGAAATGCAGCATCCCAGACCGGACAGAGGCCAGCAGCACCAGTTCTGAGGATACTACCCCCACCAGGAGGTCAGCGTCCACCAGTACCAGGAGGATTTCAGAGGGGACCCCCTTGGGCCCTACAGCAGCCACAGTTTAATTAAGCCCGACAGCAGACCAGAGGACAGAGGCACGGACAGGTCTTTGCACTAGGAGCTACTGGAGGAGGAAACATAAGGGGAAGCTCTCACAGGTACTATTTTAGTTGCATCATTACCTGTAACTGCATTGTTTGATTATGGAGCTATACTATCGTTCATATCAAGTAGATTTATAGCAATGCATAGAGTAGCTACTTCCCCCTTGCCTAAGAGTTGGAAGATTCTTACCGGAGGAGGTATCATGCCGGTTACCAGCACTATTAGAACGTGCTCGGTAGTCGTGTGTGGAAGAGAGATGAGAGCGCGATTCTTGGTATTACCCATGCCATACTTTGACGTTGTGCTAGGCATGTACCGGTTAAGCCAGTATAATATCGTACTGAATTGCCGGAAAGGTAGCGTCACTTTTAGACCGCCAGATCAATCGGAGTTCGAGTACTTGCGAGGGACCGTTAAACAAGGAGTAGGACAGACGGCTGGAGCTTACATGGCTATGGAGATGGTACCCCCACCGATAGTTGCAGAGTTCGAGGATGTTTTCCAGGAGGAGTTACCAGGCTTACCGCCAGATAGAGACGTGGAGTTCACTATTGAGTTAGTACCCGGAGCAGCGCCGATATCTTCCAATGTGTATCGATTGGCAAAGAAGGAACTAGATGAGATGAAGCTATAATTAGAGGAGTTGCAGAGCAAGGGATTTATCCGTCCTAGTACATCACCCTGGGGAGCACTAGTGTTGTTTGTACCTAAGAAGGATGAGACAGTACGTATGTGCATAGATTATAGAGCCCTTAATGCTTTGACTATTAAGAACAAGTACCCCCTGCCGCGGATTAATGATTTGTTCGACCAGCTGACATGAGTAGTGGTGTTCACAAAGATCGACTTGAGATCGGGTTATCATCAAGTGAAGGTATAGAGAAAAGACATTCCAAAGACAACATTCAGGACTCGTTATGGTCACTACTAGTTCTTAGTGATGCTTTTTGGACTGACAAATGTGCCTGCTGTGTTTATGAACCTGATGAACAGAGTCTTCCACCAGTACTTAGACCAATTCGTGGTAGTCTTCATCGACGACATCTTGGTGTATTCGAAGAGCCACGAGGAGCACGAAGAGTACTTGAGACTAGTGTTAGAGACGCTGAGGAGAGAGAGGCTTTATGCCAAGTTGAGCAAGTGTGAGTTCCTCCTAGATTGTGTCGCTTTCCTAGTACACGTTATCTCAAGAGATGGTATTTCAGTAGATCCGGTGAAGATTTCATCAGTAGAGACATGGCCAACCCCTACCAATGTCTCAAAAGTGAGGAGTTTCCTAGGACTTGCCGGATATTACCGGAGGTTCGTGAAGAACTTTGCGAAGATCGTGGAACCGATGACCCGCTTGATCCATAAGGAGCAGGAGTTCACCTGGACCGAGGAGTGTCAGACATCGTTCAATGAGATGAAGAAGCATTTGACTACAACACCTATCTTGACCATACCATCTGGACCCGGAGGATTCGTGATCTATAGCGGTGCATCCTGGAAAGGATTAGGATGTGTCTTGATGCAGCATGGAAAGGTTGTGGCCTATGCCTCTAGGCAGTTAAGGACCCATGAGAAGAATTATCCTACTCACGACTTGGAGCTTGCAACAGTGATCTTTGCTTTGAATCTTTAGAGACACTACCTATATGGAGAAAGAGTAGAGATATTCACTGATCACAAAAGCCTAAAGTACGTCTACACCCAGAAGGACCTTAACCAGAGACAGAGACGTTGGCTCGAGGTGATGACAGACTTTGAGATTGAGCTATAGTACCATCTGGGAAAGGCCAACGTAGTAGCCGACGTATTAAGCAGAAGACCCATGGTATTGTTTTTGACTACCCAGCAACATCTGTTGAGAGACCTAGAGCAGATGGGTATAAAGGTCATTATGCCCGGAATAGACGGCCAGTTGTCGAGTTCCAGTTGCAATCGACATTGGTTAAGAGGATCAAGGCTGCCTTGCCAACAGATGCCAGATTTCAGAGGCTTCGACAGAGGACAGAGGCCGAGAAACTGACAGGATTGCACATACATGAGGATGGGACTTTGAGATGTGGAGATCGTCTCTATGTTCCGAATGGAGAACTTCGTCAGGAGCTGATATCGGAAGCACACAGTTCAACATACTCTATTTATCCAGGAGGCACGAAGATGTACAGAGACTTAAGGCAGTACTATTGGTGGCATAGAATGAAGAGAGAGATAGCCCGCTTTGTGGCAAAGTGCCTGGTGTGTTAGCAGATCAAGGCTGAGCATCAGAGGTCAGCAGGTTTACTTCAACCGCTCCTGATACCTAAGTGGAAATGGAAGCACATCACTATGGACTTCTTTACAGGCTTTCCGAGGAGTCCTAGTGGTCGCAATGCAGTATGGGTAATCGTGGATAGACTCACCAAGTCCGCTCACTTTTTACCTTTCAGAGTTGGACAGTCTACGGAAGTCCTAGCAGATATATATATGCGGGAGATCTTGCGACTGCATGGAGTGCCAGTCAGTATAGTGTCTGACAGGGATACGAGGTTCACATCTTACTTTTGGTGGAGTATGCAAGAGAGTCTCGGTACCCGCTTGAAATTCAGCATATCGTACCACCCACAGACAGATGGCCAGTCCGAGCGCACCATTCAGACACTGAAAGACATGTTAAGGGCATGCATGCTTGATTTCGGAGGATCATGGGAGGACCATTTGTATTTGGTCAAATTTTCCTACAACAATAGCTATTAAGCGGGCATTCAGATGGCTCCTTATGAAGCATTGTATGGCAGGAAGTGTCATTTTCTAGTATGTTGGAGCGATGTAGGCGAGAGATAGATTCTTGGACCAGAGCTGATTGTTCTTACAGTAAAGAAAGTAAAGAAGATCCAAGGGCACCTGCGAGCAGCACAGGATAGGCAGAAGCATTGGGTGAATGCACATCGACGACCCCTAGAGTTCCAGGTTGGAAATTACATGTTTCTAAAGGTCTCACCTACTCAAGGGACTATCAGATTTGGAGGCAGAGGGAGCTGAGTTCGAGGTACATCGGACCATTCGATGTGTTGGAACGCATCAGAGAGGTTGCTTACAGGTTAGCCTTACCACAGACATTAAAAGGAGTTCATGATGTCTTCCCTGTATCTCAGCTAAAGAGGTACATGCCAGATCCGAGTCCTGTGCTTGACCACTCAGAGATCACAGTCGGCCGAGTTTGTCATACCAAGAGGAGCCTGTAGAGATTCTGGACAGAAGCGAGAAGGTATTACGAGGTCAGACTATCCCTCTAGTTCGTGTCGCATAGAGGCATCATGCACCAGGTGAGTCGACCTGGGAACGCGAGGATGATATTAGACAGCGTTATCCCCATCTCTTCGAAGGCCTAGGTTTGTAGTAGCATTTAATTTCAGTCAATAGTTTTACCATATGTATGTTTTAATTTCGATGACGAAATACTCTAAGAAGGGTAGATTGTAAACCCCCTCGACCAAATTTAGGGTTATTTAGTTTAGATAGAGAGACTAGGATTAAATTGGTGACAATTAGAGTTGAATGCAGTAAATTAGAATTATTATGCAATAATTATATTACTTAATACACCTTACCGTTGCTTCGATATTTGGAGCGCTACGCCAGTAGTTACCTTCAAACAAATTCTATACGCATCTCCTAGACATGCCAGACTACCCATCAGACCCTTATTTAACTTTTAGATACTCAATATTATGCTTCATTTGAGCTACACAATATTCGTTACAAATATCTATGTATTATTCCAATAAACCCCATTTCTCATAATTGCCCATCCCCATTTGAGTTTGAGACCTAACCACAACCCAACTCCGTATAACCCAAATTAGGGTATTGACCTATCCTGAGCCTGCTACGCCCATGACACTTGTGTCCCACCTAAATTTAGTTCCATATGTCTTCAATTCATTAAAGAACGCCGTGCGCTTTGTTTTTAATTAAATTAAATTTGAGGCAATTTTACCCTAAACAGGATCTGACCAAGCCATGTACACCCTTTCATGTGGATCAGCCCCTACACCAATGAGCCCTGGCCGGCCCAAGTCTCGAGGCCAGCCCACAAATTCCATCACCCATATAAATATACATTTCTTTTCACATGGAAACCCTAGAACATAAACACCATCACCACCTCCATAACCTAGCCACTTCCTTACCTCTAACCCGAGCCCCTCCTTTCCCCAGCCGGACACCCACCACCACAAGCCGCCACCACCTCAGCCTCTGCCACCTGCCTGACCATCGACTCTACTACTCCAACATCACCGCACCACCCGCCGGACCACCGACTGCCATCCCCCATCTCCATCACCCTCAAACCCGAGTGCCAACCCGATACCCAGACCCCGACTGTCCCCAGCCTGGACCACCGCCTCCAGCACCGCCAACCCCCACTGACAGGCCGACCTTGACCTCCCCTACGATCTGACCGCCACCCAGGAGCCGTTCCCGCCGGCCAAGCCCCGATGTCGCCGCAGCAAGATTGCTGCAACTACTGCAGTTGCTGACCGCTGCCGCTGCCGTGATCCGTTGATCGACGCCGGAGCTCCGCCGACCGTCGGTGAGCGGGTACGTCGACGAGCAGACCCCCCTCGTTCTGCCAACTAGGTACTCGTCCTCCAACCTCTTCTTTCCTCGCATAGTCGTGTTATATATCGTGGTATTGTCGTATCTTGTGTCGACACGAGCAAGGTATTATGTAATATATTTGTGTATAACAATAATTAATAAAGATTATTAAACTAATAAATGATCTTAATAATATGATTGTTATAAGGACTCGTAATTCACCAAAACCTAGGCATTGATCAAAAATACCATAATATGTAGAATAAGGACATGTAATTGTACGAAAAACAAGCAGTTCATAAAAACCATAACTTCGGTAAATTATTGTCGTGAGATACACGGTGACTGAGGACAGGGCACGTGTGTATCTTAGCTACATGCACACGCGACTTTGTAGTAGGCCAGCCGAAATCTTTCGTCAGTACCTAGGAGCAATGTCGTAGTTGTGTATGTATTGCTTTAGTGTCTGATGTTAGATTGCTATATTATATTATGTGTTTAGGGTCGCTGGACCAGCCAGGAGATACTGCAGGAGCAGGATATTGGCATTCACAGCTTGAGGACTCAGGCAAGATACCTTGCCCTATTTACTGTCTAAATTAAATGATGCATATGTTGTATAATGTCTTATTGCTTTATTTCATATGACTGTGCGCATCCGAGATTGACTCGGGTGCAGTTGATAGATACGTCGATGAGTAGTGTACTTGACCTAGTTGCTAGCAGACTCACCCCCTTGGGAGGATACTCTGGTATTTTCTGAGACCTGACACTCTTACACGTATCACTGTGACAAATTCATATTGGGATGCGGGTCCACGTACTCAACTAGCTATCGGTGCGTGTGACATGCATCACGGTTAGTATGTAACTCAGGATTATTTTATTTGTATACACTGGCATATAGATACGTGGTATGCATGTCGAGTATTCGACTAGTGTATCTACATTGGGCGGGGAGGACAGCTAGTAGGCGTATGGGATACACACATTGGACTCCGTCGTATCCGGAGAAGCTACGCATCCAATGACTCCCTTTATTGCATACACCGCGCTCTTCGGAGTGATACGAACGTATATATATTGCAAATACCTCATTCTTCGGAATGATAGACGTTACAGATACCACACTCTTTGGAGCGTTGGACGTTATGCCTACGCCTACCCATACGTACCAAAGTTGTCTTCACATTGCATTCACTTAGATGGTTAGCACACCCTTTACTTTATTTATTTTATTCAGTATCTATATATATGGCATGCTTCTATGTATTTTGTTACGTCTCTCTGAGGACCTAGTTCCCTTCCAGATTTGGATGAGGCATATTATCCTACAGTGTACGGACCAGGACAGGAGATGAGGTACGCATCCGAGAAGGAGCTAAAGGTTCTTCCATCAAAGTTCCCTTGATCATTGGTAGGCCTTCTGCCTAGGATTGGGAGCATCATTATCTATTCAGTCGATGCCCCAGTCATTACTCCTTTATCTGTCATTTCATAACTTTTATTTTGTCATAGTAGTGGGTTTGTCCCCACCAGACATTCTTGGTTGTACTATGATATTTTAAGACTGGCGTTTATCTTCCAGCATTTATATTTAGTTCATTCTTGCTATTTATATTTGGATGAGATTAGATTACCTGTTTTGATTGATATGGGACATATTAGTATTTTAGGACAGCGTAGCAATCTTCGTTAGGATCCATTAAATTGGGATATCTGCGAAGACGTGACAGCTGGCTATTGCCACGTGGCCTGGTCCCGTGTACTTTTGGGACTGGGGTATGACACAATGCCTCACTCAGAGCATGATGATTCTCTCTGGAGAAACGTAGGAGCTCGAAGAGAAACAACTTCACGGGAGTGTTGGCCATTTGTGCTAAAATATTAAAGTTGTAAGGCTTCTCCAGCCCTTGAGTTGTGTCCTTTCGCAGAGGTTTATCAAATCGTGTCTCTTTCTGCTTTTTCTTTTCTACTGCAGAAAGTTGAGATAGACCTGGATCAGAGGTAGAAGATGGAACAATTGGGGGCGTACCCTCTTCGGGAGCGTTGTAGTTGAGTTGGTAGGATAGGCCCGACCTAGTCACACCAGCGAGAGCCTCGTCTGCTGATGGGGAGACCGTATGACATGACCTGGTTTTCTTAGATTTAAACACAGAAGGCACTGCTTGCTTCGTCATTTCGGGGACAAGGTCTGGATAAACCTACATGACTATGCCTATTGGATTAGTAAAGGGGACCAACCCCTCTGTTCGGGTTGGAGGGAGGTTGACAACCTCCATGGTTGTCCTAAGAATAGGAACGACGCCATCTTAAGCCTCAATTATCAGGAAAGTGCCGAACTGGAGAGACACCATGTTTGCAGCGATTGTCTTGTCTTCATAGTCCAAAGATAGAGCTTTGAAGTCAATTAGTCGCTGTATCTACCTTTTTAATATGTAACAATCACGTGTGGCATGGTGGACATATCGATGATAATGGCAGTACTAAGGATTATCGACCTTGCCTGCCTCATTGGGGCACCTGATGTCAGGTAACTTGAGTTTGTTGCCATTAATCAACACTTCAAAGAGCTCTATGACATCGTCGTCATTAAAGGAATAAGTCTCTTGTAATGTAGGTGGCTTTGTCGGCTTAGCAACAGGTGAGGTCGGTCTTTTTGACAAATTAACCGTCATGTCCTGCTTCCCTTTATTGTCACGATTATGGGCAGCTGTGAAAGAAAACTTTTTCTTGTCTTCAACGTTGGGGGCTTGAAATCCCAATAAGCGGACGTCTTTTGCGATCTTCTCTACAGCAATGATACTTATGATAAATTTTGTCCAATCACTGAATGGGCCAGACGCCGTCCAGAGTGTTATTGCTGGTAGAAGATTCTTTCGGCATGTGTCCATCAGCGTAGATTCAGGAATGCCAGGAGGTAGTTTCAATGCCAACTGCCGGAAAAGCTTGATGTAATTTCGTACGAGTTTCCTTTTTCTTTGGGTGATGTCCATCCGAGAGAACATGGTCATGTCCATTCCTCCTCCATAGAACCTTACGAGGAACAGAGACTTTAGTTCCTTGAAGGAGGAGATATATTTGTCTAGGAGGCTACAGAACCACTAAAATGCGACATAAGATATTGTCCCAAAGAATAAGATGGTGAGTATGGCGTCATCCCGAGGTAAATGGCCTATTATAGACTGAAAGTATCTCATGTACTGATGAGGTGAGGTCTTCCCTTTAAATAATGCCAAAGATAATGGCTTATACTTAGGAGGGTATACCATGTTATCTCAGTCAGGAGGATAGGGTTGCCAATCCCAAGTTTCTGGAGGTTGTTATGGTTGTCTCGAGCATCGATGCGGGCACACAGGTCCTTGAGAGTCTCCTAGATATCGTTTGCCAAAAGGGGAGTAGAGGATCGAGGCACTGTATGAATGTTTACAACCTGAGGAGCCATATCAGGCGCATTAGGTTCCTCGTTTGTTCGTCCCTGCACTTGCGGTTGTGTTGGGTGATACTTTCTCTGAGCTCTAGCACTATGTGAGTCACAGTCTGTATTGAAGTACTCAAAGCCTGCATCATGGCTTCGAGTATCTCGAGGAATTATTGGTTATTATATTCGATGCCATGTATACTGACATTAAGTGGGAAAAGACGGACGAAAAGATAGATGCTTCACTCTCTGCCTCCAATGTCTGAGTATCACTATCCTAAGGGAGAGTGGGTAGTGTCGTATCACTTTTATTATTAGAGGGATTGCCACCCCAAGTTGATCTGTCATCCGTGTGTAGAGATTCACTGTCCTCTTGGAAGGATGGGTTATCATAAAACACCGGGGGACTGTTACCCCCAGCTCTAGCGGAAGCTTGATTTGGGGAGGCATGGCTACCCCCAGTTAAACTGTCATTCGTATATAGAGGTTCACTGTCCTCTTGGAAGGATGGATTATTGTGGAACACCAGAGGACTACTACCCCCAGCTCCGGTTGCAGCTTGATTCCGGGAGGCATGGCTACCCCCAATTAAGCCGTCATTCGTGTGTAGAGATTTACTATCCTCTTGAAAGGATGGATTATTGTGGAACACCGGGGGACTGCTACCCCCAGCTCTGGTTGAATCTTGATTCGGGGAGGCACGACTACCCCTAGACCTTATTCTCGAGCGTGTACCTTGAAATACCCCCACTGTGGGTACTTGCTTGCTACTCCTTGGACGACTTCACGGCATACCAACTGACGCGGGATGTAGCGGGATGTAGCCGTCGAAATACTGATTGTCTGGATGCAGGAACTGGTGCCTTGGATCAACAACAGTTGACGATGATATTGGCACAAGTGTGTCTGCGAGAGGACACATCTTGTGCAAGGGTCGCCTCTCTCGTCTTACGCTCGTGACTAATCACGAAGCATAAATTAGAGGATGGAAGCTTCACTTTTACCCCCATTTTATGCGCTCGGGCAACGTTTGCGCATGGAGACGAAAGTATAATTTTTGTTCCCTGACCCAGTTCTTTCACAGAAACTGCAACTATATCATTAATGGAAGACTTAAGGCGAGATGAACCCACTATATGCGTGCAGGTAGACTGGGCACATGGGTCTGTTATCTCAATGTTTGCTCTTCGATTTGGTTTAGTTGCAACTACGACATCCAAGTGGGTTCTAGAAGGCTCTAAGGGTTGACCCACAACTGGCACGTGAGCACCTGGGTCTGCCCTATAGAGTCTTATGTTAGCAGCGCGTGATACAGACAACGACGCATATTTTTGGAGAGCTGATGGCGCAGCCTCTCTAGCGCACATGGCTTAGGATATTTTGGGTTTCCTTGCGCCAGCGTCCTTGGGCGCATAGTACAAGTAATCCAAATTTGGACTATACGAGCCCTTGTTACTAGCAGCCTTGCTTGGAGAAGGTTTTATGCACCTGTGATCAACGCATTATTTCTGGCATAAATGGTATTGTATGCTCACATCGAGGGACTTGGCATGGCTCTTCTTGAGTGCGCTTCAGAGACGGAGACATGATGTGCGCCAACCTTGTCACGACCCGTACCCGGAAAATCAGGCATGAGTCGTGGGTACGTCCAGCCTACGCCGCAGCATCGACGGTAAAACGCTGTATAGGTCAACTATCTAGCTAACAATCTCACACAATCAATATATAAACATGTCAAGATCTCAACTCCAAACGGAGGAGCAATATCATAAGGATAACACAATACTCAATCATGAATCTAAGCACGATAAGATAACAAAGAAGTCTAACAACTACAAAGTCTAAACAACTGCTGCTAAAATACCACAATATCAATAATAATAATAATACATCCTGAATCATATATAATACAAGGTCTCAATCTAAAACCGAAGACAAATCTGGTACCAAAGCTAATAAACAACAACTGAGGTCTTAGTGATCCCGGCTACCAACCCGGAAATCACTCATAAACTAGAGGGTCCTTGTCTGCACTATCGACAGGCTCAGGTCCATAAAACGTCGGACACCAATCCTCCGGATACTCTAGAAAAATATGTCCAGTCAGGACTGGAGCAAGTACATCTCTAACAGCAGTTCCATTTAAATGATAAAAACTATAAAAAAGTTGTAGCAAGTAGCAAGAAGAATAAAATAAAGTATGAACAAGGAAATATGCATGTATCACTGGTGCATAAAGGTAAAGATGTATGAATATCATAAGCAAGATGGTAATAATTGCAAGATACAAGAAATCTAAGCTAAGATCAAGTCCGTGCACAAGAACGTGTAGTGAGTCCAGCATGAAATACATGTAATGAGTCAAGTCCAGAAACTATAAGTGAGACCAGCAAGAATGCAAGAGAGTCCAGACTAGAAAGAATAAACTCGGTGTCTTTGAAATACTTGTTTCGACATGTAAACGACTAGGGGTAAGTACGGCTCACCGCGCACTGGGTGCGCGGCTGCTATCATTCCAGATTAGACCAGAGGGAGTGATTCCTGATGATTCCAGATGGGAGTGTTTACATGTCTACTCGAGTATTTCCCCGCCCCAACTAATACAAGTGAATCCAAGACCTGACACGTAAATCAAGATGAGTCCAGCCTGAAACATGAGTGATGCCTGTAGGTGATGCCAGTAGTGATTCCAGAATAGAGGCCAGAAACATGAAATATACGTATCGCAAGTAAATGAATCCAGAAATACCAGTCCGTGTCCCGTGTTGTGCCAAAAAATCAGATGATACTATACTAGAAGCTAAATCATAATAATTATCAGATAATGAAAACTATCAGAGAATGTACTCGCCTGACGTCCTGAGCAACTGGCGCTCCAAACTAGTATCGCAAGGACCTATTGCGAAAAGCAAGGTTAAACAGGTTTCTAATGAGTTAAACAGATATAAAATAACTAAAAATAGGCGTCTATGGTCGTTCTAGGTCAAACGGGTCAAACCGGTGAAATCTGGGTCAAAAAGTCAACTATGGGTCCAAAAAGTCAACCCTAGGTCAAAACTAGGTCAAAAGTTGACTTTTGTCATGCCCCAATCCCAAAATACCGAGGGACCAAATACGTGGCAATGGCCAGCAGCACACACCGATGGACAAATCCAATTTAATGGATCCATCGGGGCGTACTTAAGCTGTAATACAACAATAATGGTCTAAAATATACTAATCTCATCCACAGAAATGAATACAACAATATCGGAATCATAAAGCAAGATCAATCTCAATATAATATAAACTCGAGAAATAACCCGATAATGAGTCTGATACATCTGTCAAGATACAAGAATAAAGCTAACCACATCAAATACTGAGTATGAAAACAGTATATACTCAGAAGATACCCTCGGTGATCACTCGTCTACCGGATCTGGTACTGCTCCAGTGCCTGCTCCTGCTTCTGCTCCTGCTAATGCCCATGTCCCGTATAACTCGGGGTCGATTTCGTCTGCTAGTCTTGGGGACATAGTCCGGATCCAGTCCTCAAGGGACATAACAAGGTACAGATAACACAAGCCAAAATAAATACAGTGCAGCAATAAATGAAATAATATGGTAAACTATATAACCAGCTAAGTGATATGCAAGTGAGAGTTTTAGTCATACTCGGGCTGAGACTACTACAGGATCAGTGTCGGAGAAACCTATAGCAGTATTTTCTCGAAGGGCCAGAACTTTTGCCAAAGCTCTATATCAGAAACTCAGACACATCCAGATAACAATATATATAATATAATCAGCCTTTTGTATGGTAAATCTTTTCCCACCCAATGTAATCACACGTCTCATGTCCATGACACGCAAGATCATAACTAATGCAACAAGTCATATAATGTCTATGAGTATAATGTCTATGTCATAAAACATGTATCCTATACAGAATCACCACGAATATCTCAGGAAGATTCTGTCTCATGTATAGTGTCATGTGTCCTGGGTTATGATGTACTTGATAAGACAAGTACGAGAATGTAAAGGGTCACGAATGTCCATCTCTAGGTGACGTTACACAACTCCGCGTACGGTGTTGACACCCGACTATTAATTGGACGCTAAGTAAGTCACACGGTCCTAGGTCAAGCATGAACAACAATATAAATATAGTCAAAGGAATAATAACAAGAACTGCAAGTTTTGGCAAGGTACACTTGCCTGGGGTTTTGGCTCCAACTGTAGCTCTGGTCTCAGTGTGATCTGCAGTTACTACTCCGGTTGCTAAAATAAACCTCACCATCAGTCTCAAAAAATATCAAATAGCTAGAAACGCCTGTCCTTGAGTCCAATTTGGACACAGGGACCAAAATCACAGTTTCGGGTCAAAGCGGGGTCCACATGTGGGCCGCTTTGTACCGAAAACTGTGTCAGGGTCAAAGGTCTCCAAATTCATCCAACTTAGTGTCAACAAGTCAGGAACGATGATACGAACCCAACGGAACTTTCAGAATTGGATTCCGATGAGCCGATCACAAAATTGCCCGTCAAGTGGAGCTTATGGGGCCCACGATACTAGATTTTGTCAACGTTCTCAGAATCAAACCAAACTTGGGTCACAGGACCAGCGTATTGCTACGAGTCCGATGGTGCAAGTTTTGTTTCAATCTGACGTGTGTACACGAAGTTACGACGTGTTCCAGAACAGGCGGATACGGGGCGTTGTCGGCGGATACGCGTTGATTCTGGTGTGCACGCACATCCAAATCAACTTCTGCGAAATTCCACACGTCCGTATCGATGGCGCACACATTCTGGTGAAGACCGCGTGCGACCAAATCGTCCCGTTTGGCGGAACATACTCAGTTCCGGGGTGAAACATGGCGTTGGTTTTCCTGTTTTTGCATCGAGGTTTGCGATCACCACAGGACGCGACGCACCGAGCGGGTTGCACAGGCATCGAGAGAGTTACACAGTCTATGCGACACAACTGACAGAACGGAAAACGGAATCACGAGGAGAGAGAACGGGTTACCTGAACAGGGCTCCAGAAACTGAGAATTCGCGTGTCCGAGTCGTGTCCGAGTCCTGTGTCCGCTGTGTCCGTCTAGGTTAGGGTTAGGGTTTTTGTTGGCCGGAGGCGGCGCTGCGGCTAGGGCTCCTGGGTCGTCGGCTCGTCGGCGGAGCGGGACTGCACGGCAGGGAGGTCGGGCAGCTAGGGCGTTGGCTCCGGTGGCTCGAGGAGCTGTGGGACGGCGGAGCTCGGGGAGGGTGAAGGCGGTGAGGGGGTTGTCGAGGATCGGCGAGGCAGCGGCGTGGGGAAGAAGGAGGAGTAAGGCGGAGAGGTGGAGGCAGTCGGCGAGAGGCTCGGGAAGGCGACCGGGGAGTGGCTCGGTGGTTGAGGGCGGAGGAGAAGTGGTCGAGCGGGGGTCGTCTGTGGAGTCGGTAATCGGCGGGGATGAGTCGGGGGAGGAAGTCGATGCTGGTGGCGGTCCAAGAGGTGGTAGGAGGCGGAGGGGATTGTCGGGGCTGCACTGGGCTCGGGGCGGCGGAGGAAGGAGAAAGGAAGGAGGAAGAGGAGTTCGAGTCGGGGAGAGGGCGGAGCGAGGCGAGCGGGTCTAGGGGAGACGGTTTGGGGTGGTGGTCGAGGAGAGGGTAGAGTCGAGGGAGAAAGAAGATGGTGGTCGGGCTGTCACATCCCAGTCCCAAAATACCGAGGGACCGGACGCGTGATAATGGCCAGCAGCACACATCGATGGACAAACCCAATTTAATGGATCCATCGGGACATACTTATGTTGTAATACAACAATAAGTAGGTCCAATGATATAATTCACAGTCTAATCTAATCTCATCCACAACAGATAATCACAGATCAAAGGCCAGAATAATTACAAATAAATATAAACTAACAAATCTCAATAAAAGTATCTCGGAGAACAATCCGAGTACAAGTCTGGTACATCAATGTAATAGACTGGAAATAAAATAACTAGAAACAGAAATAAAGGAGTATCTCAAGCCAATACTCAGGAGAAGTCCTCTGGTACGATCTCGTCCTCAGATCCTGGTTCTGCCCCAATGTAGGCACCTGCTTCTGCTAATGCTAATGCTCCGGTCCCGTATACCTCGGGATAGATCTCGTCAGCTAATCCTGGGGACATAATCCGGATCCAGGTCCTCAAGGGACATAGCAAGGTACAAGAAAGCTCATGCCAAAATAAATGCAGTGCAGCAATAAATGAAATAATAGGGTAAATAAATAACCAGCTAAGTGATATGCAAGTGAGAGTTTTAGTCATACTCGGGCTGAGACTACTACAGAATCAGTGTCGGAGAAACCCATAGCAGTATTTTGTCGAAGGGCCCGAACTGGTGACAAAGCTCTGTGTCAGAGACTAGGACACATCCAGATGACAATATATAATATAATCAGCCTTTGATATGGTAATACTCTCCCCACCCAATGAAATCTCACGTCTCATGTCCATGACATGCAGGATCAAAACTAATGCAATAAGTCAGGATATAATCTAAGCATGTAAACTGTGTATGTCATAAACATGTATCCTATACAGAATCACCATAAATATCTCAGGAAGATTCTGTCTCATGAATAGTGTCAAGTGTCCTGGGTATAATGTACTTGTTAAGACAAGTACGAGGATGCAAAGGGTCACGAATGTCCATCTCTATATGACAATACACAACACCGCGTAAGGTGTTGGCACCCGACTAATAATCGGACACTAAGTAAGTCACACAGTCCTAGGTCAAGTATGAACCACAATATATATATATATATATAAGCCAAGGAAATAAGTAACAAGGACTGCAAGTTTTGGCAAGGTACACTTGCCTGTGGTTCTGGCTCCAACTGTAGCTCTGGTCCCAGTGTGATCTGCAGGTACTACTCCGGTTGCTGAAATAAATAACACCATTAGATTCAAAAAATATCAAATAGCTAGAAACGCCTGTCCTTGAGTCCAATTTGGACACAAGGGCAAAAATGACATTTTCGGTCAAAGCGGAGTCAACATGTGGGCCACTTTGTACCGAAAAGTGTGTCAGGGTCAAAGGTCTCCAAATTCGTCAAACTTAGTGTCAACAAGTCAGGAACGATGATACGAACCCAACGGAGCTTCCAGAATTAGATTTCGATGAGCCGATCACAAAATCGCCCGTCAAGTGGAGCCTATGGGCCCACGATACGTGATTTTGTCAACGTTCTCAGAATCGAACCAAACTTGGGTCACAGGACCAACGTATTTCTACGAGTCCGATGGCCCAAGTTTCGTCTCGATCCGACTTGTGTACACAAAGTTACAGCGTGTTCCAGAATGGGCGGATACGGGGCGTTGTCGGTGGATACGCGTTGATTCCGGTGTGCACGCACATCCAAATCAACTTCTGTGAAATCCCGCATGTCCGTATCAACAACGCGCACGTTTCGGTAAAGACCGCGTGCGACCAAGTCATCCCGTTTGGTAGAGCGCACTCAGTTCCGGGGTGAAATGGGGTGTTGGTTTTCCTATTTTTTGATCGCGGTTCTCGATCACCACATGGCGCGATGCACCGAGCGGGTTACACGGACATCGAGGGGGTCACGCGGTCTACACGTCACAACTGACGAATCGAAAATAGGGCAGCGAGGAGAGAGATATGGATACCTGAACAGGGCTCCAGAAATTACAAATCGCGTATCCGAGTCGACACGAAGTGGACCGTGTCCTGACCGTGTCCGCCCTAGGTTCAGGGATTCTGTGAGTTCGTCGGAGGAGGGCGGCACTGCGGCTGTGTCGACGCTACACGACGGGGAGGACGGTGGATCGGGTCTCCGGTGAGGCGATGGGACGGAGGAGGGCAGTGAGGAGGAGATGGGGCTCGGGTCTCCGGCGACAGAGGCGGGAAGGAGTGGAGCCATGCTCGGGGAAGGGGTGGCCGACACTGGGGTCGAGGGGGCAGCGGGGAAGAAGGAGGAAGAGTAGGTGGTGGTCGCGGCGCCGGAGGATGGCCGGGGGTCTAGGGTTCAGGGGGTTGCTTGGCCGGAGTCGAGGGGGAGAAGGGAATTTATAGGGTGAAGGGGAGCCGAGGGTGGCCGGGTGAGGCGGCGACGAAGTCGGGGTCGTGGACCGAGGGGCGCGGGCGGGAAAGAGAGGGGCTGCCGGCGACGTGGCCGGAGGATCGGCGGGAGAAGCGGGCACAGGCCGAGCGTGGAGGAGAAAGGGGTCTCCGATGGTGGAAAGAGGAAGCAGGGAAGGAGACAGAGGTCAAGCTCCGACGGCGAGGGGAGAATATCGTCGGGGTCTGGGGGTACGGCGGCCTGGGGGAGCCGGGTGGAGGAGTTAGGTGTCAACGAGGGATCTGGTTGTTGGGCTCGCGGCGGGGAAGAGGAGGGCTAATCGGAGAAGATGACGGCAGGGGGGGTCGGCTATGGTTTTCGAGGCTGGGCACGAAAATCGAGAAGATTTTATAGGGCTGCTACAGGGATTTCCGGTAGGGTTAGGGTTTCAATTTGGGTTTCGGGTCCGGGTCGGGTTTGACTCGGATCCGACCCGACCCGACCCGTTAGGTCTGGGTTGGCTTGGTTCAGATCAGCGGTTTGGTTCAGTTGGTTTGGTTTATTTCAAATAAACCGGTTTAATTCAAGGTTTTTTTAGGTTTATTTCTACATAGGGTTTTAGGGCTTTAAACGCATTTTTGGAGTCCAATAAATTCACCAAAAATTATCCTATGTCCGATTTTCCATTTTACACCATAAATTATTATTTCCATAATAATTTAACATCAATTAATAGCATTTAAAAAAATCTTTTTAATCATAATTACCTTGGTTCTTCATCCAGAAAAATACCAAAAATATGGGAAAAATTATATTAAAATTATTCTGGAAAATCAGGGTATTTATAATCTATCCCCCTTAAGAGGATTGCATCCTCACAATCAAAGAATAACCGGTCAACGAAGATGACACGGTCGCAAACATTGTTTGAAGCATGTCACGATCAAGAAGAATCGAGGTTGAGGGTGTAAGAATAATATAAAGGAAAAATTAATTCCCTAAGCATTAAAAGTTATGCAATCTCCCGTATAAAGGAGATTTAGAAGACTACAGTTTTTAGAAAACCAGTTTATCATTTATAAAAGCATACTAGGTTATCATTTATAAAACATTCTAGGTTATCAATAGGTTATCTATTATTAGCAAGTTTAAAACTATCAGGTTAAGTCTAAGGTCATGAACCAGCATGCATGAACTATAGCAAATCTAGAAGCAGATAACAAAAACTTACGCACATTAGCTACTCCAAGAGTCTGAGCATCCTCCAAAGTCATCGCGAAAGCTTGTCCGCGTCCTTGAGGGGGTGCCCTCTGCTGTTGCTGGGCTTGCTGGAAGGGTGCTGCTCGAGGTGCCAAGGGTGGCCTTGGTTGATATCCTCCTGGTGCTGGTAGAGCTTGTTGGTTTGGCCTTGGTGTTCCTTCTCCATGCTCAGGGCACTCCCTCACTGCATGCTGACGGGATCCGCATGCTAAACACAATCCTAACCTGCGTCGGCATTCCTTAGCGAGATGGCCTACTTTGCCACAGTAGTGACAAGTAGAAAGGACTATTACTTGTGGTGTAGATGCTTTCTGCTGTTGGTGTAGGTGAGGTCTCTTTGCAGCTTCTTCTTATGGTGCTCTGGTTGTTGCTGATGTGGAAGGCCGCTTCAGACTGGTCTCTCTCCTGGTGATGCGCTCCATGCATCGGGCTGCAGCAAGGACGTCCAAGTAAGATGTAGGTGCAATGGATCCAATTAGTTTCTGTAGCTCAATGTTTAATCCGTCGAAGAACTTCTCAGCCTTCTCTTCTTCTGTCGAAATCAAGGTTGGGGCAAAGCGACTCAAACGAATGAATTCTGAGTTGTACTCTTCCACTGTCATAGTATCCTGAGTGAGGCGATTGAACTTGTCCCAAAGTTCTGATCGTGCGGTAGCTGGAATGTACATCTCCTGAAAGAGTCTGGAGAACTCCTCCCAGGTGACTCAGTCTGGTCCGAGCCGTGTCTCCTCAGATAGCCACCAGTGATGTGCATTGTCCGTCAATTACATTCTGACGGCAGTCATCCAACGTTCTCTTGGAAGCTCAGCTGCTTCCAACTGGTGCTGTGTATTGGTGAGCCACTCATGAACTTCTGTGGGCTCCTCCTCGCCTAAGAAAGTACGGGGCTTCAGCTGGCGAAAATCGGTGATAGAGCCCGTCGGTTGCCGTCGAGTTGGTAAGTTGGCCTGCTCCAGTGCATTTACTAGGCTATTCCTCAAGTAATCTGCTTCACGACGCTGAGCTTCTTGATAAATATGTTGTTGGGCTTGCATCATTGCTTAGATTATTTAGAAAATCTGCTGCCCGTCCATAGGCTGTCCTGGTGGGAATACAGGCATTGATGGAATGAACTGCGAAGGCGGTGAGATATTATCACGCCGAAATCTAGAAGCATGCTGATCTGCTTGGCTGCTTCGGTGAGTAGAGGGATCTCCACTAATGGCATCACTTCATCTTCTCCGTAGGTGGCTACAGCACCTATTGGTGTATTTGCTGGAGTTTCGTCGTTTGCTCTTGAATCCATTACTCTGCATCAAAAATAAACTATAAGAGGCATACTGGAATCAAGGCATGATGCAAGAAAATTTAATTCGAATACAATATAGATATCAAGAACGTTTTCAAGCAAGTGGATGAGATCCTAAAAATTTATCCTATTCTTATTCCAGGCTTGCTCGGTCCCTAAGTTGAAACCGAATAATTTAGTCGTTGACCTGCATGGGCCACCACAAAAACTATGTCACGCCCCAGTTCCAAAATATCGAAGGACCGGACGCGTGATAATGGCCAATAGCACACACCGATGGACAAACCCAATTTAATGGATCCATCGGGGCATACTTAAGCTGTAATACAACAATAAGTAGGTCCAATGATACAAGTCACAGTCTAATCTAATCTTATCCACAACAGATAATCACAGATCAAAGGAAAGAATAATTGCAAATAAATATAAACTAACAAATCTCAATAAAAGTGTCTCGGAGAACAATCCGAGTACAAGTCTGGTACATCAATGTAATAGACTGGAAATAAAATAACTAGAAACAGAAATAAAGGAGTATCTCAAGCCAATACTCAAGAGAAGTCCTCTGGTACGATCTTGTCCTCAGATCCTGGTTCTGCCCCAATGTAGGCACCTGCTTCTGCTAATGCTAATGCTCCGGTCCCGTATACCTCGGGATAGATCTCGTTAGCTAATCCTGGGGACATAATCCGAACCCAGATCCTCAGGGATATAGCAAGGTACAAGAAAGCTCATGCCAAAATAAATGCAGTATAACAATAAATGAAACAATAGGGTAAATAAATAACCAGCTAAGTGATATGCAAGTGAGAGTTTTAGTCATACTCGGGCTGAGACTACTACAGAATCAGTGTCGGAGAAACCCATAGCAGTATTTTCTCGAAGGGACAGAACTGGTGCCAAAGCTCTGTGTCAGAGACTAGGACACATCCAGATGACAATATATAATATAATCAGCCTTTGATATGGTAATACTCTCCCCACCCAATAAAATCTCACGTCTCATGTCCATGACACACAGGATCAAAACTAATGCAATAAGTCAGGATATAATCTAAGCATGTAAACTGTGTATGTCATAAACATGTATCCTATACAGAATCACCATGAATATCTCAGGAAGATTCTGTCTCATAAATATTGTCAAGTGTCCTGGGTATAATGTACTTGTTAAGACAAGTACGAGGATGCAAAGGGTCACGAATGTCCATCTCTATATGACAATACACAACACCGCGTCAGGTGTTGGCACCCGACTAATAATTGGACGCTAAGTAAGTCACACGGTCCTAGGTCAAGCATGAAACACAATATATATATATATATATATATATATATATATATATAAGCCAAGGAAATAAGTAACAAGGACTGCAAGTTTTGGCAAGGTACACTTGCCTGTGGTTCTGGCTCCAACTGTAGCTCTGGTCTCAGTGTGATCTGCAGGTACTACTCCGGTTGCTGAAATAAATATCACCATTAGATTCAAAAAATATCAAATAGCTAGAAACGCCTGTCCTTGAGTCCAATTTGGACACAAGGGCAAAAATGACATTTCCGGTCAAATTGGGGTCCACATGTGGGCCACTTTGTACCGAAAAGCGTGTCAGGGTCAAAGGTCTCCAAATTCGTCAAACTTAGTGTCAACAAGTCAGGAACGATGATACGAACCCAACGGAACTTCCAGGACCAACGTATTACTATGAGTCCGATGGTGCAAATTTTATCTCGATCCGACGTGTGTACAGAAAGTTACAGCACGTTCCAGAATGGGTGGATACTGGGCATTGTCGGCGGATACGCGTTGATTCCGGTGTGCACGCACATCCAAATCAACTTCTGTGAAATCCCGCACGTCCGTATCAATAGCGCGCATATTTCGGTAAAGGTCGCGTGCGACCAAGTCGTCCCGTTTGGCAGGGCGCACTCAGTTCCGGGGTGAAATGGGGTGTTGGTTTTCCTATTTTTGGATCGCGGTTCACGATCACCACATGGCGCGATGCACCGAGCGGGTTGTACGGGCATCGAGGGGGTCACGCGGTCTACGCGACACAACTGACAGAATAAAAAATAGGGCAGCGAGGAGAGAGATATGTATACCTGAACAGGGCTCCAGAAACTGTGAATCGCGTGTCCGAGTCGACACGAAGTGGACCATGTCCTGAACGTGTCCGCCCTAGGGTCAGGGATTCTGTGAGTTCGCCGGAGGAGGGCGGCGCTGCGGCTGTGTCGGCACTGCACGGCGGGGAGGACGGCCGATCGGGTCTCCGGCGAGGCGATGGGACGGAGGAGGGCAGTGAGAAGGAGATGGGGCTCGGATCTCCGGCGACTGAGGCGGGAAGGAGTAGAGCCGTGCTCGGGGAAGGGGTGGCCGGCACTGGGGTCGAGGGGGCAGCGGGGAAGAAGGAGGAGGAGTAGGTGGTGGTCGCGGCGCCGGAGGATGGCCGAGGGTCTAGGGTTCAGGGGGTTGCTTGGCCGAAGTCGAGGGGGAGAAGGGAATTTATAGGGTGAAGGGGATCCGGGGGTGGCCGGGTGAGGCCGCGACGAAGTCGGGGTCGTGGACCGAGGGGCGCGGGCGGGAAAGAGCGGGGCTGCCGGCGACGTGGCTGGAGGAGCGGTGGGAGAAGCGAGAACAGGCCGAGCATGGGGGAGAAAGTGGTCTCCGGTGGTGGAGAGAGGAAGCAGGGAAGGAGACGGAGGTCGAGCTCCGGCGGCGAGGGGAGGATGTCGTCGGGGTCTGGGGGTGCGGCAGCCTGGGGGATCCGGGTGGAGGAGTTAGGGGTCGACGAGGGATCTGGTTGCTGGGCTCGCGGCGGGGAAGAGGAGGGCTGATCGGAGAAGTTGACGGCGGGGGGGGGTCGGCTAGGGTTTCCGAGGCTGGGCACGGAAATCGAGAAGATTTTATAGGGCTGCTACAGGGATTTCCGGTAGGGTTAGGGTTTCAATTTGGGTTTCGGGTCCGGGTCGGGTTTGACTCGGATCCGACCCGACCCGACCCGTTAGGTCTGGGTTGGCTTGGTTCAGATCAGCGGTTTGGTTCAGTTGGTTTGGTTTATTTCAAATAAACCGGTTTAATTCAGGGTTTTTTAGGTTTATTTCTACATAAGGTTTTAGGGCTTTAAACGCGTTTCCGGAGTCCAATAAATTTACCAAAAATTACCCTATGTCCGATTTTCATTTTACACCATAAATTATTATTTACATAATAATTTAACATTAATTAATAGCATTTAAAAATCTTTTTAATTACAATTACCTTGGTTCTTCATCCAGAAAAATACCAAAAATATGGGGAAAATTATATTAAAATTATCTGAAAAATCAGGGTGTTTACACGGGCTGTGAGCGGGAAGGAGATTGGCGGAGAGGGGATCGTCGGAGGTCGTGGTGATCGCGGACGGAGGACTTCGGGGTCGGGTGGAGATGGTGGCTGTGGGAGATCGTCGGGGGTCGACGATGGTGGAGACGGTAAGGGGATCAGCGGGTGGAGTCGGGGTGAGGCCAAGGAAGGAGGAGACGAGGGAGGAGTCTAGGGTTCAGGTGAGCTACTGGCTGCGGGCGGCCGAGACTCGGGTAGGGGGACGACGCTGGGGTAGGCGGAAAGTGTCACTCCCCAGTCCCAAAATACCGAAGGACTGGACACGTGGCAATGGCCAGCACCACACACCGATGGACAAACCCAATTTAATGGATCCAACGGGGCATGCTTAAGCTGTAATATAACAATAAGTAGGTCCAATGATAAATGTCAAGTATCTAGATCTCATCCAATAGAACAGTATAAGAACTAAAAAGCAAACTGGAATAACTGCTGGAAGTCAAGTTACTGTCGAATATCCAGCAAGAAATAATACTGAGTCGGGTGGAGACAAATCCACTACCGATAAATAAAAAAATAGAGACAAGGAAATATAACTAATACATGCTAGAAAATAACTACATATAAACAGGGCCATCGACTGCAATCGTACCCTCGTCTGGTGTCGGTCCGTACAGTTGTGGGTGCTCCTCGTCTGCTAAATCTGGAGAACAAAACCAGGTCCTCAGAGGGACGTAACAAGATACAAAAGAATACGAGCCAAAAGTACAGTAAATGAACATGCAAGATAGACAGGAAAGTAAACACAAGAAAGCAAACAAGACACGAGAAATCACTGCATCTAAGATGGTGGCGTACCGATGGTGCTATCAAACATGACTACTAACAAATCGGGGTGACCGCAACTCAATGGGAGATCACGGTCCTATAGAAAGTAGGCCAATGGGGACTCCCAATCTATAGTATCGCTCTTTCGCAGCCCTATGGGAGCTCATGAATGAGGTAGTCAAATGAACAAGTCTCTATCGCAGCACAATGGGTACTCACAATCGAGAATGCTCAAGTGTAGTCAGTGCCTATAACGATCATCTAGGAACTAAAGTAACCATCCGAGTCAACTCAAGGAATGTAGAGTAAACACGTACCATCATAATATATCTAAGGAACAAATAGTGATCCATGGAAAAGAGCAAATAATGTACATGCATGTAAACGAGAAATAAGACTAGAGCAGCAGGAATAAATCAATATGAAAAACGCATCAAGAAATAATATACGACAAGAAAATAATAACTGAAAAGGGAAATATGCAAATATTGTACAAGTATCTTGCACGAAAATGTATAAATAAGTCCAGAAGATCAGTAGCAAACCTGCAGGGTTTGGCAAGGTATACTTGCCTGGGGTTCTGGCTCCAATTGTAGCTCTGACTTCTGCGGGGATTGTAGGCAGTACTCCAGTTGCTGAAATAGACATCACCATCAGATCCAAAAAATATCAATCAGCTAGAAACTCCTGTCCTTGAGTCCAATTTGGAGACAAGGGCAAAAATGATCATTTCGGGTCAAAACGGGGTCCGCATGTGGGCCCGCTTTGCACCGAAAAATGTGTTAGGGACGAAGGTCTCCAAATTTACCAAACTTAGTGTCAACAAGTCAGGAACGATGATACGAACCTAACAGAACTTCCAGAATTAAATTCCGATGAGCCGGTCACAAAATCGCCCGTCAAGTGGAGCCTATGGGGCCCACGACACGCGATTTCGTCAACGTTCTCGGAATCGAACCAAACTTGGGTCACAGGACCAGCGTATTGCTACGAGTCCGATGGCATAAGTTTCGTTTTGATCCGACGTGTGTACACAAAGTTATGATGCATTCCAGAACTAACGAATGCGGGACGGTGTCCGCGGATACGCGTTGATTCCGGTGTGCACACACACCCGAATCGACTTCTGCGAAATCTCACACGTCTGTATCAACGACGCGCACGTATCAGTGAAGACCACGCGCGACCAAGTCGTCCCGTTTGGCGGGGCGTATCCAGTTCCGGGGTGAATCAGAGCGTTATTTTTCCTGTTTTTGGATCGCGGTTCACGATCGCCGCAGGACGCGATGCCCCGAGCGGGTTGCATGGGCACCGAGAGGGTCACGCAGGGTTCGCGACGCAACAGACGGAATCGAAAATAAAGCTACGAGAAGAAAGTTACAGGTACCTGAACAGGGCTCGAGAAACTGAAGTTTCTCGTGTCCGACACGACGTGAAGCGTCCGTGTCCGAGCGACCTAGGGTTAGGGTTCGGGGAGGCTGGCCGGAGCTTGAGGCGGAGGGGCGGCTCTGCGGCAAGGGCAGGCCGGAGGGTCGGTGCTGGCGGCGCGCCAGAGCGGGCGGGGGACGGGCGGAGCCGGCCGGAGGTGCTGCGGCTGCGCTCAGGGTCTGGTGCTGAGGGGAAGGAAGAGGAGAGGGAGGAGACGGAGGAGGGAGCTGCGGGCGGGGGCTGTGCGGCGGAGCAGAGGCGGGTCCGGCGACGCGAATGCGGTGAGGAGCGACGGTCGGAGTCAGGTAGTGGCCGGAGAGGGAAAAGTCGGGGGGAGTTATATAGGGGGAGGAGCGAGGCGGGGTAGGCCGGGCTAGGCGGCGGCGGAGGCGGAGATGGGCCGAGGGGCGCGGGGGCGCGTGGCCGCGGGCGTTGCGGCGGAGGAAGCGGGCAGCGCCGGGAGACGCGGGCGGCGCGGGGGACGCGGGGGGGGGAGAAGGTGGAAGCGGGTCGGTCGGGTTCGGGTCTGACAGACCCGACCCGACCCGATAGCCCATGGGCTGGGCTAGGGTTTGGGCTGGCTGGGCTGGGCTGGATTTTTTCTAAATAAATAAAAATAATAATAAAAATAGGTAAATAATAATAAAAATAGTTTTGAGGTGATTAAAAATAGGTCCGGGGCCCAATAAATTCCAGAAAAATTACCCTAAGTCTAGTTTTTTATTTTACACCCAAAAATATTATTTTCATAATATTTTAATAGTAATTAACAGCAAATAAAAATTATTTAATTACCAAGAGCCTAGATTTTAATTACAAAAAAATCCCGGAAAATTTCCGAAAATTGTGAAAAGTCCAAATTAATAATTCCTGAAAATCAGGGGGCTTACAATCTACCCAACTTATAAAAATTTCGTCCTCGAAATTAAAATAAAGCATACTTTGTTAAATCCTTCACATTCGTACATAAGGTACATCAATCGCAATCTCTTCCAAAAATTTAAATAACAAAATCTATTCAAATCTATCGCGATCATTAAGATAATCATTGTTCAAATCAAAATTCAAACTATTGTAATCTCTTCTCACTTTTCCAAATCATCAATATCCAAATTTAAATTGAATCCATATAATATCTTCAAGATTTAAATAACCCATATCAAATTTTATCTCACGATCTCCAACTATCATAATCCCCTCGAGAAGTAATTCGAGTCCAATGTTATTCCTATTTTCACTTATAAATTTTTGTATTCTTCAAATTTTTAAATTTTATTCACATCCTCAATATTTCAAATAGGTAGTCCAACCATCAAATTTTAATCATCAAATTAAAAAATAATTTAAATGCAGTCCACCAATGTTCGAGTCTAAAATTCTATATTTTTATCCTCTAAACTCCAATTGATGATTTTACTTTCATTATTCAAAATTTAAATCATGTACCTAAGGTATACATATGGGGTCCTCAATATCAAGATTTTAAAATTTATTGATCCTCATCATCTTAATCATTCTTCTAAAATTCTCAAAATTTAAAAAATAGCTTAAATCTCTCCCAATCTAATCTTACTCGATCATAATCTAAAAGAAATTTTCCTCGAGTTGACAATGCACTACTACCCAACTTGGAATTTATCCATATAAGGCTATATACTTTAAGAAAATATTCCTTAATTTATTTACTCATGTAATTCAATCCTCAAAACTTCAATGTCGATTATATCATAGATGATATGTCCTTAATTTTGAAAGAATAATCCTTAATTATGTGATCGGCCTATGGGGTATATCCAGTACTCTCTGCGTATCAAACTTTACCAAGCACAAGGTTTCGTCTTTCCGAAATAAGGGAAGACGGTAGCCAATAATAAAAAGTTCAAGGGCAGCGTAATAGAATAGAAGTATCGGGATCAAGACGTTTAAAGAATTCAAATGGAAATTGTCAAAGCTGTTGTGGATTGAAATCCTATTTTGGTAATCCTTTGTTCGACTGCTCGTATTAGCACAGTTATGTAACCGATACGATATGTCAGACATGTCTAGAGCAAGTATATTCGTCTACTAATCACTACATATCTCAATCCACGTAAAGTAGCGTTACGAAGGGCGAATCAAGCACACTAAGGTTAGTTAGACCTTAATACACTGATTCTGAAATATATTATTGTGGGCTTCCCCAATAATACGTTTGTCATGAACAAGCTCGATAAAGAATAAGCTTGCAAAACTAGGCTATAAAATAGCAGCATAAGTCAAGGTAGTTATAAAATATAAATGCGCTAGATCATGATGGAAGAAGTCACAGCATATTTCGAGTCCACAAGAAGTTAAGACTATACAATCTCTACAGTTATCATACAACTTCCTTGTCTAAGTCGCTAGTCAACCAAACAGGGCAAGGACCTCTAAATTCTATTGTCTAAATAAACACTGTCGTCTTATGCTAGCATACAATTAATGTCATTCAATTATACTATCTCGATGGGTCAAGTGGACTATGTGGTACTAGGTTGTGAAGCATACTACCCAACTTATAAGAATTAAACTACTACTGTGACAGTCTTAAGAGGATCCTGCAAATAACCTTGCACATGTAAAATAGAATAGAAACTCTTATTAGGGTATATGAGGAAAGATCTTGGTACTTATTAGGGTCTCCTATTGCATTATATAGGTAAGGGTCACCTTAAGTCTTAATCATAGTGCTCATAGAACATGTGTCAATAGCGAGAATGGAAAGGTTATTAGTCTCAAGGGAAAGGGAATATAACTTGTATCGAGGTGAGGGTACAATTTACGTGATTTAATACTAAGGGATAATCATCGGGTCATAATCTACAAGATTAACTCAAACTTATCGAACTCTAACTACCAAGCACAAAATTTTCAAATTCAAGACTACAGCTTTAATCCTAGCAAGCTATATATATATCCTAGTATAGAATAAAATCACTTGGTCTATAATCAGAAGGGTTAGTTGGCACGAGTTGAAAGATGAAGAGAAGAAATATAATCAGTCGTCGCACTCTAACGAGCGCTATGGTCGCAGATGAGCAATATATGAAATTAGAATAGGGGCTCTAGATAGCATCATGATTTTCTAAGGGAAAGTGGTATGCTAGTTTCTAGGTTTGAGGTATGATTAGGAAAATATTCTATACATTGCTCTTGGCTTTCTAAGGTACTGTTTGCTAATATCATGACACGAACCTATATCCTAACACTATCTCACTATGCACATTAGGTTCAGTCCTAACATTCAATCTCGGATTTCTATTGGTTCCTCAAGACCGGGGTCAACATTAGGGTCCAATCTCTAACTAGCTCTTAGCAGTGCCTATACTACTTCTTAGGTCATTCATGACTATAACAAGAAATAATGGTAAATTATTCTATAGGTGAAAGACGCTAGGGTTGATTAAGCGCTCTACTTAGGGGTATGTCAATATCCTAGTTGTACTCTTAATAAAAAGGTTACCCTACTTATCATCTAATCAACAGGACTTATATATTCTAAGAGAGGCTATACTCAAGAAACTAATAGGGAAGCACATGAATCAAGCAGGATGCAATTTATCCGAATGGAATGGATTGTAAGGAGGATGAGTCATAGTCAGTGTGAATGAGATCCTATACTCTAATCCTAGTTGCAGGCTTGCTCGGTCCCTAAGTTAAAACCGAACAATTTAGTCGTAGACCTGCATGGGCCACCACAAAAACTATGTCACGTCCCAGTCCCAAAATACCGAAGGACTGGACACGTGGCAATGGCCAGCAGCACACACCGATGGACAAACCCAATTTAATGGATCCATCGGGGCATGCTTAATCTATAATATAACAATAAGTAGGTCCAATGATAAATGTCAAGTATCTAGATCTCATCCAACAGAACAATATAAGAACTAAATAGCAAACTGGAATAACTGCTGGAAGTCAAGTTACTGTCGAATATCCAGCAAGAAATAATACTGAGTCGGGTGGAGACAAATCCACTACCGATAAATGGAAAAACAGAGACAAGGAAATATAACTAAGACATGCTAGAAAATAACTACGTATAAACAGGGCCATCGACTGCAATCGTACCCTCGTCTGGTGTCGGTTCGTACAGTTGTGGGTGCTCCTCGTCTGCTAAATCTGGAGAACAAAACCAGGTCCTCAGAGGGACGTAACAAGATACAAAAGAATACGAGCCAAAAGTACAGTAAATGAACATGCAAGATAGACAGGAAAGTAAACACAAGAAAGCAAATAAGACACGAGAAATCACTGCATCTAAGATGGTGGCGTACCGATGGTGCTATCAAACATGACTACTAACAAATCGGGGTGACCGCAACTCAATGGGAGAACATGGTCCTATAGAAGGTAGGCCAATGGGGACTCCCAATCTATAGTATCGCTCTTTCGCAGCCCTATGGGAGCTCACGAATGAGGTAGTCAAATGAACAAGTCTCTATCGCAGCACAATGGGTACTCACAATCGAGAATGCTCAAGTGTAGTCAGTGCCTGATAACGATCATCTAGGAACTAAAGTAACCATCCGAGTCAACTCAAGGAATATAGAGTAAACATGTACCATCACAATATATCTAAGGAACAAATAGTGATCTATGGAAAAGAGCAAATAATGTACATGCACGTAAACGAGAAATAAGACTAGAGCAGCAGGAATAAATCAATATGAAAAACGCATCAAGAAACTATATACGACAAGAAAATAACAACTGAAAAGGGAAACATGTAAATATTGTACAAGTATCTTCCACGACAATGTATAAATAAGTCCAGGAGATCAGTAGCAAAACTGTAGGGTTTGGCAAGGTATACTTGCCTGGGGTTCTGGCTCCAATTGTAGCTCTGACTTCTACAGGGATTGCAGGCAGTACCCCAGTTGCTGAAATAGATATCACCATCAGATCCAGAAAATATCAATCAGCTAGAAACGCCTGTCCTTGAGTCCAATTTGGAGACAAGGACAAAAATGATCATTTTGGGTCAAAACGGGGTCCGCATGTGGGCCCGCTTTGCACTGAAAAACATGTTAGGGACGAAGGTCTCCAAATTTGCCAAACTTAGTGTCAACAGGTTATGAACGATGATACGAACCCAACGGAACTTGCAGAATTGGATTCCTATGAGCCGGTCACAAAATTGCCCGTCAAGTGGAGACTGTGGGGCCCACGACACGCGATTTTGTCAACGTTCTCGGAATCGAACCAAACTTGGGTCACAAGACCAGCGTATTACTACGAGTCCGATGGCGCAAGTTTTATTTTGATCCGACGTGTGTACAAAAAGTTATGACACATTCCAGAACTGACAAATACGGGACGGTGTTCGCGGATACGCGTTGATTTCGGTGTGCACGCACACCCGAATCGACTTCTGCGAAATCTCACACGTCCGTATCAATGACGCGCACGTATCGGTGAAGACCGCGCACGACCAAGTCGTCCCGTTTGGCGGAGCGTACCCAGTTCCGGGGTGAATCAGGGCGTTGTTTTTCCTATTTTTGGATTGCGGTTCACGATCGCCACAGAACGCGATGCCCCGAGCGGGTTGCATGGGCACCGAGAGGGTCACTCAGGGTTCGCGACGCAACAGACGAAATCGAAAACAGAGCTACGAGGAGAAAGATACAGGTACCTGAACAGGACTCGAGAAACCGAAGTTTCTCGTGTCCGACACGATGCGAAGCGTCCGTGTCCGAGCGACCTAGGGTTAGGGTTCGGGGAGGCTGGCCGGAGCTTGAGGCGGAGGGGCGGCTCTGCAGCAAGGGCGGGCAGAAGGGGCGGCGCTGGCGGCGCGCCGGAGCAGGCGGGGGACGGGCGGAGCCGGCCGGAGGCGCTGCGGCTGCGCTCGGGGTCTGGTATTGAGGGGAAGGAAGAGGAGAGGGAGGACACGGAGGAGGGAGCTGCGGGCGGGGGCTGTGCGGCGGAGCAGAGGCGGGTCCGGCTGCGCGGGTGCGGTGAGGAGCGGCGGTCGGAGTCGGGTAGTGGCCGGAGAGGGAAAAGTCGGGGAGAGTTATATAGGGGGAGGAGCGAGGCGGGGTAGGCCGGGTTAAGCGGCGGCGGAGGCGGAGATGGGCCGAGGGGCGCGGGGGCGCGTGGCCGCGGGTGGGGCGGCGGAGGAAGCGGGCAGCGCCGGGGGACGCGGGGGGGGGAGAAGGTGGAAGCGGGTCGGTCGGGTTCGGGTCTGGCAGATAGCCCATGGGCTGGGCTAGGGTTTGGGCTGGCTGGGCTGGGCTGGATTATTTCTAAATAAATAAAAATAATAATAAAAATAGGTAAATAATAATAAAAATAGTTTTGAGGTGATTAAAAATAGGTCCGGGGCCCAATAAATTCCAGAAAAATTACCCTAAGTCTAGTTTTTTATTTTACACCCAAAAATATTATTTTTATAATATTTTAATAGTAATTAACAGCAAATAAAAATCATTTAATTACCAAGAGCCTAGATTTTAATTACAGAAAAATCTCGAAAAATTCCAGAAAATTGTGAAAAGTCCAAATTAATAATTCCTGAAAATTAGGGGGCTTACAGAAAGGCGGCGAGGCAGAGCTCAGGGTGGTCGAAGATGACCGGAGCGAGGACTGGAGGGTGGAGGAAGTTAGGGTTTCGGCGATTAACGGGTTTCGGGTCCGCGGGTCGGGTTCAATAGGAATCTGGCCCGATCCGCTATCGTTTAAGTATGGGTTTGGGTCTGCGGGTTTCGGGTCGGGTTTAGATACAACCCGACCCGATAAGGCTGGGTTCGGTTTAGTGAACCGGGTCTGGGTTGGTTTGGTTTAATTGAACCGGGTTTATTTCAGTATTTATTTTAGTTTAAATATACAATAGTTTTTAGGGCTTTAAAAATATTTCCGGAGTCCAATAAATTCACAGAAAATTACCCTATGTCTAGTTTTCTATTTCACACCCAAAAATATTATTTTCATAATATTTTAATATAAATTAACAGCAATTAAAAATCATTTAAACTCAAAATACCTACGTTTTAATTACAGAAAAATTCCAGAAAATTCCAGAAAATTATGAAAACTCCAAATTAAAATTTTTGAAAAATCAGGGGGCTTACAATCTACCCAAATTATAAAAATTTCGTCCTCGAAATTAAACTAGGGTAGGGTCTCTCTATTAAATCTTACTTGATCACAGCCTAAAGAATTTCTCTCAAGTGAACATGGCGGTCTCTACCCAACTTAGAATTTACCCATTTATCATCTAAGGCTATACATCTAAGAAAGCTATGCCCCAAATTATTTAATCATGTTATTGAATCCTCAAGTCTTTGACACCAAATATATCACCTATGGTATTCCCTTAATCATTTATAAAAGGGTCATCAAACAATGTGATCGGCCTGTGGGGTATATCTAGTACTATCTACATATCAAAATTATACCAAGCACGAGGTTTCGTCTTTCCGAAATAAGGGAAGATGGAGATCAATAATAAGGAGTTCAAGGGTGAGGTAATAAAATAGAAGTATCGGGATCAAGGCGTTTAAAGAATTTAAATGGGAATTGTTTAAGCAGTTGTGGATTGAAATCCTATTATGGTACTTCTTCGTTCGCATACTCGTATTAGTACAGTTATGTAACCGATACGATATGCTCAGACATATCTAGAGGACAAGTATACTAGTCAACTATATATCTCAATCCACGTAAAGTAGTCGTGTGAAGAGCGAACCAAAATACACTAAGGTTGATCAGACCGTAATACATTGATTCTGAATAGACAATTGTATTAGTGGGGTTGATCAGGCCCCAATAACACATATGTCATGAACAAGCTTGATAAAGAATAGGCTTACAAAAACTAGGCTATAATATAGCAGCATAAGTCAAGGTAGTATATGAAATATAAGTATGCTAGATGAGGATGAAAGGAGGTACAAATTAATTGAAGTTCACAAAAGGCAAAAACAAAATAAGCAATAATAATAAAGACTCTACAACCTCTACAGTTATCATACAACCTCCTTGTCTATGTTGCTAGTCGACCAAATGGGGGCAAGGACCTCTAAATTCTACAGTCTGAATAAACACTATCTTCTTATGCAAGTCTAAAGTTGTGTCATCCTAGTTCACTTCATCAATGGGTCAATAGGGCTAGGTGGTACTATGTTGTGAGGTATACTACTCAACTTAAAACAATAAACTAATACTGAAACCATCTTAAGGATACCGTGGAAACTCTTGTTAAGGTCTACGAGAAGGGGTCTTGGTACCTATTAGGGTATCCTCCTATATTACATAGGTCATGGTCGTCTTAAGCCTTAGTCTTAGTGCTTATAGAACAAGTGTCGATAGTGAGGATAGAGGAGTTACTGGCCGTCAAGGGTAAGGGATCTAACTTGTATCGAGGTGGGGGTACTAATTATGTGACTTAAAGCTAAGGAGTAATTATTAGGTCATAATCTACAATAATAGCTTAAACTGTCAAGTTCTAATTACCAATCACGCAGCAAAAATTTAGAGTAACAACCAAAATAAATAATAAGAGGCGTACAGGAGTCAAGGCAGGATGCAAGTCAAAAAATTAATTCGAATCTGTTATAGATGTCAGGAAAGATTCAAGCAAGTGGATGAGATTTAAAGAATTATCCTATTCTTATTGCAGGCTTGCTCGGTCCCTAAGTTGAAACCGAACAATTTAGTCGTTGACCTGCATGGGCCACCACAAAAACCCTGTCACACTCCAGTCCCAAAATACCGAGGGACCAGATACGTGACAATGGCCAGCAGCACACACCGATGGACAAACCTAATTTAATGGATCCATCGGGGCGTACTTAAGCTATAATACAATAATAATGGTCTAAAATATACTAATCTCATCTACAGAAATGAATACAACAATATCAGAATCATAAAGCAAGATCAATCTCAATATAACATAAACTCGGGAAATAACCCGATAATGAGTCTGATACATCTGTCAAGATACAAGAATAAAGCTAACCACAGCAAATACTGAGTATGGAAACAGAATATACTCAGAAGATACCCTCGGTGATCACTCGCCGGATCTGGTACTGCTCCAGTGCCTGCTCCTACTTCTGCTCCTGCTAATGCTCCTGTCCCGTGTAACTCGGGGTCGATCTCGTCTGCTAGTCCTGGGGACATAGTCCGGATCCAGGTCCTCAGGGGACATAATAAGGTACAGATAACACAAGCCAAAATAAATACAGTGTAGCAATAAATGAAATAATAGGGTAAACTATATAACCAGCTAAGTGATATGCAAGTGAGATTTTAGTCATACTCGGGCTGAGACTACTACAGGATCAGTGTCAAAAAAACCTATAGCAGTATTTTCTCGAAGGGCCAGAACTTGTGCCAAAGCTCTATATCAGAAACTCAGACACATCCAGATGACAATATATATAATATAATCAGCCTTTTGTATGGTAAATCTCTTCCCACCCAATGTAATCATACGTCTCATGTCCATGACACGCAAGTTCATAACTAATGCAACAAGTCATATAATGTCTATGAGTATAATGTCTATGTCATAAAACCTGTATCCTATACAGAATCACCACGAATATCTCAGAAAGATTCTGTCTCATGTATAGTGTCATGTGTCCTGGGTTATGATGTACTTGATAAGACAAGTACGAGAATATAAATGGTCACGAATGTCCATCTCTAGGTGACGTTACACAACTCCGCGTACGGTGTTGGCACCCGACTATTAATCGAACGCTAAGTAAGTCACACGGTCCTAGGTCAAGCATGCATAACAATATAAATATAGTCAAAGGAATAATAACAAGAACTACAAGTTTTGGCAAGGTACACTTGCTTGGGGTTCTGGCTCCAATTGTAGTTCTGGTCTCAGTGTGATCTGCAGTTACTACTCCGGTTGCTGAAATAAAACTCACCATCAGTCTCAGAAAATATCAAATAGCTAGAAACGCCTGTCCTTGAGTCCAATTTGGACACAGGGGCCAAAATCACAATTTTAGGTCAAAGCGGGGTCCACATGTGGGCCGCTTTGCACCGAAAACCGTGTCAGGGTCAAAGGTCTCCAAATTCGTCCAACTTAGTGTTAACAAGTTAAGAACGATGATACGAACCCAAAGGAACTTCCAGAATTGGATTCCGATGAGCCGATCACAAAATTGCCTGTCAAGTGGACCCTGTGGGGCCCACGATACGCAATTTTGTCAACGTTCTCAGAATCGAACCAAACTTGGGTCACAGGACCAGCATATTGCTACGAGTCCGATGGCGCAAGTTTCGTTTCAATCCGACGTATGTACACGAAGTTACGATGTATTCTAAAATAGGCGGATACGGGACGTTGTCGGCGGATACGCGTTGATTCCGGTGTGCACGCACATCCAAATTAACTTCTACGAAATTCCACACGTCCGTATCGACGGCGCGCACGTTTCGGTGAAGACCGCGTGCGACCAAGCCATCCCGTTTGGCGGGGCACACTCAGTTCCGGGGTAAAACAGGGTGTTGGTTTTCCTGTTTTTGGATCGCGGTTTGCGATCACCACAGGACGCGACGCACGAGCGGGTTGCACAGGCATCGAGAGGTTTACACAGTCTATGCGACACAACTGACGGAACAAAAAATGGAATCACGAGGAGAGAGAACGGATTACCTGAATAGGGCTCCAAAAACTGAGAATTCGCGTGTCCGAGTCGTGTCCGAGTCCTGTGTCCGCTGTGTCCGTCTTGGTTAGGGTTAGTGTTAGGGTTTCTGTTGGCCGGAGGCAACGCTACGGCTAGGGCTCAGGGGTCGTCGGGCGGAGCGGGACTGCACGGCGGGGAGGTCGGGCGGCTAGGGCGTTGGCTCCGGCGGCTCGAGGAGCTGTGGGACGGCGGAGCTCGGGGAGGGTGAAGGCGGTGAGGGGGTTACCGAGGAGCGGTGAGGCAGCGGCGTGGGGAAGAAGGAGGAGTAAGGCGGAGAGGTGGAGGCAGTCGGTGAGGGGCTCGGGAAGGCGGTCGGGGAGTGGCTCGGTGGTTGAGGGCGGAGGAGAAGTGGTCGAGCGGGGGTCGTTTGTGGAGTCAGTGATCGACGGGGATGAGTCGGGGGAGGAAGTCGATGCTGGTGGCGGTCCAAGAGGTGGCAGGAGGCGGAGGGGATTGTCGGGGCTGCACTGGACTCGGGGCGGCGGAGGAAGGAGAAATGAAGGAGGAAGAGGAGTTCGAGTCGGGGAGAGGGCGGAGCGAGGCGAGTGGGTCGAGGGGAGACGGTTTGGGGTGGTGGTCGAGGAGAGGGTGGAGTCGGGGGAGGAAGAAGATGGTGGTCGGGCTGTGAGCGGGGAGGAGATAGGCAGAGAGGGGATCGTCAGAGGTCGTGGTGATCGGGGACGGAGGACGTCGGGGTCGGGTGGAGATGGTGGCTGTGGGGGATCGTCGGGGGTCGACGATGGTGGATACGGTGAGGGGATCAGCGGGTGGAGTCGGGGTGAGGACGAGGGAGGAGGAGACGAGGGAGAAGTCTAGGGTTCAGACGAGCTACTGGCTGCGGGCGGCGGAGACTCAGGCAGGGGGACGACGCTGGGGTAGGCGGAAAGGCGGCGAGGCGGAGCTCAGGGTGGTCGAGGATGACCGGAGCGAGGACTGGAGGGTGGAGGAAGTTAGGGTTTCGGCGGTTAACGGGTTTCGGGTCCGCGGGTCGGGTTCAATAGGAATCCGGCCTGATCCGCTATCGTTTAAGTATGGGTTTGGGTCTGCGGGTTTCGGGTCGGGTTTAGATCCGACCCGAACCGATAAGGCTGGGTTTGGTTTAGTGAACCGGGTCAGGGTTGGTTTGGTATAATTGAACCGGGTTTATTTTGGTTTAAATATACAATAGTTTTTAGGGCTTTAAAAATATTTCCGGAGTCCAATAAATTCACAAAAAATTATCCTATGTCTAGTTTTCTATTTCACACCCAAAAATATTATTTCCATAATATTTTAATATAAATTAATAGCAACTAAAAATTATTTAAACTCAAAATACCTAGGTTTTAATTACAGAAAAATCCCAGAAAATTACAGAAAATTATGAAAACTCCAAATTAAAAATTTTGAAAAATCAGGGGGCTTACAACTTTGCCGGTCAACCTAGTCAACTACGGTCAACTCTAGGTCAAACTAGGGTGTCCCTGAAATTCTAGGTCAAAACTAGGTCATTAAGCTAATAAACCCTCAAACTCGCCTCCTTGAGATACCGGGATACCCTCGGTATCCGATACCTCAACCTAGGCTATGCACCCCGCCTAAACCCGCTAAAACCTATGCTAGCACGCGTAAATATATACACATATACATAAAAATCTATCTCTAAGATCAAACCTAGGCAGTTGCTCAAAAACCTCGCTCGAAACCCAATACCTTGGATATCTCAAGGTATTGAGATACCTTGATATCCCAAGGTATTGAGATATCTCTCTAAACTCAACCCTACTACCCCTCTAGCTAACTTACTATGCATAAACATATATATCTGGCTATAATCTAGGCTAAAATATATATCTAATACATATATGCATATACCTAGGTATCTACATATATATATATATATATATATATATATATATATATATATATATATATATATATATATATATAAGGTATGTGTATATGTGTGTATGTGATATATATATATATATATATATATATATATATATATATATATATATATATATATATACACATACCTTATATATATATATATATATATATATATATATATATATATATATATATATATATATATATATATATATATATATATATATATATATATATATATATATATATATATATACACACACACACACTCAAACATATATATATATATATATATATATATATATATATATATATATATACACTCACTCTCACACACCCTCACACACTCACTCTCACACACACTAACACACACTCTCACAAACACACACACAAATACATATAGGTATACACACATATATACACACATAAACATATATATATATATATATATATATATATATATATATATATATATATATATAGAAACACACATACAAATATATATACATATAGAAACTCACACACACAACACAACACAACACACAACACAACACTCACAACACACCACCAACACGCGCACAACCACCCCTACACGCACAAACATGTATATATATATATATATAAAATATAATCCGAGAACTCTAGCACACACTCCCCGAAGCTAACCTAATACGCGCACAAGCCCAAAACTAAGAAACCAAGTCGAAATAATCGTTCGGTCATTTTGACGAACACGTGGTGTGCGGTTCGCAAAACCTCCTGAAATGCACACCAAACCTACTCGAAATCGGTCCAAAATTTACCCACGGGTTCTAAACGATGTCTAGATCCTAGAAAAAAAAATGCTACTCCATCGATTCTAGGCCCGTGGCAAAAACGCGCACGCACTTAGAACCGGCGACGACGAAAACCCCAAAAACGCCCGAAACGCCCGTTTCTCCGCGACATGACTTCACGTGTCCGAACGGAGAAACGTACTAACCCTCAAGACACCCGACAATGTCTACCTAGGTCCGTCTAATCTAGGGCATCACCCAAAATTGGGCCAATTTTGGATTCCACCCGAAATTGACACAAAACCTGTGTCAAAGTCTCCAAACACAACCAAACTAGTTCCAACTTCCTCTCACGTGTAGCCCTAAGGTCTAGAAAGGTTCTAAACTATTAATTACACTATATAAGAGTAATTATAAGGGGAAAATTAGAGTTTACCTCTTGGGAGTTGGAATCCCAAGCCAAAGTCTCCAAAACTCTCCAAATCCACCACACCAAGCTTCCAAGCTTCCAATCCAAGCTCCAACACCAAATCTAAGCTCTACCCACCTAGGTTAGGAAAAAATATAGGGTTAGGGTTCACACAAAAGTAAGAAATGGAAGAAGGAAGAGAAGGAAAAAGGAGAAAACTTACTTGGGAAGAAGAAAGGAAGAAGAAGAAGAAGAAGAAGAAGAAGAAGAAGAAGTGAAGAAGAAGAGATGGGGCTGCTGGTGTGCGGGAATGGGGCTGGGAATAGGTCGGCCACACCAAAATAAAGGGTTTCCAAGGTTCCAAAAGACCAAAATGCCCTTCTCTCACTTGGGTTTGGGTTTCGGGTTCCAAAAGCACTCAAACTAACTCCAAATCTCTCCAACTAACCCACTAAAAATATAATAAATATTCTAAACCTAAAAATAGGTCTCACATGGGTGTGGGTTGGATCGAACATGGGTCCACTAGGGTCTGACATGGGTCCAGGCTAGCCGAAACCCTAAAACAATCAATATAAAAAATAATACAATCATTAATTAAATATAAATATAATTAAATAATAATAATACACAATTAACCCAAATTAAAATAAAAAAATACCCGGTTCTGGAAATGGGGTAGTGACAAGCCTATTCTCCTTAGAAAATTTTGTCCTCGAAATTTAAGTCAATCACACTCCCTCTAGGTCAAACCCCCAACAATCACAGTCAAAAAATTATACCTAAACAACATGCAAGATCATGGTCCTACTGGTCATGTTATCACAGTCTCAATCAGGGTCACTACACTATCTACCACAACACAAAGAAAGTCTAACAGGTACTAATAAAGCACACCACAAGGAATGGAAAAGGACAGAAAGAAGAACAAAGAGACAGACCTGCTAACCCGACATTCGTAGCATCGACCTCCTCGACCGTCAACGCATAAGCCCTGCCCCGCTGGTGTGCATCCCTCTGCTGGTGCGGGGCATGATGTTGTGCCACAGGTGGCCTAGCTCCAACTCTCTGATCCTGTGCTCCACCCAATGGAGGTGCAGTGGGGCAATCTCGCATCTGGTGAGCAGCGGATCCACAGAACAAACACACCTTCAGCCTCCTCCTACAAATATCCCAAGTGTGTCCTGCCTTCCTGCAGTAGGCACAATTGGGCACCCTCTGATCTTGACCCTGCTGCGCTGCCTTCTGCACATAGGGACGCTTAGCTGGTCCCGTACTACCACTCGCACTGCCTGAATCATCCCTGCCTCTCTTGGACTTGAGCTCCAAGTTATCCTCTGCTCTCTGAGCATCTCCTACTATCTGTTCGAAAGTTGCCTCGCGGTCGCTCCTGGTCAAAGACTTGACCGCCATGACCAAGCCCTTGCGAAACTTCCTCGCCTTTGCTGCCTCACTCAAGCCCTCTATAAATCTGTCCAGACGGTAGAACTCCACTGCGTACTCGTCCACTAGCGTGCTCCCCTGGACGAGTGTCTCGAACTGGCTCTCCAAAGCACTGAGCGCCACATCTGGGAAAAATTTCTTCTTAAAAAGTCTCTTGAAAGCCTTCCAAGTAAGCCCTGGTGCTGCGATCCTCGTATTAGTACGATACCATGTCAAAGCGAGGTCGAACATCTGACTGCCCGCTGCCTTAATCTGTATGCTGTCTGGAATCTGTGCCAGCCTGAAGATGCCCTCAATCTGCTCTATCCAGTCATCCACATACAGGATCCCTTCTGTACCACGGAACTCCTTGGGCCGCATCCTCTGGAAGTCAATGATGCTGCCCGGCCTCAGATGCTGTGCCTGATCTGCTTGTGGCTGAATCTGTGCCACCCTTTCCACTGCCGTCATGGCCACCTAGTGGGCGTTCTCAATGCCCAGCCTTATCACATCCACCTGACGGTGCTGCGCGTCCATCATCTCCCTGAAGAACGCAAATAACTGCACGGCATCTACTGGAGCAGGAAGTAGTGGAGGAACCACCGAAATGACTGGGGTAGTCCTCGGATCGACAGGTGAAGGAGGATCCCCGAGAGAAACAGATGCTTCCTCAACCGCAGGAGTGGTGAGTGGAGCGGTAGCAGCTGCCTGAATACGAGTTGGACGAGAGATAGCAGACCTCTCGGTAGCAACTGCTGGAACGGTACGATAGGATCGTGTCTTCGGAGGCATCCTGAACACAGATCAAAAGAAGTCAATACGGTGCAAGATACGATATCATCAAAGAAGGACAGTAATATTTCAAAAGAAAGCAATTTCAGAATAATTAGATTAGAATTTTTCCTAGTCGTGATTGAGTACACTCTCATCCTAGATCCTAGATCCTATAGCAGGCTCGCAGCAATACAACTAAGTCGTTGTACCACCACGACATCGTACTAATTGCGAATCGACACCTGCATGGGGCCGCCACCAAAAACGTACCACGACCCGCACCCGAAAAATCGGGCATGAGTCGTGGGTACGTCCAGCCTACGCCGCAGCATCGGCGGTAGAACGCTATATAGGTCAACTATCTAGCTAACAATCTCACGCAATCAATATATAAACATGTCAAGATCTCAACTCCAAACGGAGGAGCAATATCATAAGGATAACACAATACTCAATCACGAATCTAAGCACGATAAAATAACAAAGAAGTCTAACAACTACAAAGTCTAAACAACTGCTGCTAAAACACCATAACATCAATAATAATAATAATAATACATCCTGAATCATATACAATACAAGATCTTAATCTAAAATCGAAGACAAATCCGGTACCAAAGCTACTAAATAACAACTGAGGTCTTAGTGATCTCGGCTACCAACTCGGAAATCACTCATAAACTAGAGGGTCCCTGTCTGCACCATTGACAGGCTCAGGTCCATAAAACGTCGGACACCAATCCTCCGGATACTCTAAAAAAAATATGTCCAGTCAGGACTGGGGCAAGTACATCTCTAACAGCAGTTCTATTTAAATGATAAAAACTATAAAACAGCTGTAGCAAGTAGCAAGAAGAATAAAATAAAGTATGAACAAGGAAATATGCATGTATCACTGGTGCATAAAGGTAAAGATGCATGAATATCAGAAGCAAGATGGTAATAACTGCAAGATACAAGAAATCTAAGCTAAGATCAAGTCCGTACACAAGAACGTGTAGTGAGTCCAGCATGAAATACATGTAATGAGTCAAGTCCAGAAACTATAAGTGAGACCAGCAAGAATGCAAGAGAGTCCAGACTAGAAAGAATAAACTCGGTATCTTTGAAATACTTGTTTCGACATGTAAACGGCTAGGGGTAAGTACGGCTCACCGCGCACTGGGTGCGCGGCTGCTATCATTCCAGATTAGACCAGAGGGAGTGATTCCTGATGATTCCAGATGGGAGTATTTACATGTCTACTCGAGTATTTCCCCGCCCTAACTAATACAAGTGAATCCAAGACCCGACAGTAAATCAAGATGAGTCCAGCCTGAAACATGAGTGATGCATGTAGGTGATGCCAGTAGCGATTCCAGAATAGAGGCCAGAAACATGAAATATACGTGTCGCAAGTAAATGAATCCAGAAATACCAGTCCATGTCCCGTGTTGTGTCAGAAAAATCAGATGATACTATACTAGAAGCTGAATCATAATAATCATCAGATAATAAAAACTATCAGAGAATGTACTCGCCTGACGTCCTGAGCAACTAGCGATCCGAACTGGTATCGCAAGGACCTATTGCGAAAAGCAAGGTTAAAGAGATTTCTAATGAGTTAAACAGATATAAAATAACTAAAAATAGGCTTCTAGGGTCGTTCTAGGTCAAACGGATCAAACCGATAAAATCTGGGTCAAAAAGTCAACTCTTGGTCTAAAAAGTCAACCCTAGGTCAAAACTAGGTCAAAAGTTGACTTTGGCGGTCAACCGAGTCAACTACGGTCAACTCTAGGTCAAACTAGGGTGCTCCTGAAATTCTAGGTCAAAACTAGGTCATTAAGCTAATAAACCCTCAAACTCGCCTCCTTGAGATACCGGGATACCCTCGGCATCCGATACCTCAACCTAGGCTATGCACCCCGCCTAAACCCGCTAAAACTTATGCTAGCACACGTAAATATATACACATATACATAAAAACCTATCCCTAAGATTAAACCTAGGCAGTTGCTCAAAAACCCCGCTCGAAACCCAATACCTTGGATATCTCAAGGTATTGAGATATCTTGATATCTCAAGGTATTGAGATATCTCTCTAAACTCAACCCTACTACCCCTCTAGCTAACTAACTATGCATAAACATATATATCTGGCTATAATCTAGGCTAAAATATATATATCTAATACATATATGCATATACCTAGGTATCTACATATATATATATATATATATATATCACATACACACATATACACATACCTTATATATATATATATATATATACACACACTCAAACATATATATATTTATATATATATATATATATATATATATATATATATATATATATATATATATATATATATATATATATATATATACACACTCAGTCACACACACTCACTCTCACACACCCTCACACCCTCACACACTCACTCTCACACACACTCTCACAAACACACCACCACACACACAAATACATATAGGTACACACACATATATACACATAAACATATATATATATATACACATACATATATATATATATATATATATATATATATATATATATATATATATACATATATAGAAACACAAATACAAATATATATACATATAGAAACTCACACACACAACACAACACAACACAACACACAACACAACACTCACAACACATCACCAACACGCGTACAACCACCCCTACACGCACAAACACGTATATATATAAAATATAACCCGAGAACTCTAGCACACACTCCCCGAAGCTAATCCAATGCGCGCACAAGCCCAAAACTAAGAAACCAAGTCGAAATGGTCATTCGGTCATTTCGACGAACACGTGGTGTGCGGTTCACAAAACCTCCAGAAACGCACACCAAACCTACTCGAAATCGGCCCAAAATTTACCCACGGATTTTAAACGATGTCTAGATCCTAGAAAAAATGCTATCCCGTCGATTCTAGGCCCGTGGCGAAAACGCGCACGCACTTAGAACCGGCGACGACGAAAACCCCGAAAATGCCCGAAACGCCCGTTTCTCCGCGATACGACTTCACGTGTCCGAACGGAGACACGCACTAACCCTCAAGACACCCGACAACGTCTACCTAGGTCTGTCTAACCTAGGGCATCACCCAAAATTGGGCCAATTTCGGATTCTACCCGAAATTGACACAAAACCTAGTGTCAAAGTCTCCAAACACAACCAAACTAGTTCTAACTTTCTCCCACGGGTAGCCCTAAGGTCTAGGAAGGTTATAAACTATTAATTACACTATATAACAGTAATTACAAGGAGGAAAATTAGGGTTTACCTCTTGGGAGTTGGAATCCCAAGTCAAAGTCTCCAAAATTCTCCAAATCCACCACACCAAGCTTCCAAGCTTCCAATCCAAGCTCCAACACCAAATCTAAGCTCTATCCACCTAGGTTAGGGAAAAATATAGGGTTAGGGTTCACACAAAAGTAAGAAATGGAAGAAGGAAGAGAAGGAAAAAGGAGAAAACTTACTTGGGAAGAAGAAAGAAAGAAGAAGAAGTAGTGGAGAAGAAGAAGAAGAAGAAGAAGAAGAAGAAGAAGAAGAAGAAGTAAATAAGAAGAAGAGATAGGGCTGCTGGTGTGCGGGAATGGGGCTGGGAATAGGCCCGCCACACCAAAATAAAGGGTTTCCAAGGTTCCAAAAGACCAAAATGCCCTCCTCTCACTTGGGTTTGGGTTTTGGGTTCCAAAAGCACTCAAACTAACTCCAAATCTCTCCAACTAACCCACTAAAAGTATAATAAATATTCTAAACCCAAAAATAGGTCTCACATGGGTGTAGATTAGGTCGGACATGGGTCCACTAGGGTCTGACATGGGTCCAGGCTAGCCGAAACCCTAAAATAATCAATATAAAAAATAATACAATTATTAATTAAATATAAATACAATTAAATAATAATAATACACAATTAACCCAAATTAAAATAAAAAAATACCCGGCTCTGGAAATGGGGTAGGGACAAACCTTCTGTGCACCTACGGCAAAGGTTGGCGGTACTTCTGGAGCGGATTCAGGGTTCAGCGCAACGTCCTTAGCAACCCAGATCCTTCGAACTTTTGGAGGTCTTATTGGACTCGACAAGGGACTCGTCTTGTCGATAGATAACAGGTCAACCGCTGGTACAACTGTGTCTTAGGTTGACGATGTATTGGATACCGACTTTGCACTTGGAACAGCGGCACTAACGTCCCAAGTTTTGCGAGCCTTGCGAGGTCGTACGGGCCTTATTGGAGTGCTCGGCTTGTCCAGCATATCTTCGAATGCCTGTTGGTCGAAGCGAACAACTAACATCCTCTGAGTTGAACCTAACTTAGTCACCACATATTGCATCACCAGCTTTTCATTGGATGAGACGCTCTTCCCCAGCAGAGTCGTCATTTTTGTCGACATCGCAAAAATAAGTTTTTTAGTAGAGGATGTAAAGCTCTTATTTATTATGAATTGACAAAGAGTACAAGAGGATCTAAGTACAAAATGATATATCAGGGTATGTGTGATATTGGAGATCGAGCACAACAACGGCTCCTTTACTTCATTGACGATCCGAAACCAAAGACGTTGACAAGGCTTTGAATTATGCTTCTGTCTCCTTCTCCTCCTCTTCCACGTATGGTCTCCGCCTCTACGTGTGTCTCTTTTATGTGTAGCTGCCTTTTTTTTGCATGTAGAATATGGCTACTATTTATAGCCTTAGGAAGGCCTTACATAGGCGCATGTATGCGGGCTGTATGTTGGCGCATGGCACTGCAGGCGCATACTGCATTAAGGCTGCCACGTGTCAAGCCAAGATCTGGGGTTGCTTATGCCCATAATACTCGTGACATGTGTCATGCCCTAATTTGGATAGCTGTATTTGAACTTTGGGAATACTTCCACTTGGCGCATGAAGAGCACTGAAGGGGTAGTGGTGTATGACACTGTAGGCGTATACTAAGATGTATAGTGGCGCATGGTACTACGGGCTCATGAGACACAAAAATACATACTGCGCATGGCACTGCGGGCACATGAGACACTAAAATGCGTAGTGGTATATGGCACTGCGGGCACATGAGACACTAAGATGCATAGTGGCATATGGTACTGCGGGCACATGAGACACTTCTTGGATGGTTGGTGCATAGAGCGAGGATACTGAAGCGCATGAAGCTGGACCCCTGAGGTGTATGGAGCTGAGTCACTGAGGTGCATGGAGCGGGTTACTGAGATACATGGAGCTGGGTTACTGAGGCACATGGTATATATTTTCCATGCTTCTACACAGTGTAAGCAAGTAATAAGAAAAACTGGCAACTATCACGCCCCCAGCCCTGTAGGGACGGACGTCCTTATATGGGCGTGATGTCGCACGAGCCTAACTTGTGTTCGTACAAGGCAAGCACCGAAATGGCCTTTTGATAACTTGTTTGCAGAGTTGTCATAGCGAAAACATTGAATAAACACAAATATAGAATAAAATTAAACTCTTTATTGATATTGAAATAATGTTACAAGCGGCACTATGTCGAGATTACAAGTCGCTCAAGCTATCTCTCCTCGAAACAATAAAATATGCCAAGCGACTTAGAAATATTGAATGATAACTAGGCGATGTTCCAATACATTATGTCATATATATGTGCTTCAGCTCCGGATGCAACGCTCCAAGGCACCAGAGTGAACTCCATGCCCTAGCGCACAAGAGAAAAAACTCTGCACCGAACGAGGTTCTCCCACACCCTGCAAGCAATCTGGTGGGTTATCAGTACATTGAATACACTGGTGGGGAGACTTCTCGTCCACTCACCAAAACCAAACACGTTATATAAGTTCTGTGCACCATCTATTATGTTATCTTTCTAGTCTTGCCTTAGGATCAGCTTTATGGCAATATTACAACGCCTAGTCGTACTGTAGAGTGTCAAGCAATAAGAATAACATGCACAACTTACCAACTTACCCTTTGGCCTTCCCTGTTTAAGGCAAACCAAGTTAAACCGAGCATATATATGTATATAAATGAAATGAAGAAAACATACACGAAACTAGTATTATGAACGTGTTCTTGACTCGGGCGTATTGTGCTTGAACGGTATAGAGTGTCATGCCTCCATTTTGTGAATATACATGTGAAACCCATCTCACAATATCTGTATTGGTATATGGATACGTATTTTATGTTATATATATATATATATATGCGGTGCTTAGTTGGATCTCGAGGAATCTCGAAATTCTCTCAGAACTGAAACTTTTCTCCGGATTACCGCAGGCATATAGCGATATACCGACGAAAAATCCGTCCGGCAGATATTCTTTTCACTTTTGAGATATTTTGAGATATTTTCATTTATATCTTTTTGTGAATAGTGTTCGATACTTCCTATTATCCATCGGTTTTTTGGTTTTATTTTGAGCGGTCGAGATTGATTTAACTCGTGACGTGGATCGCTGATGTGGCAGATCGGAAGGTCACGATTAAATCACATCTACTATATATACGATTTGATTTTATCTCTCCTCTATCTTTTCTTTCTTTCTTCACTTCTTTATTTCCTCTATAATTCTCATTGGATCTAGGAGCTTGGTCTTGGGGCCTAAGAGTGTGGTTTCTGAACCCCTCTTGGTGGTAGAGTTGAAGGTTTAGGCTGGGAGCTTAACTTTAGGCAAGTACATCTTGCCAAAATTTTGAACAAAAGCATTTTATTTTCATTTTCATTTTCCTTGATGTTTTATACTTAGAATTTTATGAAACTTATTTTGTTAAATTTGTTTCTATAGTGATTTCAACCATGTACTTGTTTTAGAAATTGATCTGAGCCAGATGTTTTGTTTTCTGCTTAGTCTAGATTTGACCTTAGTAGTCTGGGCTCGATATCAAGAGTGATATTAGAGTTTCCATCTTGGAGTATATTTTTATATGCTAGTAGTGACCTATGTTTAGCTTCTATCCTACTGGTTTTGAGTTTTGTGGAATCCAGACAAGTTTTAGTTTATCTCATAAAATTACTTATACAATTGATCTACCAAATCTCAAAATTGGTGAAATCAAATGCTCCCAGGTTGTTGGGAATTTGATCATATATAATTTTGACCTTTGAAAATCCAAATTCTGAGTTAGAACAGTTTTTTTGGTACGAACAAGTCACGAAATTATTCCAAGTTCGGGTTTCTGTGACCAATCGGAAGATCCGATAGTGATCCGCGGCAGTCCGAAGGATGATCCAATTTTTGTTCCACAAAATTTTTGTGACCAATCGAATGATCTGACGGTGATCCGCGATAGTCCGATGGATGATTCAATTTATGGACCATTAATTTACTGTGATAGATCGGATGATCCGACGGTGATCCGAGAAAATTCGACTATGATCCGAGGAGATCCGACGGATGATCCGAAAGACCCTGATTTTGCCTCTCTTTTTTTTTTTTTGGTTATTCGTTTGACTGTGATACTTTCTTATCTCGGCTTCATATATAGTTTGGGACACCTATCCATTATATACATGTTCCAGTATAGATTGGGACACCTACATATTATACATTCATCCCGTATAGTTTGGGACACCTACTGTGAGACCCGTCTCCCTATTTTAGTATTATTATATTTTATCTGGTATATGTGTGTTATAGCTGTATATTATTTTCAGTATAATTTATGAATTTTTTTAGTTGCTTTCATGTAATTTCTAGATTTGTGTTTGGTGACCCTTCCTTACTACATATAGCCTTTCCTTTCTCTCTCATCCCCATTCTTCTTTCTTTCCTTCTCTTTCTTTATTTTCTTCTTCCTCTTCCCTCTCCTCTCCCTAGCCGAGAGCAGCCTGAGGCCGGCCTCCCCATTCCCTTTGGTGGTGGTAGTATTAGCTTAGTAGTAGGTTTAGGCAAGTACATCTTTCGAATGAGGAAGAACTTGCACTTTTATCCACTCTTGCATTTTATTAGTCTATATTGTGCTTTATGAACTGCTCTTCATGTTTATTTTTGGTTATTTTTGGTTTTGATACCTTGGATGGAGTAGATCTATGTTTCAAGTTTGGAGCTTTCATGAGTTTACTTGATTTTGATCTCTTCAAACTTGATATTTTTAAAAACTAGTAGTTCCATGTTGACGATCACTTGATTTTTTTACAATTGTGGACTTTACTTTGCTGGATTCGGACTTGAAATAAGGATTTCATAGAGAAAATAAGTTTTTAGACTTGGAGCTTTTCTATGGCTGAAACTTGTTGTTCTGGGATGAAGAAGTTCCATGCACCTCGCTTGGTAAGAGGCCTGGACTTTTCGCTCCAAGTTAACATGCGACCATCTTGTTGGACGCATTACTGAATCTGCACATGCGCCCCTTGGCCAAATGCATGAAACTTGAATGAATGAAAGTTCTCTAAGTTCAAAAGATTTCATGCGGCCAAATGTGTATGCGGCCAAAAGGAGCATGCAGCCCGGAGCTATGCATTCCTCTTTCCTTTGAACGTACGACTCAGCACTGCCTTGGCACGACTTTCCATGATTTTGTCTTTTCTTTCTGACTTTTTTCTTGACCAGTCACATCGGTCACTTCTCTGACATGGCCAATCACTTCCCTGAATTTGCATTTATTGCCTGTCACTCTCCTTGTCCCGAGGAGTGGACTTTGTATCTTGCATGCGGCCAGCTCTTGCATACGACCAGGTCTTCCATGCGCCAGCTCTTCCATGCGACCAGCTTACCCCATGCGCCTATGATACTTGTAGTAGCTTAACTTCTTATGATTTGTTCTCTTATGGTTTAACTATTTCCATTGTTTAGCCTATTCTGTTTAAATGTTACGAATGCAAGCTTTCTCTAAATTGCTTATAATCTGATGTGTGACAACCTGTCAGAACCTGAAATTCCATGAACATGGATTATATTAACACTGTTAATCTTGAACTCCCGATACCAGACTTGCATGAATATTCCTGATAATAGCTCATCGTATCGAGTTAACCTAACATGTATCGATACTCCTAATAGTGCCTCAACGAAGCACACTCCTGACATGCTAGAATTTCTTGAACTGAAATGCTTGAACTGATAAGATAAATTCCTATGGTTGATTTTCTTGCTCCTGTCCTGAATGTACTTATCAAGCTACTATCATGTCCTATCCTGCATCATGTCTAAGGCAAATTTTTGAGCACCACGGTCAAGAATTCTTAAAAACTTGCCCAAGATAACAACTAGAATAATGAATTAGAGGCATCTAGAGAGATTTTCTGGCTAAATAGAATTCCGGTATCCCAGCGACACCTGATGGATTTGGAGCTCTCCGTCGTGAGGGACCCGCTTCTAGTACGTCGTCGAGTGTTGTATTTTTCTGTAAATTACTATACCAGATATAATCTACTCTATGTATCCTTACGCCTGGATAACTCGGATAGTCTGCAGGACATATGGTTGTATGAAATCTCAAACTGTATGTGTTTATAATTAGGATTGTGATAACCCTAGTTAGCTAACGATAGCAAGCTGTAGGGCATGATTAGCTGTGATTGTTTGATTTTCAGTTTAGTCTAGTCCTGTCCTGATTTATTTAACAATTGATCCGGAGACTTTAACCTGAGTACTGATTTCAGATATCCTTGTTTAAATACTCCAGAACTGTTTAACTATTATTTTACCTGTTGCACTTATTTAACTATTTCTTGTTCTATTTCTTAATGATTTGTCTGCATGCTGATTTTAGTTCCTAAGTTGGCTCCTTTATGGTACTTGCTGTTTTGGGGTCTGTCCCTACTGGTTTTGTATGGCCAAATTTTGGAGCAGGACCACTGGATCTCCCGTATTTTTTGACTCAAGATGGTGAACATCATGAGCACCGAGAACATGAGTGGGTTTCTTCTTTATCACCCACTTGATCTTGTACTTATACTTTTGAGGTATTTAGCCACCGAGTACGTGCTTAGCTCATATTTTGGAACTTGATATCTTGCCTGCGGGCCTACATGTAAAGCATATTCTAGACTATATCTAGAGTTGATCATGTAATATTATACTCTTGGTAGTTCTTTATTTTGTAACTAGCTTCATGATCATCTGTATATGTATAGTTTGGGATGCATCACTATTATATGTTTGATGATCATATATCTTGTAACTTGTCGCTTGCTTAAGATTGAGACACCTAGGAACCTTGACCCAGGAATGAATGTTGGCTTGTAGCGTAAAACCCTCACAGGTCTAGACAGTCGTGACTGTATCATGGAGTATTAAGTACTTTGGTGTACGTAGCTAGCTTTGTCCGCCTTCGCTCTCTAGTATTCTGGTTCTGGGGAGTGACACGGTTTAAGTGGTGGCTCATGCAGGTCTAAAAATTCAGAAGTATAGGGGAGGGGGGTTTACCAGATATTTTAGATATCTCAATCATGTTACTACTTGATCTCCTCCAGTATCGAATTTATATCCTTGAAATCTTGATTCAACATCTGCCTTGATCCTCGATCAATCATATCCGTCCCTTTGATGATCCTTGTGTCCTTTATCTTTCAGGGACATTTTTCCTGGTCCTTCTGATCATCCCGCCCAAGTTCCTCCAGTAGCAGGACATCATCCTAATGCCCAACAAACCCTTGAGGTTCAGCCTCATCATTCTGGGGTCGGGTCCAGAACAACTCAAAATGAGGAACCTAAGACTTAGCCAGTGCCTCCCGTGCAATCAGTACCTGAGGCATGAGGGGGCAATAATGTGTTGATTGGAATCCTTCAAGAATTGTTGTCATCTCAAGGACGTCGAGTGGACATACTCACTCAGTCAGTACAAAATTCTTTGGAAAGAGGCGAACATCATACTCACAACTCAACAAGCAACTTCAAGCGCCTCCAACCCTCATATTTCTATGGCACCAAGGACGTAATTGGATCGGATGAGTGGCTTCAGGACACAGAAGCTATCTTAGAGCCAGCTGGAGTACCAGCTAGAGAGCAAGTGTCAGTGGTACGACTATAATTGCTAGACTTGGCCCGAGACTGGTGGATAACACAGATGATTTTACTAACATTACATGTCCCTTGGGCTGTCTTCAGTAAAAAAAATTAGACCAGATATTTTGATATAGTATCACGATATAATCTACAACAAAGGTTTAACAACTTGAAGCAGATGGGCAGGACTGTCGACGGCTATGCGATAGAGTTTTACAGACTTAGTTGGTTTGCTCCTACCTTGGTGTTAGCCGAATTAGATCGAGCAAGAAGGTTCCAGCATGGACTTTACCTGGAGATCATATTGGCAGTAGAACAGCCTGAGTTCTAGACTTTTGATGTTGTGTTAAGAGCCGCAAGGAGGCATGAGTATACCTCCCAGAGAAATATGGACAAGACTGGGGTACGAAAGATGACCCACACATCAGAAGTTTCTTACACTCAGTCTTCAGTACCAGCCCCGACAATTAGGGTTTTAACTATTAGATCACCAAGCAGGCCAGTTTCGATAGTCTCAGTTTAGCAAACAATGCCAACCCGAACTCAATAGCAATGACATCTTCTTCAGTATAATGTTCTCATTGTGGAAAGCCTGGGCACGTAGTTTCTGAATGCCGCAGAGCACATAGGTTACTCTTAGCTTGTGGAGCTCCAGGCCACAGAGTGGGATCTTGCCCACACAGAGCCAGTTCATCATCATCTTTTTTGGCAGGACCGAAATATAGGGCTCCAGTACCGGTCCAGCAATACCAGGGTCAGGGGTCTTTGCTGACCCAATCCCAAGTATTGCAGCAACAGAGGCCACAGTAGTATGTGCAGGCCCAAGCTCAAGTACAGGCCAGGCATGGAGGTTCGTGACAGAGAGGACCAGCACCGAGAGGATGTGGTCAGGCGACAACACTCACTGTGGAAGAGCAGTTAGCTTCAGGTAAAGTGGTGGCAGGTACCTTTGTCGTCAACTCTCATCCAGCTTCAGTATTGTTAGATTATGCTGCATCATATTCTTTTATGTCTGCATAATTTATGATAGGAGTTGGATTAGAACCCGAATCATTATTAATAAGACTCAATATACTTACTAGTAACGGTATCGTGGGAGTTTATAGAGTTTATGCCTCGTATCAAGTCGTACTGTACGGGTGAAAGTTTTTTGCTAGATTGATAAAATTTCGTATGGAAGATTATGACGTCGCCTTAGGCATGGATTGGTTGAGTGACTGGTACACGACGATAGATTGCCATAATGGCAATGTTATCTTTAATATCCCTGGTGAGAAGGAATTCTCATTTTCTAGAGGCGAGACGGTTTCATCAGCGATCATAAGAATTGAAGTAATAGAGGAAGTAAAATTCCCCAGAGTTGTTAACGAATTTCCAAATATATTCCCAGAAGAACTTCCAGACATGCCACCAGAAAGAGAGATTGAGTTTACCATTGATCTACTTCCAGGAACAGCACCAGTGTTAGAGAGAGTCTACATAATAACGCCTTCAGAGTTAGAAATCTTGTAACCGGATGATAGAAGAATTAAGAGCCAAAGGATTCATTCGTGCTAGTGGATCGCCTTGGGGATCCCCAATGCTACTTATAAATAAAAAGGATGGAATGTTACAATTATGTGTTGATTATCGTACCCTCAATGCAGTAACCGTCAAGAACAAGTATTCCTTGCCAAGGATCGACAACTTGTTCGATCAGCTTAGTGGAGCAGCGATATTTTTGAAGATTAATTTGCGGTCGGGATATCACCAGATCAGAGTCAGGGAGCATCATGTACCCAAGACGACGTTCATATCGAGATATGGACATTGGGAGTTTCTAATAATACCCTTTGGAGCAACCAATGTGCCAATAGTGTTTATGGATCTCATGAATCATATTTTCATGCCATACTTGGACAAGTTCGTGATAGTGTTCATTAACGACATCTTGGTGTACAGGTGAAGTAAAGCAGAGCACGAACAACATCTTCGCGCAGTTCTTCAAGTCCTTATAGAACATAAGTTATATGTCAAGTTCACCAAGTGCGAGTTCTGGCTTGATTGCATTTCATACTTAGGGCATATTATTGCTAAAGGAGGAGTTGAAGTAGATCCTCAGAAGATAGAAGTCGTTAAGACATGGCCATTTCCCCGAACAGTTACAAAAGTTCGTAGTTTCCTGGGGTTAGCTGGATATTATCGAAAATTTGTGTCAAACTTTGCTTGAATTTCTGCACCCTTGACGCAGTTAACACGAAAGGATGTGCGCTTTGATTGGACAGATAAATGTTAAACCTCTTTCGATAAGCTCAAACAAAAGTTGATCACGACACCTATTTTTGTGCTTCCAGATGGAACGTGCTTCCAGACGGAACAGGTGGTTTCACCGTATATTGTGATGCGTCAGGCAAAGGATTGGGGTGTTCTCTTATACTGCTTGTGTCACGACCCGCACCCTGATATTCGGGCACGAGTACGTGGGTACGTCCAGCCTACGCCGCAGTGTCGGCGGTAGTACGCTGTCTAGGTCATATCCACAGTCAAATTAAAATCTAACTCATTCATAATATTATAAGTAGGCAAGGAAGATAACAGGAAAGGAATACTAAGATTTCAAATAAATAAATGTGACAATAGATCCAATGTTTATTACAGAACCAGAAATAAATCGGGGACAAACCCGATTACTAGGATGAAAGAAAAACACTAACTAACTGGCTACTACTCCTCAAAAGTAGCCTCGTGGGTGGGAACCGGCTCCTCCAGTGTATCACCTGCTACCTCATAGGGACCATAATAGGTGGGGGAATAGTCCTCATCATCGCCTAATATCAACGGATCCAGTCAGGAAAGGAGCAAAGTACCAAATGCACAACAAAGATTAAACTAAATATTTGTGACAAGTAGAAAGAAACTGACTAAACATCACGATAAGAATATGCACAATAAGTAGTGAAATTATCTAAGAGTTAAGTACTAAAAATCAGAAACATAAGTAAAATAGGATTAATTGCTATAAACCAAGGACATGAGCAAGACAGGAATATAATGAGACAAGAAAATGTAACTGTAACAAGACAACAGAAACTGCAACAAGGCAAGAAACTATTGTGTGTGAACTTGTGTATTTAGAATACATAGTTGGCATGTAGGGGTTTATAAGGCTAATAAGGCCATCATAGACGACTAGCAGTCAGAAATAATCAAGTATAAGGCTGAGGGTACAGTCGCATACCAACAGCTAGCAGTCACGACAGGGGAAAAGGTAAACTACATGCCTCCTAGTATTCTCCCTCCCAACACGAAAAGCAAGACATGAAATCCAAATCATAACACTAAGTGTAATCATCAATGGTACTAGTAGAGCAAGGAATTAATTATCATAATATAAAGATTAAACTTGAAGTGCAGGTACTTGCCTGATGTTTGAATCCCAACTAGAGTTCTATCCTCGGGGAAATTTCCAAAAATGTGCCCAGATGCTGAAATAAACATTACTATCATGCTCAGAAGGTATCAAATAGCTAGAAACGCCTATCCTTGAGTCCAATTTGGAGACAAGGGCAAAAACGGCAATTTTGGGTCAAAACGGGGTCCGCATGTGGGCCCGCTTTGCACCGAAAAATGTGTCAGGGTCAAAGGTCTCCAAATTCACCAAACTTAGTGTCAATAGGTCAGGAACGATGATACGAACCCAACGGAACTTCTAGAATTGGATTCCGATGAGCCGATCACGAAATCGCCCGTCGAGTGGGGCCTGTGGGGCCCACGACACGCGATTTCGTCAACGTTCTCAGAATCGAACCAAACTTGGGTCACAGGACCAGCGTATCACTACGAGTCCGATGGCAAAAATTTTGTTTCGATCCGACGTGTGTACAGAAAGTTAGGGCTTGATTCAGAAAAGGTAGATACGGGGCGGTATCCGCGGATACGCGTTGATCCCGGTGTGCACGCACACCCGAATCGACTGCCGCGAAATCCCACACGTCCGTATCAACGACGTGCACGTATCTGTGAAGACCGCACGCGACCAAGTCGTACCCAGTTCCGGGGTGAATCGGGTCATTATTTTTCTTGTTTTTGGATCGCGGTGTGCGATCACCACAGGACGCGATGCCCCGAGCGGTTTGTTCGGGCACCGAGAGGGTCATACAGGCTTCACAACGCAATTTACGGAATTAAAAATGGGGCAGTGAGGAGAAAGTTACATGTACCTGAACGGGCTCAAAAACCGGGGTTTAAATCGTGTCCGACACGTGTCTGAGCTAGGGCTGTGTCCGGGTCTGAGGGTCCTGTGTCCGGCCGTGTCCGACACGCCGACACAGGGGAAGAATTAGGGCTAGGGTTAGGGTCTGGAAGCTGCCGACGGCCGGAGGAGGGCGGCGCCGCTGCGGGGGAGGCCGGCCGGGCTAGGGCCGAGGGAGGCGGCGCAGTGGGACGGCGAGTCCGGGCGGCGCTGGGGGCAGCGGGATGGAGGCGGAGCCGGTGGTGGGGTGACGGCCAAGGGGAGCTAGGGTTCTTATAGGGGAGACGGCGGGGCTAGGGCCGAGGGAGGCGGCGTTGCGGGCGGGGTCAGGCGCAGCGGGCGGAGGCGCGTGGCTGCGGGCGCGGCGGACGCGACGGTGGACGCGGTCAGCAGTTCGTGGGGGAGGGGAGAGGGTCAGCCGGGTCTGGGTCGGGTCGGTTTGCGGGTCTGGCCGACCCGCCCGACCCGCTAGCCTTCACGGGCTGGGCCGGTTGGGCCCAATTGGGCTGGGCTGCTGAGGGATTGGGCCGGGCCGAGTTATTTTATTAAAATAATTAATTAAATATATAACAATAAATAAATAAATAAATAAATAAATAAGTAAATAGTTTTTAGGTGTTTTAAAATATGACCGGGGTCCGATAAATTCCAGAAAAATTACCCTAAGTCCAGTTTTTCATTTTACACCCAAAAATATTATTTCTATAATATTTTAATATTATTTATTAACAATTAAAAATAATTTAATAATTAAAACCCTGATTTTAATTACAGAAAATTCCCAGAAAATTTCAGAAAATTGTGAAAAATCCAAGTTTAATATTTTTTGAAAATTCAGGGGGTTTACAGCTTGGCAAGGTTATAGCTTATGTATCTCGACAACTTCGAGACCATGAGAAAAATTATCCGATGCACGACTTAGAGTTAGTAGCAGTTGTCTTTGTACTCAAATTTGGAGGCATTACCTCTAAGGAGATCGAGTAAAATTTATACTGATCACAAGAGTTTGAAGTATGTCTTTACTCGGAAGAATCTCAATATGAGACAGAGAAGATGACTAGAGTTGATGACAAACTATGACCTTGACCTTCAGTATCACCCTGGGATGGCCAATATCGTAGCGGATGCTTTGAGCCAGAGAATATGAGCTTATTTTCTTACGACGCAGCGAGAAATTTTAGAAGATCTTTAGGAGATAGGCATAGAAATAGTATTTCCTGGTAACATAATATTGATGGCTGGTCTGCAAGTTCAGTCCAGTATAGTAGAAAAAATCAAGGTAGCACAACCAACAAATGTCAAGCTTCAGCATCTCAGAGCAGAATATGAGGCAGGACATAGACCAGAACTAAGCATTCACCATGACGGAACTCTCCCTTTTGGGAACCGTCTTTGTGTACCAAGTAGAGACCTTCATTGTGAGATTATGGCAGAACCTCATAGTTTATAGTATTTAGTATATCCTGAAGGAACAAAGATGTACAGAGACATTCATCAGCATTTATGGTGGAACAAAATAAAGGGAGAAATAGCTCGATTTGTCTCTCGATGTTTGGTCTGTCAATAAGGTAAAGCTGAGCATCAAAGACCCATCGGACTTCTTCAACCTTTACCAATTACAGAGTGAAAGTAGGAGCATATCACCATAAATTTTGTATCAGGGCTTCCCAGATCCCCATCAGGCAGAGATGCTATTTGGGTAATAATGGATCATCTCAAGAAAGTTGTATACTTTATTCCTTTGAGAATTGGTTACTCCACAGAACAGTTAGCTGAGATGTACATGAGACAGATTGTTAGACTATATGGTCTGCCCTTGTTAGCAAAGTCTCGGGTAGAGATTCTAGGTATACTTTTCATTTTTGGCAAATTCTTCAGGAGAGCTTAGGTAACCGTCTAAAGTTCAGTACAACCTACCATCCGCAGATAGATGGTTAGTCAGAGCATACCATCTAGACTCTAAAAGATATGCTTCATTCATGTACCCTTGACTTTGGTGATTTATGGGAGGATTATTTGTACGTGATCGAATTCTCCTACAACAACAATTTCTAAGCAAGTATTCAGATGGCACCGTTCGAAGCACTATATGGCCAAAAGTGCAGATCCCCTGTAGCTTGGGATATTATTGGTGAGAGACAATTGCTTGGTCCCAAAATGATAGTTCAGACAGTTGAAGTAGTCAAGCAAGTCCGAAAAAATATCAAGGTAGCCCAAGATCGTTAACGTCATTGGGCCGATTTGCATTGACGACCTCTTGAGTTTTCTGTTGGCTACCATGTATTCCTTCAGATTTTACCTACCCGAGGAGTCATCAGATTTGGTGTACGGGAAAAGCTTAGTCCTCAGACCATAGGATCTTTCGTACTTTCTGCATCAAGATGGTGAACACCAGAAGAACCCGAGGGCATGAGTGGGTTTCTTCTTCATCATACACTTGATCTTGTACTTATACTTTTGAGATATTTAGCCACCGAGCACGTGTTTAGCTCATGTTTTAGAACTTGATATCTTGCCTGCGGGCCTATATATAAAGTATATTCTAGACTATAACTAGAGCTGATCATGTAATATTATACTCTTGCTAGTTATTTATTTTATAACTAGCTTCATGATCATCTGTGTATTTATAGTTTGGGATGCCTCACTATTATATTTTTGATGATCATACATCTTGTAACTTATTGCTTGCTTGAGATTGAGACACCTAGGATCCTTCACCCAGGAATAACTGTTGGATTATAAAGTAAAATCCTCACATGTCTAGACAGTGGTGACCGTATCCCGGAGTATTAAATACTCTGGTATACATAGATGGCTTTGTCCGCCTCCGCTATCCAGTATTTTGGTTCTGGGCATAACATCTACCCATTATACCCAGTCTTTGCTTCATGTATAGTTTGGGCTATCTACCCATTATACTCTTGTCCTGTATATTCATGATAGTGACCCGTCGTAGTGCACTCCTTATACCTGACATCATGTATAATTTTGGGACCACCTATCCATTATACACTTATCGTGTATAGCTTTGGGGCTACCTTCCCATTATACATCTATCTAAACATGTCCCGGTATAGTTTGGGTCATCTACCCATTATACACTTGACTAGTATATTACCTGTTATAGCTTGTTATAGCACATACTCATCATGCCTATAATCGCGTGGTTGTTTTCTTGTCTTGTCTTATTCTTGTGCTTGTCAAATTATTGTCTTATCTAGTCTATCCCTACAGGGAGCTTCATTCTAGGATGGATTCTGCGGAATATCACACCTGGAATCCTGAAACAAACTGCTAAGGATTAATGACTGGTTTAAATAATTAGAGCATCGGGAGGGAAGAATCTTTAGGTTATATGCAGTCTCGTTATCTTGTCGTCAGCCTGAATGGATTTGTTGTATGCAGTCGAGTATCTTACATTTTCAGCTCACCATTGAGTGGGGCACCATTACACTATTTACTATGCTTCTTATTTGTTTGGATAGCCTGGATAGACTACAGGACATGCAACCATAAAAATTCTCAACTATTACATCTTGTTAATAATTAGGACTTTTGATAACCATAGTTAGCTAAAGTATCAAGTCATACTTCTTGCTTAGCCGTGATTGATGGATGGAGTCCATTTATTTTCTTATTGTATATTATCATGCCTGCCTGCGATGACCCATCGTGGTGCACTCATGTCTATTACTCTCTATGCCATTGTACTTTATATGGACAGTCACTTATATATTTTCCTTGCCATGATCTCGACAATGTACTATTTTTTCTAGTTTACTTTTTTATCCAGTTCACTGTATATGATATATGTACCCATTTACTTGTATGCTTTTGTTCACCTTGCATGATTACCATATATGTCACCTTGCATGATCTTGTATATGTGCACCTGATCCCGTAAATGTCATCAATCCAGTTTTCTTTACATGTTTTTCTTTTTTATTTTCTTGTTTCCCCGGTGCACCTTATATTATTTCTGGTAGTTACATGTTGCTTAGGATATTGTAGCTCTGAGTTATATTGCTGGTTTTAGTTTATAGTTTGGCCTCCTTTGTGGTACTTGTTATTTGGGGTCTGACTCTACTGGTTTTGCTTGGCCAGATTCGATAGCATAGCCAGAGGATCTTCCTTACATTTTCGAGGATGGTGACCACACGGAGCACCAAACCGATTGAGTGGGTTCATATATTGTTCACCCACTTATTGTACATATTCTTTTGTGGTGTTTAGTCCTGAGCACCTATTAGATCATATTTTGGACTTATTATATATTGCCTAGTGGACATGACATGATTAGAATAGTCTAGACTATAGCTAGAGTTGATCATGTATGACTTACACTCTTGCTAGTTCTATATTTTATATTACTAACTTAATGATCACCTATGTATATATGGTTTGGGACACTTTACTATTTTGCTTTTGATGATCATATTCTTGTATATTATAGATTTTTGCTTGTGATTGAGATACTAGGATTGCTTGACCTAGGCTGACTGATGGCTTGTAGTATTAACTCTCTATGTCTATTCACAGTCGTGACCGTATCTCGGAGTACTGGAGTACTTTGGTATACGTAGCTGGCATTGTCGGCTCCGCTCTCCAATATTCTGGTTCTGGGGCCTGACAATACATATGTGACGTGCATGCATCGATTACTTGGTTCAATTAACGATATGCACGCTAAGTGCCACGCACTCTTTACTTGCCCAAGGTCCAATAGCTAGCACACGGATTGTCGTTAGCGAGCTTGAATTAATATATATGAAAGGTCACTGACATAGCCATAAAGGACTAGTCTCAGGACAGAGATGGGTGTAACGCAAGGAAACATAGGGCGTTTCATGCCATCCCTCCCAAATAATAGAAGACTCCATTGAGATGGACGGGTATCCAAGTGAGGATGCACTACCAAGGGCCCGTCCACCGGTACTTATGTTACCCCAAACCGGGGAAGCATCATATACCCGGTTGGTCGTGCAATACCTTGATTCCTCCTAGCCGACACGATCCCAGTGCCTCGATTATCGTCCGAGGAATCCATAATACCTCGTACATGAGTTATCTGTGACCATGCATGTTATTAACTTATCTCTTTTATTAGTATAGTTCAGTTCATTTCTCAATATATTTTAGTTCTTTCTCAGTTTAGTTTAGTTCTTGAATCAGTACAGTTCATTCACTTTGATACTTCCATTCTTTCTTTACTTCTTTCATTATGCATCTCCTGATGCGGGAACCGCCTTGGTGACCTTATGGTTCTGTAGTCTTTCCATGTTTTTGTTACTTGGCTCGGAATGACTATTTTGATAGTCTTCCTGCCTCAGCTTAGTAAACCATATTTTTTGAAGTGCTCTGACTCGTGCCAAGACTTTTGAGACATGCATCTGAATCGTACGGAGATATATACAATGACGCATAAGGAAAACTCTATTCGCATGAAGGAAACACATATAAAAGTTTTTAGCTTCTAGCAACAGGCTGCATTCCATATTTTATACAAGTAATACAAGTTGGGACTATTCCCTTATCTAGGTACGTTGAATTCTTTATTAGCATGTAAGGGGTTATGGCCTAGCGATCAAGCATGTAAAGTCCATATTTTTTGTTGTACAGGCTAAGCAAAGACAGGTTCATCAGATCCACCCACCTTAGCGAAGAATCGCATCGGCCGAGCAAGACTCCGAGCGTGCCTTTGGAAAATTCTAAGTCTGAACTCCTGAAGGGCAAAGTCTGAATTCCTTTGTATCAAGCGAGTCATCTCACTGAGCAAGGCATGACGGATCGCCGCACTTGTTCCGTTTGAGTCAATTTTCTGGGTTGAGCAGAGCGGGTCGTTACATAATATACCAATCAGAATAAGTCTCGTCCTTGAGACTTTCTGAGAGGAACACGTCCTATCGCATCACTATCGAGTCTAACTCAAGCATATTTCTCCGTATTATTAGACCCATTCGAACATAACTTCCTACTTATTTTCCTCATTCTATGTTGCATGCGAGCTTAGCCAGTTTTATTGAATAACTCTATCACTCAATTTTAGCTGACTATATCCACTCGATCATCGTGTTCTCTGACTCAGTCTCTACTGAGGCTTAGTGTAGAACTACATTGCTCAAAATGGGGTACGTTATAATCTACCGTGTACAAAGATCTTAGGATGGGGATAACTTATCCAAATCGTTATACTCATTCATGCGAATCTAAATATATTCACTTGCAGTAGAATTCTAGTTCAGCATATCGCTGAGTCTGGATCGTGCACATATTCAAGATATCCTCCAAATATATACATTTCAACCAAACTTAGCGATAGCAGAGTCACTATATTCGAGTTTATCATATCGCTGAGTTAGGATCATACATATATTTAATGTGTCCCCGAAATATGTTTATTTCAACCAAGCTTAGCGATAACAAAGTCAAACAAGTTACTGGTGAAGGCGTCGCATATGATCGAAACTCTTTGTCATCCATTTTTATTTAAATATCACCAATTTATATCATAAGCATTCTATCCGACAAATCCTCGACATCGTTTGGCTCCTCTCCATTGTATGGCCTATCCAATATTCTGACAAGCGTCTAAGTTCTCTCGTCTATTCCGTTCATGTCAAATATTAACTTTACTAGCGCACACTCCCAGTTCCAAGTCCTAACTCTAAGTCTTGATGTCCCAGTTCTATGGTTTACCCATGCGATACTCTAAAGTCGATCACACCAGTTCTTTCACTCAATATAGGGTCGTCTACCTAACCATTTGGTCGGCTCACTAGGTCATAGATACGTCCAAGTTCACAATTTATATCGTTCAATCCGTTGCACGATAGTTACCCAATTTTCTAAGGTCAAACCATTGTTCGTTCATATGGAGTATTCTATCCAAGCTCGCATCACTCAGATTTCTAAATATCAAGTATAGATCATCCTACTCGTATTCACAACATTCAGTTCAAGGAGTCTGAATCTGTTTCATCAAAGTCGTCCTACGATAAGCCCGTTCAGTCAAATCCTCAATATATCAATGTCACACGTCAAACCTAATGATTCGCATAGTCTATCTCCTTAAATATGTTTGATAGAATCTACCTATCCATTATTTTCTAAGTCTAAACTACCAAGTCATGATTTAATTTGTAAATCTTCAATCTAAACCATAAATTATAAGTCGTCCAACACGATTCACGTATTCATTCTGAAAACCATCAAACGTGTCTTACTTCACATTCTAGACTAACTAACTCATCCTGAAGCACTATCAATTCACTTGTATCCTCAAACTCATATTATCACATCAAACCATTAGTCAAAATGATCTTCGAATTTACCAAGCCATTAAGTGTTACACATTTATGTCATCCGAGTCTTAGTTTATATCCAATATTTTCCTAAACATCAATCTCGTTGCATCTATCTAATATCTATGCTCAAGCATTTTGTCATTTTCTCAACCCGTATTCCTCTAATAACCATTCATGCCAACATCAATATTCTCCTAGCCAAATCATCTAACTTCAATATTATCGTTCAATTAATCCATATTCCACATCTAGCATTCCTCAAAACAACCAAGTTTTAAGTTTCAATTTGATAGTATACCTATCATTCATCCAAATTAAAAATCCTTGAGTCAAAGTCTATATATTCTCAACGCGTTTCAAATTCCTCAAGTATATTCGCTCAACTTTGAAATTATTCTTTCGTATAATATTATTTTTATTTCAATCGAATACTATCTTCCGAACTAGATTCAAGATCGCTCGTCCAACTCAAGTTCAAATCCTGCTATCGCTTACCTCGAATCATCGAACCACATAATTCCTGAACTTGTATCCATCTGTGATATCATCAAACTAACGATATCCAATCAACTCATTCAAAATTCGAAACTACGACATCCATACTCAAGCTAAATTCTATCGAGCGATATACATCTTAATCCAAATTTTCTATGCGCGTTATCTCCTATCGTGCTGACTCCAATCGCATCCTCGAGTCTCTAATCCCGACACAAAACCTTATTTTTATCGATTAAATCTGAAATCGCACGTACGATTCACTAAGTTTTTTCGACCAAGATATCTATTTGTTTTACTGTTTTGAATCCTTATTCAACATCATTTTTGATTCGCATAACTCGTCTACAAATTATCCGAACGAACTTCATATGAGACATTCAAATTCATGCTAACTATACAATACTCATTCTAAGGCCTTGCGCTATCGCGCTCGTTGCTGATGGACTCGTTGCAACCCAAAATCCTCGATTCGTTCGAATATTTATAATAAGAACCATAAACCACTCAGGTTTTGAGCTACTCGACAAATCCTCAAAGCTTAATCTATCCTCAAATCATTTATTCATTCCTGAGGCTATCACATAAACCACCCAGAGATCATGTCACCCGAATAAATTCTTAATCGCGTTCACATCTTTTACTCACATATCCATCCAACTTGTCCCTTAAAACTCTTGTACGATACCTTTGCATCATTCCGATAATCTTAGTCTTGTATATACCTCTATTGATAGCCATCCACACAAACTATATGTTTGCTTCATAACTTATCGACACGAATAATCGTCCGAACCATTCTTAAAAATCTAAGCACGATCCTCTATATTCACCTTAGTGATAATTCGATAACGTCACTACTGGTTGCCATTCTAAATTTGACTTATCCTCGTATGAACGATATATCTTGCTCGCATACTCGCTCGCACCAAAAGGTCTAGGTGCGCGATACACAGTACGACTTAGCCAGAGGCTGTATGCATATATATCCCGTTTAAATGATATTCTAGTCATGCATACTAACTGGCTGGTATTAGGGTAAAACTATTCTGGTTCATACGTAACTTATAAATTCTAACATAAGTCTATTCCCATAAAGTCCGATACAACTCGGTACAAAGGCCTTCACATAGCTATCTATTTCAACCAATCATTCACATGCACTTTTTGAAAATATTTAGACTTATTGTATGGAATATCCTACAGAAGATTGAGAGAGAGTGTCTTGTAACATTACCCACGAATGAATTTCAAAGCTGAAAAAATTGATACGAGACCAAGGATATAAGCTGTGCTCTGGTACCAAAGTTTTATGCCCCCCGCCCCGCAGGGCCGGACGTCCTCGCATGGGTGTGATACCGCACGAGCTTGAGTTGTGCCCACGCAAGGCAAGCACCAAAATGTTCGTTTGATAACTAGTTCGCAGAGTCGTCATAGCGAAAATATTGAATAACACAAATATGGAATAAAGTCAAACTCTTTATTGATATTGAAATAATGTTACAAGCGGCGCTAGGCCAAGATTACAAGTCGCTCAAACTATATCTCTCTCTCAAAATAATAAAATGTGCCAAGCGACTTACAACTGTGGAATGATAACATAGGCGATATTCCAATATATTATGTCATGTATATGTGCTTCAACTCCGGGCGCAATGCTCCAGGGCTTCAAAGCAAACTCCATGCCCTAGTGCACACGAGGGAAAACTCTGCACCGAATGAGGTTCTCTCGTATCCTGCAAGCAATCTGGTGGGTTATCAGTACATTGAATACACTAGTGGGGAGGCTTCTCCCCCACTCAACAAAAACCAAAAAATATTATATAAGTTCTGTGCACCATATATTATGTTATCTTTCTATTCTTGCCTTAGGATCAGTTTTATGGCAATGTTATAAAGCCTAGTCGTGTTGCAGAGTGTCAAGCAATAAGAATAACATGCACAACTTACCCTTTGTCCTTTCATTTACAAGGCAAACCAAGTTAAACCGAACATATATATGTATATAAATGAAACAAAGGAAACACACACGAAACTAGTATTACGAACGTGTTCTTGACTCGGGCGTATTACACTTGAACGGTATAGAGTATCGTGCCTCCATTCTGTGAATATACATATGTGAAGTGCATCCATTACTTGGTTTAATTAACAACATGCACGCTAAGTGACACACACTCGTTACTTGCCCAAGGTCCAATAGCTCGTACGCGGATTGCCGCTAGTGAGCTAAAGTTAATCTATACGAAAGGTCACTGGCATAGCCATAAAGGACTAGTCTTATGACAAAGATAGGTGTAATACAAGAAAATATAGGGCATTTCATGCTATCCTGCCCAAACAGTAAGAGACTTCGTTGAGATAGACAGGTATCCGAGAGTAGGATGCGCTACCAAGGGCCCGTCAACCGATACTTATGTCACCACAAACTAGGGGAGCATCATATACCTGGTTGGTCGGGCAATACCTTGATTCCTCCTAAGCCGGCAAGATCCCGGTGCCCCGGTGATCGTCCGAGTAATCCATAATACCTCGTGCACGAGTTGTCTATGACCATGCATGTTATTAACTTATCTCTTTTATTAGTATATTTTAGTTCATTTCTTAGTACAGTTCAATTCTTTCTTAATACAGTTCAGTTCTTGACTCAGTACTGTTCATTCACTTTAATACTTTCATTCTTTCTTTCTTTACTTCTTTCACTATGCATCTTCCGATGCGGGAACCGCCTTGGCGATCTTATGGTCTCGTAGTCTTTCCATATCTCCGTTACTTGGCTCGGAATGAATATTTTGATAGTCTTCCTATCTCAGCTTAGTAAACCATATTCTGTGAAGTGTTCTAACTCATGCTAAGACTTGTGAGGTATGCATCTGAATCATACGGAGATATATACTACAACACATAAGGAAAACTTTATTCACACGAATGAAACGCATATAAAAGTTTATATCTTCTAGCAACATATTACATTCCATATTCTATGCAAGTAATACAAATTGAGATTATTCTCTTAGCTAACTGCGTTGAATTCTTTATTAGCATGCAAGAGATTATGGCCCAGCAATCTAGCTTATAAAGTCCGTATTTTTAGCTGTGCAAGATAAGCAAAGACAAGTTCATCGGAGCCACCCACCTTAGCGATGAATCGCATCGGCCGAGCGAGATTCCGAGCGGACCTTTGGAAAAGTCTAAGTCTGAACTCCTGAAGGGCCAAGTCTGAATTTCTTTGCATCAAGCAAGTCATCTCACTAAGAAAGACGGGATGGATCGTCGCACTTGCGCCATTTGAATCAGCTTTCCGGGTTGAGAGGAGCGAATGACAGCAATGTAAGCAGGTAATAAAATAAACTGGCAGCAAGTAAACCAATACTAGAACATGGATATCAAGAGCTGACGAACTAGCAATACCATATGACCTAGAATACAGGGTTCAACATATAGGGGACAGGCTAAATCTGGCACGACGTACGTGAGGTGTACGACTGCTATCTATCGAATCGAATAGAAAAATAGGATTTATGACATGTCTACTAGTGTATTATCCCACCTAACTCTCTTATGAAGATCATAAAAGATAGTAGACACAACCATGGAATATGAGTCTAGAAGCACAAATAGACAGTCATTACTCACGAAAAATGGATAATCATGAACCATGATTTGTATAAACACATATTTCGAATACGGATAGTCTCGAATCAAAATACGAAGACTCTATGAATTATGACACGATAACTCATATCACAACTCGAGCTCACGTATCAAAACACCGATAAGCACGCTGTCACAACACACCTTTAACTCAATCATGAATCACAATAACACATCCATGTGAATAATATTGTAGTGTCAAGCCAACTAGTAAGGATGAATAATAGCATTTATTTGTAAAAGTACATTCATAATTGTAAAGTACTTGCCCATCGTACGGAGCTGGTGGTACAAGTCACAACCTATATCAGAGCCCAAGTTACATATATTATGAGTTTACAATGTCAATAGGTGATTTAGAATTAAAAAATAAGCTTAACTACTTGGTTATTAGACTTCTAGGTCAATAGAGTTAAACTAGGTAATTACATATTTTTGGATTCTCAAAATACCTATTTTGTTGGCCTATGTAGGTTTTTAGCTATTATCAAGCTATTTCTAGGTTTTCTAGGTCATATCCTACGGGTCTAGGTATTTTAGGTATCATATACTATATATATTACTATTTAAACTTATATATACTAGTATTTTACAATACCTTAGCTATTTACCTAATACCTTACTAACACCTACCTATTGGTATCATAATACCTATACACTAATCAATACCTTGACACTACCCTTAACTTGGTATTTGATACATATACATATATACCTATGTCTATACATATCATAATGTATACACTAGATTCTAGGTACTATACTAGGATGCCTAGTTGATACTACTCTAAGATAATAACTTATATCTAGGATACCCGTATTCAACCCATGACACTAGGTCACATTTCCAAACACTCAACTCAACCCTCTAAGATTCCTATGTATACTTATCTATACATATCTATGAACTCAATACTTATACGTATGTATCTATATGTATCGTGTAACAACCATTTTTTACCATAGGAATATTTTAATAATTTGGCATATAGCTAATTATATAGTTCTTATTAATTAGGGTTAGTTAAAATACTATTTTTATTAGAATTAGTTAGTGTTCATTTGTCATGAAAAGAATATTCCATTAAATTTGTTATATGCTCTCCATAACTAATTAGATTACACTCATAACCAAAAGATTACATTCCCATTAGATTCAAATTTTAAATTAGGAAGAAGAGGGGCAATTTAGTTACTAGAACCAACAACCAAACCAACCTATAGGGGGCAGCCATATGGTGGAGCTTTCCATTTCAAATTTTCCTCCAAAATCACCTACTTCTTTTCCAAGCTTCTTCTCCACTAAATTATTTTATTTTCCACAAACTTCTAGATCTAGAATTTGAATTCCAATACCAATTCTCCACCAAATCTACCCATTCTTCTTCCATTGGAGAACTAGAGGCTTGGAGCACAAGGAAAAGCTTAAAGAGGAGTCCAAGCAAGGAGGATCGTGTTCGATTCGATTTTCTCATGTCCAAATTCAGAGTTCTTCAAAAGAGGGACACACAAATTGGATAATTATCTATTTTCTACCAATTTCATGGTTATGAACACCAATTGAACCCATAAAAATCCTTCCATGTATGGAATTGACTCTCTAATGATAGATCTAGGTGTTAGAAGCCTCAAATTTGGTAGATCTAGATTTTTCTCATGTGGAATAATTTTTTCTATGCTCAATTTGGTGGAATTATGAATTATGTTCACCAAATATTTGTGTTGTGTCCTCAATGAGGAATTTGGTATCTTTTTGAGTTGTGCTTGTGTCATAGTATCCACAATTGGATATGTGGCATTCGTATCATGGTACGCCATGATATGCATGATTAGAATTGGTAATTTATATGTATTGGAGCCTATTTGTGTCAATTTACATCTATTGTACTAGATCTATTTATTCTAATTATATTCATGATATATTTTGTATATATTTAGTGTTCTTTTGGATTAGTGTTGATATGGTGTTTGGTATCATAGGTGTACAATGGGTTCCGTGATTCTTGAGTGTATCATGGTATAGTGGTATTTGGAGCATGATAATATAGTATCAAGGTGAGGGTTGGCAGGGAGAGTGTGTTAGAGTTGGTGCAAATGTGTGTGTTGGTATATAAGGATGTAGAGAGTGAAGGAGAGAGGAGGCGTACTGATGTGTTTATAGGGGGGAGGCTCAAGTCTGCAAACCATGCAGAGCACAATACCTCTGCAGTAGTGTGCCTGGCTTGTGCACTGATTACACAAGTTGTGACTGTGCACGAACTTGTGTATAGTGCACTGTAAGTTCTGTCCAAGTGCAGCAATGGCTTGAGTGCAGTATCTGCACAAGGTGCAGCTGAAGGGTATGCAGGTCTGGAGTAGGATCTGCAGGCCAGTATGGGTGGGGGAGGATATTGTAATTGCAGTTACATGCAGCATGCATTCAGCAAGTCTGCAATCAGCAACACCTGAGGTTGCCAACTGCAGTGTAGTGAGAAGTTGAGGGTAAGTGTGAGGTAGGAGCTTGGGTGAGTATAAGGTATGTGTTGGTGTAGGAGCAATTCTATACAAGGGGTACTGTGTATACAAGTGCACAGTTGTACGTGTGGTGGGGGGGTATTACCTAGTATCTAGTGTGTTTCAGTGAGGTAAGTTTGAGTATCTAGTATAAGTATCCTAGTTAGTATCAAATGTTAGGATTAGAATTGAGTGAAGTTAGTGTTGTGGTGTGTGTAGATAGCATGAGTACTAGTGTAGGTTATATGAGGTAGTTGTGATACCTTGGTATCATGTGATATTCAAATGTGGTACCATGGTACTCGAGTACCTTGGGGTAGTGGTCAAGGTATTGGACAAGGTTATGATATTGAGTTAGAATTTTATATATAAGTTTTAGAATACAATAGGTATATGTTATATTAAGCACTAGGTAAAGTGCTAAGATATTGAGTTCTTAGCTAAGATACTATATGATATTTATATATAAGAGTTTAAATATTTGTATATATAATATAGGATATCTATTATATCCATATCTATAGGTTATGACTAGAAAACCTAGAGATAACTTGGTAATAACCTAGATAACTTAATAGGCCAACTAGATAGGTAATTGGAAACCCAAAACTAGGTAACTAACTAGTTTAATCCAAACGACCTAGAACTGGCCTAGAAACCTAGAATAGAAATAGTCAAGCTTATTTATGATTCCAAATCACCTTTTTTAAATAAAAATTCATATATAGGTCATCGAGACTCCAGTTCGAAATTTTTTTGGTATTGTTAGCTCAAGACCACAGGCGAGTACACTCTCTGATAGTTTTCTTACTTGATAGCTTCTATGATACATGTTTATAGTACTGTTTTACTTGATTTCTGATACGATGGTACACGGATAGGTATATTTTAGATCCCCGTCATGAGATATTTTTTTTCATATTAGACCTTGTTCATTATACTGCTATTTAGACCTTGTACATTGTATTGATATTAGACCTTGTACTGATATTTAGACCTTGATCATGGTACAAATATTAGACCTTGCATTATGATTCATGTGTCATGAATTGTCATAGTTTGGATCCATTGTACTAGTCGGGACAAAAAAATACTAGTTAGATATGTGATTATACCCTTAGACCTTGTGGAAGTGTAACCCTTGTGGATAGCTAATCATACACCTCACGTATGATTAGCCGAAGTTTTTCCAAGCCAGTCACATATCGAAACTAGTATTTCAAAACAAGTAGATAGTTACAATTATTCTCTGTTTTAATTCATACTTAATGATTTATGTTATCTTGTTCATGTTACTTATTGTTCATTAATTGCCTTGCCATAAATTTATAGTTTACTGTTCATCATGTATTTCATTACTATTTATCGTTTTATTATATTTATCATGTATTGGAACTACTGTTAGAGTTGTACTCATTCCACCCTGACTGGATAATATTTTTAGGAGTTGTTGTGCCCCACGTTCCTGGACATCGGAGTGATGCTATAGTCGAGACTGCTCTTGCACTGTGGATCATAAGGTGACATTGTAGAGATCTAGATTAGTATTTCTTATTTCTGTATCATGCGCCCATTTACTTATCTTAGTTAGTTGTTTGGATTTATCTTTCCTCATTCATATCTTTCTTAGCTTGTTGCGATTGAGTACTAATTGTTATTTAGTTAGACTTATATTGATCTTGAGGTTTAAATAATGTTCTATCGTCGATGCTGCGGCATAGGCTAGACGTACCCACGTACTCGTGCTCCGATCATCCAGGTGCGGGTTGTGACATATCCATATGGTGATATACTAACACTAAACACTCCAATCTATATGCAACCCCACTTTAGGATATATATACCCCTATGCACCAACTATTACTTAGTCACTCCTTACAGTCATACACTCTCCAATCACTAACACACTTATACTGACTCGGCACCCACATATGTAGTCACAATATGCTCTCTGCTCAAATTTCTTCTCATACAACACATATAATGAATTTACAAAAAACCCACCCTAGTTGTCACTGTTGTAGTTGTCCGAATGCACTTCAGTCTCTGCAGCTTACGATACTGCACATACTACTACTTGGCTCAACATATAGTTGCCAACTGACCACCCTCCCCAAAGTTGTTGTACATTCCTGTGCCTGCCACCAATACCTACTACTAAATCCACACTGCACTTCCATACAATCTGAATACTACACAGGTTCTGCAGCTCAACATACTGCTGATAAACTCAATCACCCTCACACATTGGATGCACCTACAGATATCACACTGGTACAAAGACCCTCAGCTATGTTTTACTACTGCTATAACTTACCTGTTATTTTATAGGAATACACTAAACAAATAGGTTTTACACTCCCTGCATACACTCGCATGAGCACAACACACATCAATAAACACATACACACCCACTCTATGCACTATGGTACCCATCTCACATGTGACACATACACACACCCCTAATACCCCCAACATCCATGATACTCTAATTTTATGATACCAACACTAACACCCGCACCATGATACACAATAGCATATATATATATATATATAATTGACATAAATAAATTAAATATATATATATATATATAATTGAAATAAATAAATAATAATAAGACACTTAGTGATGTTAATAATTGAAGATGAAGGGTTAAGAAAAACGTTATATAAATTAATGATCGATTTTGATTACGAAGAAATTTCATCCAATGATGAATCCAGTGAAGCATCAGTGAATGAATGTGATACTGATTGTAAGTGCAACGAATCCGTTGAAATTCAGATACATAATTTAATGCACCTAAAAATTGATGTAACTGTTTATTATTAGTTATTTCATCCAAAAATTTAGAAGCAAATTCGATACTTATGTCTATTAAAATTATTGTGTTATTTCACAATATTATGTCCCAAAAATCTAATTTTTTGCTGGAAGAGCTTCATTTTTAGAGTAGAAACTTTAGATGTTAGCAAATTTATTTCTACCAAAGTAGTTTTACCAGGTTTGGTAATATACTTTGTATTTGGAGCAATGGTATTCATAACCTTATAATGGGTCATATAGATTATTGCTATAGTTTCTGATCCCGGAAGAAAATTATAACCATTGATTTTCACATTTAAAGTCATAGACTCAAATAGATGTGCATCTGTTAGTGACAGGGTTGGATTAGGATAAACATTACTAGACATTATAAAAGAAAGAAATATGCTTCAAAAAGGCAAGACAATACTGTTAATAAGGATAGTAGATACTCTAAGAAGAGAAAACCCTCTAAAAAGAGTAATATTATTAAATATTATAAATATGGTAAATTAGGCCACTATGCTAACAAATGTTATAAAAAAAAATTGGAAGAGATTATGTAAACCCCCGATTTTACAAGAAATTTTAATCTTGGATTTTTTTTTCCAATTTTCTGGAATTTTCTGGGAATTTTCTGTAATTAAAATCATGGTTCTTAATTATTGAATGATTTTTAATTGTTAATAAATAATATTAAAATATTATGGAAATAATATTTTTGGGTGTAAAATGGAAAACTGGACTTAGGGTAATTTTTCTGGAATTTATTGGACCTCAAACCTATTTTTAAATATCTAAAAACTATTTTAATTAATTAATTAAATTAACTATTTTTATTATTATTATTATTTATATTTTTATTTTTATTTTTATTTTTTCTTCTGGGCCGGCCCGGCCCAGTGGGCCGAAGCCCAGCCCAGCCCAGCCGCCCGCCCTATCGGGTCGGGTCGGGTTGGTCAGACCCGACCCGCCAACCCGCCTACCCGACCCGCTGACCCTTTCTCCCTCACCGTTACTCCCCCGCGATTTCCGGCGGCGGCTCCGGCCATGTCGCCGGAGCCCGCGCCTGACCTGCCCGCACCCCGCGCCACGACGCCGACCTCGCCGCCTCCTTTTCCGGCCAGCCTCCTCCTCGACTCGCCTATTTAAACGCCTCTTCCCCCCTCTTCTTCCCCCGTCGACCCCCACCGGAAACCTAACCCTAACTCTCCGGCCACCCGAACCTCGCCGCCGTGCTCCTCCGGCGCCTCGCCGACCGCCTCGCCTAGCTCCGCCGCGGCCAGCCCCTCCCTCCCCTCCTTCCCTGCAGCGCCGAGCAGCAGCAGCAGCCCGAGGCCGACCCCGCCGCTGCTTCCGACCGCCTCCGGCGCTGCGCCGCCTCCGCCAGCCTCGCCCCGCCTCGAGCCGGCCGTCCCCGAGCCATCCGCCTCGCCCAGCACAGCCGGCGGAGCTCCGGCGTGTCCAAACTCAGAAACCCTAAATCCCCAAATTCTTCGTGTCGTGTCGGACACGACACGGACACGGAAATATCCGGTTTTTCGAGCCTCTTCAGGTACTCGTATCTTGCACCCTGTATCTCCGTTTTCAATTCCGTAAATTGCGTTGTGAAGCCTGTATGACCCTCTCGGTGTCCGGACAAACTGTTCGGGGCATCGTGTCCTGTGGTGATCGCACACCGCGATCCAAAAACAGGAAAAATTAGACCCTGTTTCACCCTGGAACTGAGTACGCCCCGCCAAACGGGACGACTTGGTCGCGTGCGGTCTTCACAGATACGTGCGCCTCGTCGATACGGACATGTGGGATTTCGCGGAAGCTGATTTGGGTGTGCGTGCACACCGGAATCAACGCATATCCGCGGACATCGCCCCGTATCCGTCTTTTCGGCATTTCACCCTAACTTCGTGCACACTCGTCAGATCGAGACGAAACTTGCGCCATCGGACTCGTAGCGATACGCTGGTCCTGTGGGTCAAGTTTGGTTCGATTCTGAGAACGTTGACGAAATCGCGTGTCGTGGGCCCCACAGGCCCCGCTCGACGGGCGATTTTGTGTTCGGCTCATCGGAATCCAAATCTGGAAGTTCCGTTGGGTTCGTATCAGCGTTCCTGATCTGTTGACACTAAGTTTGGTGAAATTGGAGACTTTGACCCGGACACGTTTTTCGGTGCAAAGCGGGCCCAACGGCGGACCCCGTTTTGACCCGAAACTGCCGTTTTTGCCCTTGTCTCCAAATTGGACCCAAGGACAGGCGTTTCTAGCTATTTGACATCTTCTGAGAGTGATGGTAATGTTTATTTCAGCATTTGGACCCACCTCTGGAATTTTTCCCCGAGAACTAAATTAACCAGATCCAAACAACAGGCAAGTACCTGCACTTCAAGTTAATATTTATATATTATGATAATTAATTCCCTGTCATACATGTACCCTTGGTGTTACACCTAGTGTTAGAAATGTTGAATTTTAGGTCTTGAATATTGGTGGTTCCTGTCTTGTTTTATCATGTTGGGTGGGAGAATACTGAAAGGCATGTAGTTTACCCTGACCCGTGTCGTGAATAATAGCTGTTGGTACACGACTGTCCATCAGCCGGATCTCAATTATTCGTGATTAATAGCCGTCCATGGTGGCCGGTTTAACTTTATAGACCCCTACATGCCAACTAGGTATTCTAAAAACACAAGTTCACACACATAGCTTCTTGTCTAGTTATGGCTCTTGTTGACTGTTGTAGTTTTCATTTCCTGTCACATTTATTCCTGCTTTCTCATATTCCTGTGTGTAGCATTAACTCTGAGATATTGATGCTTCTTTTATGCAATTTTCTCAATATGATGCTCAACCTAATTGTCATAAATATTTAGTTTTAATCTTGATGTGCACTGTGTACTTTGCTCCTTTCCTGACTGGATCCGTTGATTTAGGCGATGATGAGGACTTTGCCCTACCTATTATGGCCCCTATGACGTAGCAGGTGACACAGTTGAGAGGCCGGTTCCCACTCAGGAGATTATCTCTGAGGAGTAGTAGCCAGTTAGCTAGTTTTCCCTTTTCAGCTCAGTAATCGGGTTTGTCCCCGATTTATCTTCTGTTCATGTATAAACTATGGATCTGTTATCACAATTTGTTTTATAAATCAGCATTCCTATTTCCTGTTAATTTCCTTGTCTATTTACTTTATTGTGGATGAGATAGATTTAAATTACCTGTGAGTAAGACCTAGACAGCGTACTACCGCCGACTCTGCGGCGTAGGCTGGACGTGCCCACGCACTCGTGCCCGAATATCCGGGTGCGGGTCGTGACAGATTAAAGATGAAGGGTTAATAAAAATCCAATATAAATTAATGATAGATTCCAATTACGAAGAAAGTTCATCCAATGATGAATCTAGTGAAGCATCAGTGAATGAATGCGATACTGATTGTAAGTGCAACGAATGCGTTGCTGATAAAGATATAAGCTACTATAAATCAATAGTAGAAATGAGCGGGTTATCAATAAATACTTTGACTCTCGATGAGAAAAAAGATATTATTGAGGCCTTACTATCTGATAATATCAGTTCTACAATTAAAACAAAAATAAATAATTTAATTAGAGAAGAGTCGTATAATAGAGTCAATACTCATATCTATACTTCTACTAAAGCCTACAATATGGCTGAAGTAATTTCTAGATATAGAAACAGACAAGCAAAACTTGTTACTATGCAAGAGCTTCAGTCAGAAATAAAAACCCTAAAGATTGAGATTAGGACATTAAAATCTCAAGATCAACAAATTCAAAAAAGACTGGATAAGCTTGAACTAGATAATATATCTAGAAATACTGCCAAATCAATAGAAACTGGATAATCTTCTGCTGGTTCTTTTCAACCAGAAGAATAAGGTGATGAGATACAATCTGTTCAAATAGAACAGCAAGATAGAAGAAAGAATTTCCTGGAAAAAATGGATGAATATATTAAAGGAATTGGCAATTCTTCATGACTTTCTTACTCGTAAATTTTTACAGCACCATGAATAAGAAAGACAAGGAGAAACAACCATAGGTTCCTAGGCCCGTGACCTCATGCTCCAATGAGTCAAGACATTTTTCCAAGAAAATTGTTATTGGAAAAGCAGCAAAGGCCTCTAGTAGAGGAATTCAGATCAAAGATTCTGAGGAAACCAATATTTCTTCATACAAGCAGGCAGTTGAAGTTGAAACAATTTTCACCCAGAATAATTATTCTTAAGAAATTCTAAACTTAGAAAAATTTGATATTCCACTGATGGATGATCCATGAAAATTAAAAGATAAATATTTGGAAGCAAATAAATTATATATATATATATATATATATATATATATATATATATATATATATATATATATATATATATATATATATAATTTGAGTGCAATGGAATAGAAATTTGGAGAAATTGGAATGGCTTGAGGAAGAAGAAGCTTAGAGAAAAAGAATGAGTGAAATAGACAAAAAAAGAATGGAGTTCTCCCCACTATAGGGGCCGGCCACTAATGAGGGTTTGGGTGGTTGGTTCAATGAAACATTTGTCCCTCTCCACTCTCTAATTAGGTTCTATATTTATTATGAATAGGATATTTTTGGTTGTGGAGGAATCTAATTAGTTATGGGAGGGTATCAAACTATTATAGAGAAAAATATTATATCCATGACAAATAACACTAATTAATTATAATTAATGACTTAATTAACTATAATAATATAATTAGCAACAAAAGGGTAAAATTATCAAAATATTTCTAGTCCTAATTTCAGGTGGTTACAAGATTGGGCAGGGAAGGAGGCGTAATTTTATTGTTTTTTATTGTTTGGAATCAAGTTAAAAATATTCAATAGTTGATGGTATAAAGTTGTCGAGTAAAAAAGTTTAGGATATCATGTTAAAAAAATAGAATAGTTGAGGGTATCAAGTCACAATTTATCCTAAAAATAAAACTTGGAATCTTGTGCTAAAGCCCAAAGATGTAGAACCAATCTCTTGCGAATGGGTTACAAGTTAGAGTAAAAAAAAGTCGAATATAAATGGAGAGGTACAAAGCTCACCTTGTTGCAATGGGATTTTCTGAAAAATATGTGAAGAAATATTTAGCCTAGTTGTAATGATGACTTCGTTCCAGTTTATCATATCTTTGGCGGCTTGTCAAGGATGGAAGCTTTGGCAACTCGATGTCAAAAATACATTTCTCCTTGGACAAATTGACAATAACATCTTCATAAAGCAACCTCCAGGGTTTGTTCTAATCTCTCATCTGGAGTATGTATGTTCGCCATGGACAAAATGCAAGTCTGCTAGGGAAAGCCTTCTCCACAGACGAGAAGGTGGTGGCTCAACCTGTCGTAGTATTGATGAAAAAACACAGAATACTTTGGTCGTTCAGTACAACTAATAAGCTTATGAAGACATGCATTTTATGGGATGTTAAGCCCCTCATTGACCACAGAGCCAAAGAAGGCTCGTCAAATTTGGTTTCCTAAAGCCGTGCTGCATATCCTAAAGATGCTGAAGACATGGGCCTAATGAAAGTAGTAGCCATAGCCCTGCCAATATATGTGCTTGATTTGTCTGGCTCTTCCACCTCACAAGGTCAAAGCAAGATTGTACAGAAGCATCGGGTGAATGCTTCTCATAAATCCTTGTAGATCATATGTGATATAGACAAAAGTTTTACTGCCCTGGCCAATGCACAGGGGTCCACCAATATGCAGACCTAAAAACCATGTTCTATGCGCGAGAAGAAGAGTGTCCATCACTTGAGTCTCAATAGAGAAAATTACTATGATGTTGAGGACTTGAGTATCGTGCACTCCCATCTACCTATGCGTTGGAATCACACACAGAAGGAAGATTTTGGGATAAAAAGTGTTGATTCCAGCATATACGTATAGCGGTCAAACATATCTCGTATACAAAGGATGCTACGCCCATTCAAGTTTTTGAAACTGGACATAACTCCTTCAGTAAGCGCAACTGCTTGCAAAGCAAAGTAGGATTTTTCTTTAACAGAATCTCCTACCCCAATGTTGTTGATGACAAGGGAAAATAGATAATTATTTCTACCCACAGTTTTTTGGATAACATCCTTGGTTACGCCAGTGTGTCCACCAAAGGAAAAAAAAAAAAGCAACGACGTTAGTCGCATACAAATAATAGCAAGAATGGAGTTTTGACTTCTCGGCATGCAAAGATGTGTGTGCAAGATCTCGTCACTCCCCCAACTCAGGCAGGTGGACCTATTTATTTCGCATAAAAATAACTTATGTTCGATTCTAATACAGTTTATACGCACATGAGATAGAAAATTGTAAAAAATGTGAGGAGAGAGTTCTTTCTGCACACTTGCTCAAGCAGATAAGGTACACACCTAGGAAACTATTCAAGGGTCCGATATGCTTTCTACTCCCCCTATTGATTTATGTGATGTAATTAATCAGAAACATAAAGAAAGGGAGTCTTGCATGCTTCCTTATGAACTTGTTGTTGTAACATTATAATCAACAGCTGTTGTTCAAAAGCATTTGAATCATCTACCCAGCAATCTGAGTTTGACTGAATATATCTCGCTATTATGATTAGACAGTATTCCAGGAGCCGAAGAAAAGATCCATATGGTGAAGACTTGTCTGTTGCCTCTGTGTACATGGAAGGAAGATCGACCTCTGGTGGACAGAGCCCAGGACAAAATGTTCCCTCCACTGTATCCTACATATCTCGAAGAGGTGCAATCATTCCACCACCCTCCGCACACAGTAGAGTGTCACGTCCTAGAACTAGAATACTGGAGAGTGGGAGCATGACTCAGCTAACCACACATTACAGAATACCGAAGTAACTCGTAATGTACTAAGATTGTCGAGAGACAAGGGGTTGCATACTACAATCAAGTCACCTATGGTCCAAGAACATCAATGTCCCAATCATCAACCAAGAAACAGGAAGAATGAACATATAAGATAAAGCAGTTAGGCGTCCCTGATGCTCTATCAGAATGATCATGAAACTAGTTATATAGAATAATAAACTAGTACATTGTCAAGATTACATAATTGTAAGTCAGTCACGGTCTGAATAATATACAATCATGTAGAGGAACTAATGTCCAAACAAACCGGCTAACAAGTGTTGTCGGCTAAAGACCAAAAAGGTAATACAATATGATACTCATTGTCACGACCCGCACCCGGTGTAAGGGTACAAGTCAGGAACAACGCCCAGCCTAAGCCGCAGAATTGGCAGTAGAACGATGTTTGGATAATCTATCTAACAATATAATAAGCCACCAACGATATCAATATACTCAATCACAGATCTAAGATAAAAATAAGCACAAATATGATAAAAAAATAGAATAGTCATAATACACTCATGAGTCAAATAATAACATCAATGAGTCTGAAGAAATACTAAACAATCAGCTGGAGACAAATTCAGTACAAAAGAATGACTAAGAAGCTACAAGTCCTGGGCCATCTGTCTCAGTCGGGATGAGTCCCTCCTGAGCCAGGATTTCTGACTCTAAACCCACAACATCCTGAGGCCCGTAATGTGTAGGGTACCACTCTAAATGTCATCTGAGAAAAATATATCCAGTCAGGAAAGGAGCAGAGTACATCTCTAACAGTAGTTCTAATCAATGATATAAACAATGTAACAGTAAATAGATATGAATATACAAGATGCAACAATAGATACAAGAGAGATATACAAAAGAAAATATTGGAAATAAAATACAAAAATAAACAATATGACAATAAACAAGAATACTAATGACTAAGTGTGTGAGTACTAGCTTTAACATGTGATCGGCTTAGGAACTTGATACAAGATTTATGGCCTGGCTAATCATACGTACGGTGTATGATTAACACTATTCAAGAACAAGACTTGATACAAGGAGGGTATGATCACATATCTACACTACATTCTCTCCAACCCTGACTGGTATAGTGGATCCAACCATGGTATGATATGGCACGGGATTCTCTAAGAAGATAGCTAGTCTTCCCGAGAATCAGTGTCTGTACATGTACAAGAAGAATAATGAAACAAGACTTGCACAAGATATACCATATATACCAAGGAATAACATATCATGACGAGATCCGGATATACCAATCTGTGTAACCATCGTGTCAAGAAATTATGAATATCTATACTAGATACAATGAACATAGAGGATATCATAAATAAGAAACTATCAGAGAATGTACTCGCCTGAAGTCCAGTAAATAGTCTCACAGATGTCCGGTATGGTGCCTCGAAGACCTATATGGAATATAATATCAATACAATGTTTCAGAAATAAAATAAGTTAAACTAGTCAATATCTAGGTCAAAGAGCCATTTCTAAGTCAAAATGGTCAAACTAAGTCAACTCTAAGTCAAACCGGTCAAACTTGGACAAACTATCTATTTCTAGGTTGCATGAGTCTATCTCTAGGATATTGGGTCCATATATTATGTAACTAGGCCATACTAGCTAACTAGGATACTAGAAAGTCAATATGGTACTGTATCGTAAGATACGCAACTAAAAAGATATGAAAATATCATATTATGTATATACAATCAATATTAAATATACTAGTCCTAATTACAAATGCTAAGTGGATATCTTGGCTTTGAACCTGTCACGCCCCAGTCCCAAAATATCGAGGGACTGGACACGTGGCAACGGCCAGCAGTACGCACCGATGGATAACCCAATTTAATGGAGCCATCAGGGCATACTTAAGCTGTAAATAAGGTCTACTACAACAAGTCACACTAATCTCATCCATAAAGATAAAGAAATAATTGCATAATGAAATGGAAATAAGTAGCAACAATAATCACGGCAAGTCAGTCGGAGAAACAATCCGACTTAAGTCTGAATAACTGGCTCTATAGGCCGGGAACAAAAGAGGTAAACATGAAATAGTACTGAATACTGGAATAGGCACTCAGGAGAAGTCCTCGAGAGTTACCTCGTCTTCAGTGTTTGGTTCTATTCCAGCAATAGCTTCAGCTCCGGTCCCGTATACCTCGGGGTACTGCTCCTCTGCTAAACCTGGGGACATAATCCATTCCAGGTCCTCAGTGGACATAGCAAGGCACAAATAATACAAGCCAAATGAATAAGTAGTGCAATAAATAAATGAACAGCAGGGTAAACTAAGTAACCATCTATGTGATATGCAAATGAGAGCAACACTAGTACTCAGGCTGAGACCGCTACAAGCTCTGTGTCGGGGAGCCGGTAGCAGCAATAACACGTAAAGGGTCTAGCTCTGCTGGAGAGTCTACAACCTCACAATAATAGTAGATATATATATAGAACAGCCTGTAGCCTGTGTGTCTCTCCCCACCTAATGTAATCACGCAAGCCATGACCATAACGTCTCATGTCCATGCCAGCGGGATTATAGTTAATGCAACAAGTCATACTGTCTATAACTAAAACAACTCTGTCAAGTCCTGTATCCTATACAGAATTACCACGAATGTCTCAGGAGGATTCTGTCCATGATAGTGTCAAGTGTCCTGGGTTGTAGGGTACTTGATAGGTCAAGTACAAGAGTAAGGGGATCGTAAATCTATCTCTAAATGACGAACCCAACACCGCGTACGGTGTCGGCACCCGACTATGATCGGACACTAGGTACGTCATACGTTCCCTAGGTTAAGCAGTTTAAATCAGTTTATATGAATTTACACAAGACATCCAGCAGAGTATTTTTACAGATAATATGAAAATAATGACTGCAAGTTTGGCAAGGTGCACTTGCCTGATGTTTGAATTCCACTAAGGTCCTGGTTTTGGAAATTTCCAGAGATATCTCCGAAAGCTGAAATAAAGAGTACCATCATGCTCAGAAAGTGTCAAACAGCTAGGAACGCCTGTCCTTGGGTCCAATTTGGAGACAAGGGCAAAAACGGCAATTTTGGGCCAAAACGGGGTCCAACGGTGGGCCCGCTTTGCACCGAAAACGTGTCAGGATCAATGGTCTCCAATTTCACCAAACTTAGTGTCAATAGGTCAGGAACGCTGATACGAACCCAACGGAACTTTCAGATTTAAATTCTAATGAGCCGATCACAAAATCGCCCGTCGAGCGGGACCTATGGGGCCCACGACACGCAATTTCGTCAACGTTCTCAGAATCGAACGAAACTTGACCCACAGGACCAACATATCGCTACGAGTCCGATGGCGTAAGTTTTGTCTCGATCTGACGTGTGTGCACGAAGTTAGGGTGAATTGCAGAAAAGTCGGATACGGAGCGATGTCCGCGGATACGCGTTGATTCCGGTGTGCACGCACGCCCGAATCAGCTTCCGCAAAATATTACACATCCGTATCAACAATGCGCACGTATCTGTGAAGACCGCACGCGACCAAGTCATCCCATTTTGCGGGGCACACTCAGTTCCGGGGTGAAACAGGGTCTGGTTTTTTTCTGTTTTTGGATCACGGTGTGCGATCACCACAGGACGCGATGCCCCGCACGGTTTATCCGGACACCGAGAGGGTTATACAGGTTTCGCATAGAAATTTACAGAATCAAAATCGGATAAACGAGGTGCAAGATACGAGTACCTGAAGGGGACCCGAGAAATCGGGGTTTTTCGAGTCCCACACGCGCCTCTGTGTCCTGGACGTATCCACGTTCCTGCGAGTCTAGGGGTCTGCTGTGTCCGCGTGTCCGGAGCTACGATGGAGGGGTTCGGACGAGACTCGCCCGGGAAGGGCGGCTCAGGGCGGCGGAGGCTCGACGAGGGGCTGGGCGGTGGCTGCAGCTCCGGGCGGAGGGGAGAACAGCAGCCGCGGGGAGAGAGGAGGAGGAGGGGGTTCTGGAGAGGGACTGGCCGGCGTCAGGCGCTGGCTGGGCGGCTCTCGGCGAGCTGGTCGGCGGCTAGAGAGGAGGTCGGCGGCTAGGGAGGAGGTCGGCGTCGGGCTAGGGTTCCGGCGGTTTGATTTGGGGAAGATGAAGGGAGGAGGAGAAGAAGAAGAGGGTTTATAAAGGGGTGGCTCGGGCGATCGTGTCCGGGGAAGTCGGCAGGGGAGGAGGTCGTGGAGTCGTGGGGGGTAAGGCTGGGAGGTTCTCCGGCGACATGGCCGGAGAACGCGGCGGGAACCGCGGCACAGGCGTGGGGAAGGGGCTCCCTCGGGTCGGGTCGGGCGCGGATCCGGGTTGGGCGGACCCGCCCGACCCGCTAAGCTGTGTGAGGGCTGGGCTGGGTTACTAATAGGCTCGGCCCACTGGGCCGGGCCGGGCCCCTAAACCAAATAAAACTAAATAATAAATAATAATAATAATAATAAAACAGTAATTAATTAATAATTAGAAAAATAGTTTTTAGGCTTTTAAAAATAGATCTGAGGCCCAATAAAATCCCAGAAAATTACCCTAAGTCCGATTTTCTATTCTACACCATAAAATTACATTTTCATTACATTTTAATATTGGTTATTAGCAATTAAAAATTACATAATCACACAGCTCCTATGTAAATTCCTGAAAAAATTGCATATTAATTCCCAAAGTTGATTTTTAAAAATATCTGAAAATTTAGGGTGTTTACAATCTACCCCCCTTAAGAGGATTGCGTCCTCGCAATCGAAGGGTAAACTATAAAGGCAAGATTTTACAGAATTAAAGAATGCTTAAGTTCTACCTGATTCTGCAAATAAGTGCGGATAATGCTGGCGCATAACATCTTCTCGCTCCCAGGTCGATTTGCCAGGAGAGTGCTATTTCCATGCTACTCGAACCAGTCTGATTGTCTGCCCTCGCAGTGTCTTCTCACTGGTGTCGAGTATACCCACTGGCTGCTCTTCGTATCTCAGGCTAGGTCCCACCGAGATCTCAGAATGATCAACTATATGACTTGGGTCCGTCACGTATCTCCTTAGTTGTGAGACGTGGAATACATCATGCACTCCCTCTAAGGATGGAGGTAATGCAAGACGGTAAGCCACCTCACCAATGCGCTCCAAGATATCAAATGGCCCAATGTACCTTGGGCTTAACTTGCCTCTGCTGTCGAATCTGATAGTACCTCTAGTGGGAGAGATCCTCAAAAATACATGCTCTCCTTCCTTGAACTCAAGGGGTCGTCTGTGTACATCGGCCCAATGCTTCTGTCTATCCTGGGCTGCACGGAGATGGTTCTGAATCTGCTTTACTTTCTCCACTGTCTCCGTTACCAACTCTGGACCCAGTATTTGACGTTCGCCAACGTCGCTCCAGCATATTGGCGATCTGCACTTCCTTCCGTATAATACCTCGAAAGGTGCCATCTGAATGCTTGCCTGATAGCTGTTGTTGTAGGAGAACTCCACTAAGTGCAGGTGATCTTTCCAAGATCCTCCGAAGTCCAGTATACATGATCGTAGCATGTCTTCCAAGATCTGAATTATGCGCTCTGATTGGCCATCTGTCTGGGGATGATAGGCAGTACTGAACTTGAGTCTGGTGCCGAGACTCTCTTGCATGCTTCGCCAGAAGTGAGATATAAATCTCGAGTCTCGATCTGATACAATACTAACCGGCACTCCATATAATTTTACGATCTGTCGCATATACATATCGGCTAGTACTTTCGTGGATTGGCCGACTCTGAACGGCAAGAAGTGAGCCGACTTAGTGAGCCGATCCACGATGACCCATATTGCATCCTTCCCACTAGGGCTTCTTGGAAATCCGGTGACGAAGTCCATGGTAATATGCTCCCACTTCCATTCAGGGATGGGAAGTGGCTGCAACATACCTACAGTCCTTTGGTGCTCGGCCTTCACCTGCTGGCAGACTAAGCATTTTGCCACAAATCAGACAATCTTCCTTTTCATTCCATGCCACCAGTAATATTGTCTTAAGTCCCGGTACATCTTGGTTCCTCCTGGATGAACCGAGTATATGGAGCTATGGGCTTCTGTCATCAACTCCTGCCTTAATTCTCCATTCGGAACATATAGGCGATTTCTGCACCTTAATGTCCCGTCCTCGTGGATACGAAGTCCCGTTTGCATGTCTGCTTCGGTTCTCTCTTTCAGCCTTCAGAATCTGGCATCATTAGGCAAAGCTTCTTTGATTCTCTCCACCAGCGATGACTTCACTTCGAGGTTAGCCATCAAACCATTTTGTCTAGGTAGAACAACCTCTATCTGAAGATCTTGCAAGTCTTATAATAGCTGCGGCTGCTCCGTTAAGAAATAAGCCGAGGGTTTTCTGCTGAGGGCATCGGCTACAACATTTGCTTTCTCCGGGTGGTACTGCAGATCGATGTCAAAGTCCACCATCAACTCAAGCCAACGCCTTTGCCTCATGTTGAGCTCCTTCTGTGTATAAACATACTTCAAGCTCTTATGATCAGTGAATATCTCGACCTTCTCTCCATACAGATAATGTCTCCAGATCTTCAATGCAAAAATCACTGCAGCTAGCTCCAGGTCGTACGTTGGGTAATTCTTCTCGTGAACCTTCAGCTGCCTCGATGCATAAGCGATAACCTTGCCATGTTGCATTAAGACACAACCTAGTCCACTACCAGACGCATCACTATAAACAACAAAACCTCCTGACCCTGAGGGAAGAGTCAAGACTGGTGCTGTTGTTAGACGCCTCTTCAATTCTTCAAAGGTATTCTGGCATTCTTCCGTTTATATGAACTCCTGATCCTTCCGTGTTAGCTTAGTCATAGGCTCTGCGATCCTTGAAAAAATTTCTACGAACCGCCGGTAATACCCAGCAAGTCCAAGAAAACTTCTCACTTCTGCAACAGAGGTAGGGGTAGGCCAGGTTTCTATAGCAGTGACCTTTTCTGGGTCCACAGACAGTCCTTCACCTGAGATAATATGTCCTAAGAATGGCACCTTGTCCATACAGAACTCACATTTGCTGAGTTTGGCATACAGCTTCTCCCTTCTCAAAGTTTCTAGCACAATTCTAAGGTATTCCTCGTGCTCTTCGTGGTTCTTGGAGTAGACTAGGATATCATCAATGAATACCACCCCGAACTTATCTAAGTACTGATGGAAGACCCCGTTCATCAAACTCATAAATACGGTGGGTGTGTTGGTTAAACCAAACGGCATTACTAGGAACTCATAATGTCCATACTTAGTTCTGAAGGCCGTCTTTGGGATATCTTCCTTCTTCACCCTAATCTGGTGATAACCGGATCTAAGATCAATCTTTGAGAATACCTTAGCACCACTTAATTGGTCAAACAAATCATCAATGCGTGATAATGGGTACCGGTTCTTAATAGTGACAGCATTAAGGGCTCTGTAATCAATGCACAGCCGTACAGATCCATCCTTCTTGGGTACAAAAAGTATAGGTGCTCCCCAGGGTGAAATACTGGGCCGGATAAATCCTTTCTCCAGAAGGTCGTCAACTTGTGTTTTCAACTCCACTAACTCCTTAGGTGCTAGCCGATATACCGATGAAGTGATAGGTTCGGCTCCTGGAGTTAGGTCTATTTTGAATTCTATCTCCCGATCAGGTGGTAAACCTGGAAGATCGTCGGGAAATACATCCACAAATTCCGATATGACTCTTGGGTAACCTGAATCTTCTTCTACAGTCAATACCCTAAGAGTTGGCTGGACCCCTTGTTCTACAGCTCCTCGAAGAAATTCAAACTCAGGAAGGCTAGGGGGTCTAAATATCACCTTTCCAAGCCGGCAATCCAGTGTCGCATGGTACTGACTTAACCAGTCCATACCAAGTACAATATCGTAATCAGGCATAGAAAAGATCAGGAATTGGGCTCGCATTTCTCGGCCACAGACTACTACCGAACATGATCTACAGGTATCACTAACCGGGATAATTTCACCTCCCGTTAGAATTCTCTTCATCTTCGAGAGAGGTGCGGTAGCTACTCTATGTGTGGCTACGAAGCTAGCAGCAATAAATGAATGCGAGGCTCCAGAATCAAATAATGCTACAGCAGGAATTGAAGCTACTAATATGGTACCTGCTATCACTTCGCCTGCAGTAGCTTCCTCTGTGACTGCTAGTGCATATGCCTGACCTCGCCCCTGAGCGGGACCCCTTTGCTGACGAGCTTGCTGGAACAATGCTGCCTGAGGTGGTAGAGGTGGCCTGGCTCCTCCAGGCCCTGTCTGTGTTGCTCCTCCAGCTGGAAGAGCTGCAGGTAGAGCTGGTCGATTCGGAACTCCCTTTCGACGTTCCGAGCAGTCCTTTGAGAAGTGTTGTCCAGATCCGCAAACCAGGCAGAGCCCCAGCTTGCGTCTACATTCTTTTTCAATATGTCCTACCTTGCCGCAGTAATGGCAAGTAGGCAGGTTCTTAGTTGCTGCTCTTGGAGGCGGGCTCTTCTGGGGCCGTTTAGCAGATTCCCCTGGTGATGACTTGGACGGTGCTGAGGAGAAGGGACGTTTCAGGCTTGATTCCCTCCGAGTAACGTGCTCCAGCCGACATGCTGCAGCTAGGACGTCGGTGTAAGAGGTGGGCGCGACCGATCCGATTAACTTCTGAAGCTCGAACCTGAGCCCATCAAAGAACTTCTCTGCCTTCTCCTCTTCGGTAGAAATTAGGGAAGGGGCGAAGCGGCTCAGGCGAATGAATTCGGCGTTATATTCCTCCACCGTCATGTTGTCCTGGATCAGGCAGTTGAATCTGTCTCGGAGTTTTGACCGAGCCACAGCAGGGATGTACATTTCCTGGAAGAGTCTGGAGAACTCCTCCCAGGTAACCTGATCATGTCCGAGCCTTCTTTCTTCGGACAGCCACCAATGGTGCGCATTGTCCGTCAGTTACATCCTGACGGCGGTCATCCATTTGTCCCTTGGTAGTTCAGCGGCCTCCAACTGATGCTGCGTGTTCGTAAGCCATTCATGCACTTCAGTTGGTCCTTCCTTGCCCGAGAAGGTACGGGACTTGAGTTGACGGAAATCTGTGATGGATCCCGTTGCTGGCCGCCTATTTTATGGATTTGCATGTTCCAATGCTGCGACTAGGCTGTTCCTTAGGTTCTCGGCCTCTCGGCGTTGGGCCTCCTGCTGGGTCAGCTGTTGGGCCTGCATCATTGCGTAGAACATCTGGAATATTTGCTGGCCGTCCATTGCCTGTCCTGGGGGAAAGACAGGCATCGTAGGAAGGAACTGGAGAGGAGGCGGGATGTCATCACGCCTGAACCTGGAACTTGGCTGGCCAGTTTGATTGCTCTGAGAGGATTATCCTCTGGTATCTGGCGTCGTTCCAGCTTCACAGGTAAACCCCGCTTCAGGCGGTGTACCCAAGGGGGTCTCGTCACCACTTTTGGGATCCATAACTCTGCATCAAAAGAAAACAATGAGAACGCACAGAGGAATCAAAACAGGATGCAATTCAAGCAATTAAATGGAATAGAGTTCAACAACGATTCAATCAATGGATGAGATCCTATAACCTATCCTATCTTGTTGCAGGCCTGTCCGGTCCCTAAGTTGAAACCGAATAATTTAGTTTGGACCTGCATGGGCCACCACAAAAATCATATCACGCCCCAGTCCCAAAATATCGAGGGACTGGACACGTAGCAACGGCCAGCAGTACGCACCGATGGATAACCCAATTTAATGGAGCCATCAGGGCGTACTTAAGCTGTAAATAAGGTCTACTATAATAAGTCACACTAATCTCATCCATAAAGATAAAGAAATAACTGCATAATGAAATGGAAATAAGTAGCAATAATAATTACAGCAAGTCAGTCGGAGAAACAATCTGACTTAAGTCTGAATAACTGGCTCTATAGGCCGGGAACAAAAGAGGTAAACATGAAATAGTACTGAGTACTGGAACAGGCACTCAGGAGAAGTCCTCGGCAGTCACCTCGTCTTTAGTGTTTGGTTTTATTCCAGCAATAGCTTCAGCTCCGGTCCCGTATACCTCGGGGTACTGCTCCTCTGCTAAACCTGGGGACATAATCCATTCCAGGTCCTCAGTGGACATAGCAAGGCACAAATAATACAAGCCAAATGAATAAGCAGTGCAATAAATAAATGAACAGCAGGGTAAACTAAGTAACCATCTATGTTATATGCAAATTAGAGCAACACTAGTACTCAGGCTGAGACCGCTACAAGCTCTGTGTCGGGGAGCCGGTAGCAGCAATAACACGTAAAGGGTCTAGCTCTGCTGGAGAGTCTACAACCTCACAATAATAGTAGATATATATATATAGAACAGCCTGTAGCCTGTGTGTCTCTCCCTACCCAATGTAATCACGCAAGCCATGACCATAACGTCTCATGTCCATGCCAGCGGGATTATAGTTAATGCAATAAGTCATACTGTCTATAACTAAAACAACTCTGTCAAGTCTTGTATCCTATACAGAATCATCACGAATATCTCAGGAGGATTCTGTCCATGATAGTGTCAAGTGTCCTGGGTTGTAGGGTACTTGATAGGTCAAGTACAAGAGTAAGGGGATCGTAAATCCATCTCTAAATGACGAACCCAACACCGCGTACGGTGTCGGCACCAGACTATGATCGAACACTAGGTACGTCATACGTTCCCTAGGTTAAGCAATTTAAATCAGTTTATATAAATTTACACAAGACATCCAGCAGAGTATTTTTACAGATAATATGAAAATAATGACTGCAAGTTTGGCAAGGTGCACTTGCCTGATGTTTGAATTCTACTAAGGTCCTGGTTTCGGAAATTTCTAGAGATATCTCCAAAAGCTGAAATAAATAGTACCATCATGCTCAGAAGGTGTAAAACAGCTAGGAACGCCTGTCCTTGGGTCCAATTTGGAGACAAGGGCAAAAACGGCAATTTCGGGCCAAAACGGGGTCCACCGGTGGGCCCGCTTTGCACCGAAAATGTGTCAGGATCAATGGTCTCCAATTTCACCAAACTTAGTGTCAACAGGTCAGGAACGCTAATACGAACCCAACGGAACTTTCAGATTTGAATTCCGATGAGCCGATCACAAAATCGCCCGTCGAGCGGGGCCTGTGGGGCCCACGACACGCAATTTTGTCAACGTTCTCAGAATCGAACCAAACTTGACCCACAGGACCAGCGTATCGCTACGAGTCCGATGGCGCAAGTTTCGTCTCGATCTGACGTGTGTGCACAAAGTTAGGATAAATTACAAAAAAGTCGGATACGGGGCGATGTCCGCGGATACGCGTTGATTTCGGTGTGCACGCACGCCCGAATCAGCTTCCGCGAAATCTCACACGTCCGTATCAACGACGTGCACGTATCTGTGAAGACCGCACGCGATCAAGTCATCCTGTTTGGCAGGGCGCACTCAGTTCCGGGGTGAAACAGGGTCTGGTTTTTTCCTGTTTATGGATCGCGGTGTGCGATCACCACAGGACGCGATGCCCCGAGCGGTTTGTCCGGGCACCGAGAGGGTCATACAGGTTTCGCGTAGAAATTTACAGAATCGAAATCGAATAAATGAGGTGCAAGATACGAGTACCTGAAGGGGACCCGAGAAACGGGATTTTTCGAGTCCGACACGCGTCTCTGTGTCCTGGACGTGTCCACGTTCCTGCGAGTCTAGGGGTCTGCTGTGTCCGCGTGTCCGGAGCTACGATGGAGGGGTTCGGCCGAGACTCGCCGGGGAAGGGCGGCTCAAGGCGGTGGAGGCTCGACGAGGGGCTGGACGGTGGCTGCGGCTCCGGGCGGAGGGGAGAACAGCAGCCGCGGGGAGAGAGGAGGAGGAGGGGGTTCTGGAGAGGGGCTGGCCGGCGTCGGGCGCTGGCTGGGCGACTCTCGGCGAGCTGGTCGGCGGCTAGGCAGGAGGTCGGCGGCTAGGGAGGAGGTCGGCGTCGGGCTAGGGTTCCGGCGGTTTGATTTGGGGAAGATGAAGGGAGGAGGAGAAGAAGAAGAGGGTTTATAAAGGGGTGGCTCGGGCGATCGTGGCCGGGGAAGTCGGCAGGGGAGGAGGTCGTGGAGTCGTGGGGGGTGAGGCTGGGAGGTTCTCCGGCGACGTGGCCGGAGAACGCGGCGGGAACCGCGGCACAGGCGTGGGGAAGGGGCTCCCTCGGGTCGGGTCGGGCGCGGATCCGGGTTGGGCGGACCCGCCCGACCCGCTAAGCTGTGTGAGGGCTGGGCTGGGTTACTAATGGGCTCGGCCCACTGGGCCGGGCCGGGCCCCTAAACCAAATAAAACTAAATAATAAATAATAATAATAATAATAATAATAATAATAATAATAATAATAATAATAATAATAATAATAATAATAATAATAAAAACAGTAATTAATTAATAATTAGAAAAATAGTTTTTAGGCTTTTAAAAATAGATCTGAGGTCCAATAAAATTCCAGAAAATTACCCTAAGTCCGGTTTTCTATTCTACACCATAAAATCATATTTTCATTACATTTTAATATTGGTTATTAGCAATTAAAAATTACATAATCACACAGCTCCTATGTAAATTCCTGAAAAAATTGCATATTAATTCCCAAAATTGATTTTTTAAAATATCTAAAAATTTAGGGTGTTTACAGAACCAATGGGGTATCGCACCACTAAACACCCATCTCAATACCCAAACCCAATACCTTGATACTTACTTTGGAATCTCAAGGTAATGTCACTCTATTATATATTAGCTACCTAATCTAAGAACTAACTTATATATATATCAATCTAATACAACTTCTAACTAATCACTAACTACTAATACATATATATACATGTACACATATCTATATATATTATATATAACTAGAGATACTAGTACATATATATATATATATATATATATCGAATTAATTAACTAGATAAATATTAAACTACTAATAAATACTAGCTAACTACTACTAGTTAACTAACCAACTAACTATTAACTAAAATAACTAAAGAACTAACTTATCAATAACCAACTAGCTAACTAATAGCTTACCTAGCTGAAACTTGAAGAATACCCTATTGTTACTGCTGCTACTGGTCGAGGCTTCACTGCACTGACTGCTCGAAACTGTTGCTGCTGCTGGGACTTGCTGCTACTGCTTGCTGTAGCCGCTGCTACTGCTGGTGTAGCCGCTGCTACTGCTGCTGGGACTTGCTGCTACTAATGGTGTAGCCGCTGCTACTGCTGGTGTTGCGTTTGCTGCTGCTGCGTTTGCTACTGCTGCAGTGGCTGCTGCTACTCGCTGCCTCGTGATGCATTGGTGCACTGGTTCACATCTCCCCCCCCCCCCCCCACACACACACAAGCACACACACTAGTATCATACTCCTAAATGCATGTATACATATAACTATGTACTTTACAAAGTATCTAGATATATAAACAAATCAATGCACCTATATGCACACACTCACTCTATAACATATATATATATATAACATCACACACACACACACACACACACACACACACACACACACACACACACACACACATATATATATATATATATATATATATATATATATATATATATATATATATATATATAGACCCAACATATATATACATATACATAGATGTATATACACTTATCAATATACATATATACCCAAGTAATCATACCCTCATCTATACAACGTATATAAATATAACCATACACATATACCTATGCACTACTAGATATAGTATCCCATATATATATATATATATATATATATATATATATATATATACATAGCCTCACATATACATATGCCTATATAGATATAATATCTTATATATATATATATATATATATATATACATATACATAATACTTATATTTCTACATATGAATACATATATTACCAATAACTAAGAACAAGGAAATTGGATCTAGAATTGAAATGCAACAAACACGTGGAGTGCATCGCACCCGTAATACACTAGATCTATGATACGCTTGCGGTATGAGTCCACCATACAACCAAACGTACCCTGAAGGACATGAGCAAGTCTAATATATTATTTATGAATAATACGAAGAGTCAAACATATATCTACGTGTCCGTGTCAAATTGTGACATGCACAAAGTCCCGTGTCGGAGGAAAAACCCCCAAATCAACACGTATCATCAAATTATTGGGATACGACCTACACGTACCCAATTATAGATACGACATTAGCCACAAACACACAAACACATGCCAAGTTGATCTATAGGACCAATTGACAACCACAACAAGTGTCAATATCGAAATTCTCCCAAAATTAACACAAAAAGTACCACAACTTTCTCAATTGGCCTCCTATGAACTCAATTCCAAATCCTATGGATAGCCTATTCATATGGGTTGATTTCTTATGGTTAAATCTCAGATTTAGAATCTAATTTAAGGATAAAAACTAAATTGTGCCTATTGGGAGATGGTTTTCCAATGCAACCTCCAAATATGATAAAATTGGCCTCCAACTTGTAGATCCTTGCTCCTCTTTGTAGATCATTGCTTTCTCCTTCAAGATCCTGGCTCTACTAGCCTCTAATGGTGATTTAGGAAGGAATTATGATGAAATTTGGTAGAGAATTGATGTAGGAATGAAGAAATTTGGTTGAGGGAGTTCTAGATATAGTTTTAAAATCAAAAGAGGAGAGAGAAACTTTTTCTCCCTCTTTTAATAGGCCGGCCCCCTTGCCCCTTCCTCAAGCTACTATGTAATATCCATTATACCCCTTGAAGCCTCTCCTAAAAAAATAATTAAGGAGAGAAGGTTCTAGTCTAATGGTTTAATTAAATTAATCATCCTCCTAATGAATGGGCTTCTAGTTGAGCTCAATTCTAACAATTAATACATGTTGGTCAATGAGTCTAAACTAAACTAGTTAGGTCCACTAACACAAGTCCAAATCACTAAACTAACATCTAACAATAATTAAATAATATAATAAATAATTATACAACATGCACAATATTTAATTAATTATAAAATTACCAAAATACTATTTCCTAGAAAATATGGTAGTGACACTCATAGTGGGGGAGAAGAAACCCACTTAATTTTCTTGGCAGAAATTCTCCTTGTGTTCGCTATGGGTCAGATACATGATAGGATCCTCGGGCTCTGCTACTAAACCTGGCTAAAAAAAACCAGCGGGATCAGGCCCCGATAGCAAAGACCACAAAGGACCACAAGTGAATGAAGAAAAACCAATAAAGTAAATAAAATAAGGATATATGCCATAACTGTAAGCGTACAACCATTCATCGAGGCAGTAGGACACCCCTACAACCAAACAAGGACAAGAGGTGTCGCACTACTCCGAGATAGGTTACAACTAACCAATTTTGAGCATGAGGAAGATATAATACGTCAATAAGAATCCAGAACACATGCCATATTGGATTATGGTGGCATGTGTGTTCTGGATTATTATTAACGTAATGTATCTTCCTCGTGCTTACCCTGTATATATATATATATATATATATATATATATATATATATATATATATATATATATATATATATATATATATAGCTTTGATCTATGACCCATTGTGACACATTGGCGCAACCCTACAACCAAACAAGGACAATGGTTGAACCGTCATACCAAAATAGTTCATGTCCCTAGGATACCAGCACATACTCATTTAATTCAGCCACTCAATCATACGGTTTGTTATGTGGTGTCTGAGCTATCCTGGAAGAATAATGCATGATTAGAATCCTTAGATCGTGTTGATGCTGAAGTGGGCTGTCCGAGCCAAGAAAATACATAGCATGTAGTATAAGCACTTGTCCCTCGTAAGGCCACTGTGCAAGTAAATCAGGTAATAATATATATTATAGCCAGATACTGCACTCTACTATTGTAGATGATATATAATATCTGTTGGGGACCAACATGACGCCATAGGACATATGTCCTACCGGTAGCTACCACGCATGATCTCGAGATTATATTTCCTATCAATGCTTATACCAATTTAATTTACATAATTAAACTTACAGCTAATTAGAATTATGTGTTATGGTCACACAATCATCCTCCTGGAATATCATACCGTAGTACGTGTACGCTAGGTACGAATCCATATTGTTGTCCGAGAGCCAAATCTGAATTTTTCCAAGCGTAATGCAACAATCAATCAAGCATCATAACCATGCTATGATCACTGACTACTACGAGGCTCGTGTTGGAGAAATCTTATAATGTCACATGTCGCGTAGAATAGTAAAACATGTAACACATAGCGTGTAGCAGGGTATATCGCACCTCAGCACACATGTAATACATAGCACATAGAAACACATAGCAAGTAGTAACTGTATCAGCACGGATACAAAGTAGTCGAGTCAGGGTACCAAGCCTATCAGCCGGTTAGACTATATTGAGTAAGTCAAGAGTCAAATAGCTATGTTACATCTTAGCAAGTTTTATCGCACTTCGGTGCATGAGTAAAATAATGTGTCACACTCGGTGCAAAAAGATGTATCAACTCGGATACAGGTAGTCAGGTCTATAAATCAGTCACTTGAATCTTCTTATCACATTGAATCACTTGATCACATATAATCTTCTTAATTCAGGTACACAAACTATCAGTCAAATGGAAGCCTAAATTTATGTGAGATCCTCGAATAAATAATTATGCCGCCGAACCTGAGTAAGAAAAAAAGTGTGAACCACTTTGGAACAGATCCACAATCCTTAAACCAAACAAGGACCGGGATTGCAGATCATCTCCCAAGAAGAACTACGCCCCTCACTCTATCCGACGGACAAAAGGGTAAGTTAATCTACTAATCTAAGCCCACTTAGCAGGTACTGGGTCAATATCACTTCCAACTCAATTGGGTCAACACATGGTCTAATCCAACATATAATCATGTTGTGCGCATAGTCGATTCTAGCACATAGCCATGTCTAATGCAGTCTGGTTCACTAAGTCCACTATACTTAGAGTCAAAACACAAGCAAGCACTAGGATCAGCACATAGAATATGATACTCAATAAAAATATTCCATGAAACATTAACTAAGTGAAATAGTAAAACTGGCACATTGGTCACTAGGGTCGCATAGGGGCATGAGAAGTATACGTATGAAAGTTGGCGCATGAGCCAAGCTGGCCGTAGGAACAACTAGGTGCATGCAACAGGTCGTTGCATGGGACAGGTGCCGCATGTACTGATCAGTCGCATGAGAATGTTGGCCGCATGGACGGGCTGGCGCATAGGACTAAGCAAAGTCTACTCCTAGGGACGAGTGCTAAGTGATGGATCCTAAATGCGTGTCAGAGAAGTGATCGATGTGACATACCATAAATAAGTGCTAGAGAAAAGACAAAAAGCATAAAAAGGTATGCACAAAAAGACATGCAAGGAAAAAAAATACATATGTCGCTTCTAAGTCGAACGACAGGCTGGCCGCATACACTCTGGCCGCATAAAAAAATGGCCGCATGAGCTTCTGGACGCAAGGACACTTGCTCTTTGGAAAATCTCATGCGTTCAGTGTTCTATGGATTCAGCTTAGGGACGCATATACAGAGACATGCACCTAACAAGATTGGTGTCATGCTGGAATGGCGCATGTAGCTTGGCCGCATGGAACTCCTTCGTCCCAAGCACAAACTCTATGAAAAAAGTTCCAAAAATTCAAAAACTTGTTTCCTTTATAAAATTTTTATTTTAACTACAAATCGAGTGAACCAAAAGCCAAAATGTCTAAAATTGAATGCTCTATCACAGAGAACAACTGATTTTCTAACATACCAAGTTTTAATAGATCAAAACCAAGAAAAAATCAAAGAACTCATGAAAACCCTAATTTTAAAACTTAGATCTACTCAAAATTGTCCATTAAAACCAAAAATTCTAAGAAATAAAATGAAGGAGAACATCAAGGAGAACATTTTCCATCAAATATATTTTTAATTGCTATAATTATGCAAAAATCTAAAAATTATGGCTTTTACCACTTAGAGCAAGATGTACTTACCTTGGTGGACTAACAAACATCTTCCTTGAACCAAGTCTAGGGAAGGAACAAGGAGGAAGAAAAAAGAAGAAGAAAGAGAGTGGAAATGAAGAAGAATGAGAGAGGAAAGAGAAATACTCATATATATACCAAGTGGAGAAAATGAGGTTAGCCATAGGATTAAGTCATGACACTCTCCAAACAAATCTCAACCATCCAAAATAGGTTTAGTGGTTCAAAAAGTTAACCGGGTTAGGTATACATCCTACATACGGGTCCTAGTACGGGTCTATGGCAATTGCCAACATGTGTTCACTATTAGTCCATGATAGTCTCCCACAATAAACAAAAATTCAAACCAATAAAATACAACATAATTGACATGAATCAACATGTAAATATAGTAGGAATACATAATTAGGAAAATTCAAAAATATCAGAAATTCAGAAATACCAAATTTGGGTACATGAGTGACATCTCTACCCACCTTAGAAAAATTTTGTCCTCGAAATTCGCTAAGCAAGTCGAGTTGGCCACCAAGCAAGAAAACTCAAGAACTAAGCAAGAAACTTAGGAACTACAACTCATCAATCAGGAAATCTCATGATCTATAAAACTCAAGAACCATAATCTCATGGACTACAAGATCTTATGAGCTACAACTAGCTGGAAACCACACAATCAGAAGGAAAGAAAGAGAACTGGAGGCATACAGATAAATATGTCTCATGAGTCAGTGAAATAGGAAATAGTCCTCGCTGCCTATGCTAACTCCCAAAATGGAGAGGGATCAAGTCTCGAGGTAAGTCGGTACCAACGACTCAGCCAAAGACATGACTCTGTCCAGGACGTACCTTCGTAGTCGGAACATATGACATACATCATGTATCACGAGATACGGAAGCAGAAGAGTGGGATAAAAAGATCATCTCCACTCGTCGAATATACGGAACCCAAAAGATATGACTGGAAGAAGCTCAAATCTCACCCTCGATTTGAACACCTTCTACTAACATCTGCTCTAACACGCCAAACTTTGCTTGCTCAAGTCTCGGTGCTGCTGCAGCCTTATCATGAGGATGACACCACCGTTGTAGCCTCTTTTGATCCAACTGATGTTGTCTCTAGTAGAACGCATGTTCTTGCACCAACATCGGACACTGGGCTAACGGTTGTACTGCTAGTGCTGGCTCTTGATACGAAACTGCTCATGGAGCTGACAATGTCGGCAATTGTTGATATGGTCCTCCCTACCTCTTCATCTGTGGGCAAGTAGCTATCATTTAGTCTGAACCCCCATACCTCAAGCATCTTCCACTTGCCAACATGCACACATCCTGAGTATGACTTCCTTTGCCATAATAAGTACATCCTACTGGATTCTTCGGGTGTTGTTGATGTTGTCTCGACTGTTGTTGCCAAATTGGCGTTGCCTTATTTGAGGCCACTGGCCCCTGTGGTGCCAAATCATGAATAAGAATGTCGGGTGATGGTGCTGATGTACGTGGTTCTAGTCCTCCACCTGTGTTATGGGCATGAGACCTCTTATGTCCTCCAGTCCTCGAAGCTAACCTCTGGATGGTAAGCTTATGTCTCTTGGCTGCTATCAACCCGGCATCGAATGTCTCGTAGACATTTCCTTCAACTAGTTGCAGAATCTCGAGATAAAGCCCTTACTGGAATCTCATAGCCCTTTCTTGCTATATCATCGTCATTGTTGGACCAAACCTGCTCAGCCTGCGAGACTTTGATGCATATCCATCCATTATTCTACCGGATTGCCTTAGATTAATAAATCTCTGCTACAGCTCGTACTATGCCACTACTCCAAAATACTTGGTCCTGAACCGGGTTCTGAAGTTGTCCGAAGAGATAAGACACCTCAAGATGACTTCCTCCGTCGTCCACCAGTCACGAGAAAGATCTTGTAGTTGTAATCGGACTTAGTCAACCTGCTCCTCTGCTGGAACCTTAGCTGCCGCCATGATTGTCTCAATATCTTAAAGCCAAGAATCCGCTGTAACAGCATCCTCTGTTCCATCAAAATAACTTGGGTTAAGTCGACAAAACCTGTATGATGCCCCCGAATCTTCTTCTTTACTCTCCTCGAGAGCCACCTGTAGTCCTTGGTTTAAGAGAATATTCTGCTCCTGTTGTCGAAGCTGCTAGTACTGTTGTACCACTATTTGATGATATTGTATAGCCATCATGCCTCTGATAATTCCTAACAGTATCGGGGTATCAAATGATGCTGGTGTCGCTGGCACTGCCGGGGGTACCGGGATCTTTGGTGCATGTTGTCTATCTACTGGCTCTACTCGAAGCTGATCTTGAGAAAGTATTATCTCTTGTTGGCCCTCAATAGGATCTTGCTCTGCTAGCTGTTCTACCACATATGCTGCTCTAACAGGCAGGGATGAAGCTCCCCTGAAGGAAAAGGACACAAGACATCAAAGGACGGGACAAAAAAGAACAAGGAAGCAAGCTGTTGATAGCTCAAGCTTGGTATCGAAGAAGATGAATTCAGGATATCAAAGGGAATATTTTGGATTAAGACCCCTAGAACAAGACATCTCGTAAGTCTGAAAGGAGAGAGAGAGACCTGCATGGGCCACCACTAAAATCTTGTCATGCCCCAGAACTAGAATACCGGAGAGCGGGAGCGTGACTCAGCCAAGCACACCTTACGGAATATCGAAGTTACCCACAATTTGCTATGGTTGTCTAGAGACAAAGGGGTGCATACTACAATCAAGTCACCTATGGTCCCAGAACATCTATGTCTCAATCATCAACCAAGAAATAGTAAGAATGAACATATAAGATAAATCAGTTAAGCGTCCCTGACGCTCTATCAGAATGATCATGAAACCAGTTATACAGAATAATAAACTAGTATATTGTCAAGATTACATAATTGTAAGTCATTTGCGGTCTGAATAATATACAATCATGTAAAGTAACTAATGTCCAGACAAACCGGTTAACAAGTGTCGTCGACTAAACGCCAAAAACATAATACAAAATGATACTCATAGCGGGGGAAAAGAAACCTACACAAGTTCCTCGGCGGACATCCTCCTAGTGTTCGACATCTATCAGATATAGGACAGGATCCTCGGGCTCTGCTACTAAACCTGGCCAAACAAAACTAGCGGGGTCAGGCCCCGATAGCAAGTACCACAAAGGAGCACAAGTGAATAAAGAAAAACTAATAAGGATCTGTGCCACAACTATAAGCGTACAAACTTTCATCGAGGCAGTAGGACGCCCCTACAACCAAACAAGGACAAGAGGTGTCGCACTACTCCGAGATAGGGTATGACTCACCAATTTTGAGCACGAGGAAGATACAACACGTCAATAAGAATCCAGAACACACGTGCCACCATAAGCTAAGATATATATATATATATATATATATATATATATATATATATATATATATATATATATATATATATATATATATATATATATAACATGTAGCTTTGGTCCATGACCCATTGTAACACATTGGCGCAACCCAACAACCAAATAAGGACAAGGGTTGAATAGTCGCCCACAATAGTTCATGTCCCTAGGCTAACAGCACATACTCATTTAATTCGGCCACTCAATCATATAGCTTATTATGTGGTGTCTGGGTTATCCTAGAAGAATAATGCATTATTGGAATCCTTAGATCGTGCTAATGGTGAAGCGGGTTGGCCGAGCCAAGAAAATACATAGCACATAGTATAAGCACCGGTCCCTCGTAAGGCCGCCGTGCAAGTAAATCAGGTAATAATATATAGTATAGCCAGATACTGCACTTTACTATTGTAGATGATATACAGTATCCAATGGGGGCCAACATGACGCCCTAGGATATATGTCCTACTGGTAGCTACCACGTATGATCTCGAGATTCTATTTCCTCCAAATGCTTCTACCAATTTAAGTTACCTAATTAACCTTACAGTTAATTGGAACTATGTGCCATGGTCACACGATCCTCCTCCTAGAATATCATACTGCAGTACGTGTATGCTAGGTACGAATTTACATTATTGTCCGAGAGCCAAATCTGAATTCCTCCAAGCATAATGCAACAATCAATCAAGCATCCTAACTACACTATGGTCACTGACTACTACAAGGCCCATAATGAAGAAATCTTATAATGTCACATGTCGCATAGAATAGTAAAATATGTAACACATAGCACGTAGCAGGATATGTCGTACCTCAGCGCATATGTAACACATAGCACATAGGAATGCATAGCAAGTAGTAACTGCATCAGCACGGATACAAGTAGTGGAGTCAGGGTACCAAGCCTGTCAGCCGGTCAGATTATATTGAGCAGGTCAAGAGTCAAATAGCCATGTTACATCTTAGCAAGGTTTGTCGCACTTTGGTGCATGAGTGAAATTATGTGGCACACTCTGTGCGAAAAGAAGTATCAACTCGGATACAGGTAGTCAGGTCTATAAATCAGTCACTTGAATCTTCATATCACATTGAATCACTTGATCACATAGAATCTTCTTAATTCAAGTACACAGAATATCAGTCAAGTGGAAGCCTAAATTTATGTGAAATTCTCGAATTTATATTTATGTCGCCGAACGTGAGTAAGAAAAAAAAGTATGAAATACTCTGGAGTATATCCACAATCCTTAAGCCAAATAAGGACAATGATTGCAGATCGTCTCCCGAGCAGAACTACGCCCCTCACTCTGTCCAAAGGACAAAAGGGTAAGTTAATCTACTAATATGAGCCCACTTAGCAGGTACTAGGTCAATATCACTTCCAACTCAATTGGGTCAACACATAGTCTAATACAACATATAATAATGTTGTACGTATTGTCGGTTCTAGCACATAGCCAAGTCTAGCATAGTCTGGTTCACTAAGTCCATTATACTTAAAGTCATAACACAAGCAAGCACTGGGATCAGCACATAGAACATAACACTTAAAAAATATATTCTATGAAACATTATCTAAGTGAAACAACAAAACGTGCACATGGGTCACCAGGTTCGCATGGGCGCATGAGAAGTTTACGTATGAAAGTTGGCTCATGAGCCAAGCTGGCTGCAGGAACAACTAGGCGCATGCAACAAGCCGGTACATGGGACAGGTGCCGCATGCACTGCTCAGGCACATGAGAAAGTTGGCCGTATGGATGGGCTGGCGCATAGGATTAAGCAAAGTCCACTCCTAGGGACGAGTGCTAAGTGATGGGTCCTTAACGCGTGTCAGAGAAGTAATCGATGTGACATGCCATAAATACGTGTCAGAGAAAAGACAAAAAGCATAAAAAGGTGTGCATAAAAAAGACATGCAAGGAAAAGACACATATGTCGCTTCTAAGTCGAACGACAGGCTGGCCGCATGGACAACTGGCCACATGAGCTTCTGGCCGCATAGACACTTGCTCTTTGAAAAATCTCATGAGTTTAGTGTTCCATGCATTTAGCTTTGCATATGCAGAGACATGCATGTGCCTAACAAGATAGGCGTCATGCTGGAAGGGGCGCATGTAGCTTGGCTGCATGGAACTCATTCGTCCCAAAATAACATAAACTCCATAAAAAAAGCTCCAAAAATCTAAAAACTTGTTCCCTTCATAAAATCTTTATTTTAACTCTAAATCGAGTGAACCAAAAGCCGAAACGCCTGAAATTGAATGCTCTATAACAGAGAATAACTAGTTTTCTAAAATGCTAGGTTTTAATCAAAAAAAACCAAGAAAAACTCATAGAACCCATGAAAAATCCTAACTTTAAAACTTAGATCTACTAAAAACCGTCCATCAAAACCTAAAACTCCAAGAACTAAAATGAAGGAGAACATCAAGTAGAATATTTTCTATCAAAAACATTTTTAATTGCTATAATTATGCAAAAATTCAAAAATTATGGCTTTCACTACTTTGAGCAAGATGTACTTGCCTTAGTGGACTAACAAACCTCTACCTAGAACCAAGTCTAGGACTAGGGCTTGGGCTAGGGTTCGGCCAAGGAAAGGAGCAAGGAGGAAGAAGAAAAGAAGAAAGAGAGTAGAAATAAAGAAGAATGAGAGAGGAGAGAGAAATACTCATATATATACCAAGTGGGGAAAATGAGGTTAGCCATAGGATTAAGTCATGACACTCTCCAAACAAATCTCAACCATCCAAAATAGACTTAGTGGTTCCAAAAGTGAACCAGGTCAGGTATCCATCCTACATACGGGTCCTAGTACTGGTCCATGGCAATTGCCAATATGTGTTCACTATTAGTCCAGGGTAGTCTCCCACAATAAATAAAAATCCAAACAAATAAAATACAACATAATTGACAAGAATCAACACGTAAAATACAGCAGGAATAGATAATCAGGAAAATTCAAAAAATGTTAGAAATTCATAAATAGCAAATCTGGGTACGGGTGTGACATCTAGGAAGGGTAAGAAGTGTATTAGTTCTACAGACAGGGTCTATCAACATACCCGTTCTAGGAGCAGGTCATCACATGAAGACAAAAACCCACAAGCCAAGGGTAATATCCGCCCGGGGGAGGAAGTGCATAGCACTCCAAACCTTTAGGAAGGCAATGTGTCCCAGGAGTCTGAAGCAGAAAGCTTAGACTCTGAGTACACTGCCCAGTCTATTACTCCTTCCTTTGACGAGAGAGGAGTTAACGTGTATGCAACTGGAGATGAAGTAGAAGGAAGCGGTGTTGCCCGCACAGACCAGCGTCTCGATACCCTTGAAGTTGTATTTTGATATATGCATAAAATACTTCAAACCGTCCAAAAACTTCTAGTTGCAAATACGGCAGCTACACCAGCACCCCTAATTCATCCTATCCCTGAGGAGGGAGAAAATTTCTCCTTAGGCTTCGGGTCATCTGAAGTCTTTAGCTTTGATTGGGAAGTACCCTTGGAGATGTCAACTCTAAGGGCCTTCTTCCCTTTTCCATTGCAGTTATTGTTGTTATTTTTAGGATACTTTTTCCTATCGTCAGAGTTGGGCACTTTGAACCCCAACAACTTTAGATCGTCGGCAGATGCTTCAGCTGCGTCAGCATTCTCGATGAAGGTGGACCATATGTCGTTCTTGGTCAGCCCCAATCTGAACTTCAGGATTGGGAGCATGTTGTGTCTGCAGGTGTCCATCAACATAGTTTTCGGTATGCCGGGTAATAATTTCAAAGCAAGGTGCCTGAAACATTCAATAAATTTGCACACTGGCTCCTTCTCTTTTTTTGGTGCACATAAGTGTTGACATTGTCACGTTCACGCCACCTTCATAGAATCTGGTAATGAACAACCTCCAAATATTTGAAAGTCTTGATGCAATTGTCAAGCAGAGTGCCGAACCATTCAAACACTACCCCGTGCAGGGTGTCAATGAATAATTTTTTGAGGAGTGCATCTTTCCTAGGCATATGCATAGTTTATGAGTCAAAATATTTCATGTGCCGACGAGGTGATCTCATCCCGTCAAACGAAACTAGAGACCGTAGTTTTTATTTGGGTGGGCAAACCATATTGTCCCACTCTGGATGATATGGTTGTGACACCCCTAGCTTCTGCAGTTTGAATCTTTTATCATATAGGCGACTTGAGCTTCAAGTGCATGAAAGGCTTCAATATCAATAGGTTATGCAATACCTGCCAGTTGTGTTACTGTATGTTGGACACGTATTGGTTGCGGGGCAAATGTCTTGGGAACCCCTTATCCAAGGTTTTCTGCAGAATTTTGGTTATCTCCCACCTCAACGGGAGACTGAATTGAGGGTGTTGGTGTAGCTGCCATGTTTGCAACTAGTAGTTGTTTGACGGTTTGAAGTATTGTATGCATGTCCCAAAATACAGCTTCAAGGGTATCGAGACGATGGTCTATGCGGGCAACAACGCTACCTTTCGGTCCATCTCCAGTTGCTTACAAGCTAACTTCTCTCTCATCAAAGGAAGGAGTAGTAGACTGGGTAGTGTACTCAGAGTCTACCTTTTTTGCTTCAGACTCCTCAGATGCATTACCTTCATGAAGCTTTGGGGTGCTATACACTTCCTTCCCCGGGCGGGTATCACCCTCGACTTGTGGCTTTTCGTCTGCATGTGAAGACCTACTCTTGGAACGGGTATGTTGATAGACCCCGTCAATAGAACCAATACGCTGATCAGTTCTCGCCCTTCCCCTACAGCGAGTGGAGGGGTGGAACGATTGCACCTCTTCGAGAGATGCTGGATGCAATGGAGGAAACATTCTGTCTTGGGCTCTGTCTACCAGAATACTATCTACCTTCCATGTACACAAAGGCAACGGGCAAGTCTTCATCGTTTGGATCATTTCTTCGGCCCCTGGAATGTTGTCCAATCATAATAACAGGATATATTTGGTCAAACTTAGATCGCTGGGAGGATGATTCAACTGATTTTGAACAACAACAGTTGATTACAATGTTATAGCAACAATGTTCAAAAGGAAGCATCGTTGCCTGAGCAAGAGACTCCATTTTTTTACGTTTCTGATTAATTACATCACGTAAATCAAGAGGGAGAGTAGAAGGCATATTGGAACCTTGAATAGTTTCTTAGGCGCGTACCTTATATGCTTGAGCAAGTGTGCAGAAAGAACTCTCTCCTCGTATTTTGTATAATTTTCCATCTCCTGTGCGTATAAATTGTATCAGAATCGAACGCAAGTTTTTTTTGCATGAAAACGAACAGGGCCACCTGCTTGAGCTGGGGGAGTGATGAGATCTTTCACGCGCATCTTTACATGGCAAGACGTCAAATCTTTATTCTCGTTATTATTTGTATGCGAACGACGTCGTGGCTTCCTTCCTTTGGTAGGAACACCGGCGTGACCAAGGATGTCATCCAAAAAATTGTGGGTAGAAGTAATCACATTTTTTTCCTTATCATCAGCGACATTGGGGTAGGAGATTCCATTAAAGACAAATCCTCCTTTGCTTTGCAAGTAGTTATGCTTGCTGAAGGAGTTAGGCCCAGTTTCAAAAACTTGGATGGGCGTAGCATCCTTTGTATACGAGATAGGTTTGACCCCTATACGTATGTGCTAGGAATCAACATTGTTTATCCCCAAATATTCCTTTTGCACGTTATGCTAAGCACGCATGGGTTGATGGGAGTACCCAGCGCTCAAGTCCTCAACATCGTAGTATTTTTCTCTGTTGAGACTCAAGTACTGGACACTCTTCTTCTTGTGCATAGAACGCGATTTCTGGGTCTGCATATTGGCGGAACCCTGGAGTGCATTAACCAGGGCAGTAGAACTTATGTCTATATCACGTGCGATCTTCAAGGCTTTTTGAGAAGCATTCACCTGAAGCTTCTGTGCAGTCTTGCTTTGGCCATGTGAGGTAGAAGAGCCAGACAAATCAAGCGCATATATTGGTGGGGCTACGACCACCACTTTCATCGGGCCCATATCTTTAGCTTCTTTTGGGATATGCAGCACGGGCTTTAGGAAGCCAAATTTGATGAGCCTTATTTAGCTCTATGATCGATGAGGGGCTTGAACATCCCACAAAAAGCATGTCTTTGTATGCTTGTTGGTCGAACTGGACGACCAAAGTCTTCTGTATTGTTCCCATTAACACTACGTCAGGTTGAGCACCACCTTCTAGTTTATGGAGACGGTTGTCCCCAGCAGAGTCGCCATTTTGTTCGTCATGGACAAAAGTTGCGTCGAAATTTTTATTATGAACCTTTGAAGTTGTTTACAAGGTATAAAGAATCCTATACAAGAATGTCAAGGTACAAGTAAGAAACGAAAGATTCTGGAGAAATAGTAACTGTAGAGGTCTGATCTGCGGTCGATCACTTTAATCAATGGACCACATAAAAACAAGTATAGGGTGTCACAACCCGCACCCGATGTAGGGATGCAAGTCGGAAATAACGCCCAGTCTACGCCGCAGAATCGACGGTAGAACGCTGTCTTGGTCTACTATACTATCTAAAATCTCACAATAATATAAATCCTGCCAACGATAGCTCATACAAAACTCAATCACAATCTAAAGCACGAGAAGATATGAAGGAAGTCTAACTATACACCAAAATATAATAATCAACAATAAAACAATATTCAATCACAAACTATAAGACGAAAACAAATCCGGTACCAAAATGCTAAACAAACTGACTATGAAAACTAGTGATCCGGATAAACCTTCCGTCATTCACTCCAGAACTAATGGGTCCAAGTCTGCACCATCTATAAGTCGAAGTCCATAATATGTCAGACACCAATCTCTCGGATCCTCTGAAAAATATTTTCCAGTCAGGAATGGAACGAAGTACATACCTCTGAAAGCAGTTCCAATAACATAATCGAGCATATATAACAAGCAATAGAAAAAGGATACAAGATGCACAAGTAATAAGAATGTACAATACAGGGAGAACAGGCAATAAGCACAATAGGAACTGAAAAGTAAATACGAAAAATAAACTGCAAGTAGAAAACAAGAATACTAGCTATGTGATTTAGAGTGCAAGTTTGTTATGTAATCAGCTTAGGTTGCACATGAGGCATAAAGATAACTCCATTATACGTGAGGTGTATAATCGACATGCACATGAGATCAAGAGGGCTTTGATCACATAACCAACTCCTACTCCCCCTCCCCAACTAATACTCATGGATCCAATTACGACACGTTACGTACATGATCACGATATAGTCACACTAGCACACGAAATAGTGGATGCACAAGAAGCACATGAAAGTCAATACCCGATGCGCACGATAAAATACATGTGACTGGGTACCCGTTGCACACGGTAGAGGATAACACCTCCTGACGGGATCCATATAGCACCAGTCTGTGAAATTACTGTGTCGGGAATCAATGTATACAATTCTAGAACATGCATATATACAATATTATGAATTAAAAAAAATCATAGAAATGTACTTGCCTGTGGTCCAGAGCAATGTATGTCAAACTGTCCGAACTGGTGTCACACAGACCTATATATGGAATATTGCATTAATACAAAGTTCTGGAAAGAAATTAAGTTAAACTAGTCAACATCTAGGTCAATAAGCCATTTCTAAGTCAAAATAGTCAAACTAGGTCAACTCTATGCCAAACTAGTCAAACTTAGTCAAACTAGCTATTTCTAGGTTGCATGAGTCTATCTCAATGATATTGGGTTCATACACAAACAAGCTAGATCTAAGATACTAAGAAAATAATAGGATACCGTATCCTAAGATACGCAAGTTTTTAATACAAAAATAGTAATTTATATATATATATATATATATATATATATATATATATATATATATATATATATATATATATATACACACACACAAGGTAATACATATAGTACTTTAGTTAACTAATGCAAATAGGATACCATGGCTTTGAACCAAAGCGTATCACACTACTTATACACCCCTCCCGATACTCAAACATAATACCTTGAGAATCCCTCAATACCTTGGTACTTACCTTGGCATCTAAAGGTAAATTAAAAACCTTATTTATACTAACTACCCAACAATAATTATAAACTACCATGCATTTAATATTTATACAATACTATATACCTTATTTTAGTCATCTTAATACCCACCCATAATTAGTTTATAGCTATCATATTACTATGCCAATACCTACTACTCATACCTTGGTATCTCTTGATACTTACCTTGGTATCTCAAGGTAATTGCCAAAACTTCATATATATATACTAACTATTCATCAATAACTATATGTATACATATATCAATCCAATATAACTTCTAGTATGTACTAAATAGAATAAATACTAACTACCAACTACACACTAAATACTAATACATATATATGTACGTACATACATACCTACAAATATATAATATATATAACTAAAGATACTCATAACAATAGATAACTAAAATATACTAACTATTCCAATAAATTTATGTGCTACAACTAAATATATTAGACATATAGTATGTATTAAATACCATTAGCAAATAAATATATTCATATATATTCAAATATCAAATGCATATATATATATATATATATATATATATATATATATATATATATATATATATATAATACTAAAACTGTCAAACTGTCGCTATATACCCTGCCCACTGTCGCCGAAAAGCTGCTGTGTATATAGATACACTGCAGTTTTTGGGACAGTTTCCTGCACTGTCACTAAAAACTGTCGCTGAAGCTTCTGATACTCTGCTGATACGTTGTTGTTTCAGCAACAGTTTCCTGCAACTGTCGTTGACTGCTGTTGTGACGCTCGCTATTACGACACTCTCCTGATGTCGCTGAAACATATATATATATATATATATATATATATATATATATATATATATATATATATATATATATATATATATATATATATATAACCCAAAACATATATATATATATATATATACCAATACACATATACTACCATAAATATACCTACACTCTCATAATATTATTATGTACAAATAACTATACATAATAATATACATATATATATACATAATATATATATATATATATATATATATATATATATATATATATATAAATACTACTAATAATTATACACACACCCTCACATAGATTTATGTACATAATACACATAGTAACATACACACACATACATATTAATATGTGTATATATATATATATATATATATATATATATATATATATATATACACACACACACACACACATATATACGTACATATAATTATTCACCATACACATTATATAATTATAATTATAACAACTCATAATATCTATTTACATGCTAACATATATAATTATACATACATATATAAGAATAGCTACTTACAACATACATAATAAATACATAGATCTAAGACACAAGAAGCATAATTATTTATACCATAATATATATATTTATATATATATATACAATTACATCATCCATGAATTAAGAACACAATAAATAAATATACATATAATTTGTACAAACACATGGAGAGTATCACACCGTATCCCACTAGATCTAGGATACGCATGTGATACGAGTCCACCACACATCCAAACGTACCCCGAAGGACACGAACAAGTCACATATATTATTTATGAACAATACAAAGAGTCAACTATAGATCTATGTGTCCGTGTCAAAATATGACATGTACAAAGTCCCGTCTCGGAGGAAAAATCCCCAAATCAACACGTATCACCAAATTGTTGGGATACGACCTACACGTACCCAATTATGGACACCGCACTAGCCCAAGCACACAAGCACATGTCAAATTGATCTATAGGACCAATTGACACACACACAACAAATGTCAATATCGGAATTCTCCCAAAATTGACACAAAAAGTACCATAACTTTCTCAATAGGCCTCATATGAATATAAAATCAAATCCTATGGGTAGCCTATGCATATGTGTTAATTTTTCATGGTTAATTCTCAGATTTAGAACCTAATTTAAGGAGAAAAACTGAATTGTACCTATTGGAAGATGGATTCCCAATGAAACCTCCAAAATTGGTGAAATTGGCCTTCAACTTGTAGATCCTTGCTCCTCTTTGTAGATCCATGCTTCCTCCTTGTAGATCTATACTTCCTTCTTGTAGATCCATGCTCTAATAGCCCCCAATGGTGATTTGGGAAATAATTGGATAAAAATTTGGTAGAGATTTGGTTGAGAGAATTTTCTAGATCTAGATTTGGAATAAAAAATGAAGAGAGAGAAAGTTTTCATCCCCTTTATATAGGCCTCACTTGCCCCCTCCCTCAAGCTACTATATAAAGTCTAAAATACCCCTTGGGGCCTCTCATGAAGAAATTAATTAAGGAGGGAAGCTTCTAGTCTAATGGGTTTAACATAATTAATCATCCTCCTAATAATTGGGCTTCTAATTATTGGGCTCAATTCTAACTAGAATTAAATGTTGGTCCATGAGTCTAAACTAAACTAGTTGGTCCACTAACACAAGTCCAAAAATAAATCTAACATGCTAACAATAAATAAATAATACAACAAATAAATAAATATTTAACATGCACAATATTTAATTATTTACCAAATGACTAAAATACCCTTCCCTAGAAAATGTGGTAGTGACATAGGGAACCTACTAAGTCTTAAACACTGGAAAAATTGGCAGCAAGAAGGCTCTAGCACAATATAAAATGTTTTTTGATCCTCCGAGATGGCACTGATCCCACGGTATTTATAGTTGCTCAACACTAGAACGATTAGATTGAGACTATGTACAGAAAATAGGCAATACCTATTGTATTTGCCATTTTCTGCGTATATTTGAAGATAACTGTCACCCATGTTGAGATTACTACCTGCGCAAACTAATGTCAACTCGACGTGTGGCCACCTGTACAAGAAGGGCTTCGATCGTGGAGATAACTGACTGCCCATGTCTTATAAAATCTCGACATTAAATGCATGATCTCCTCGATTTATCAACCATTCATTGACGGTTAGAATTTTGGATTGTTAATTCATAAACACGCACAATTCTTCTTCTCTCAAGAAAATTGTGAATATGTGCGCACTTTTTATGTTAAACTCCATCTCGGATTGCCACGTGGCATCTTCTTCGAGGAAAGAGTTAAAGGAAATGATTACCCGACGTCATTGCCTCGACCACTGTATACCATCTTCGTATGCCGTATTGGAATATCAAGCCTCAAGCACGCCTTTTAATGGCATTTTTGTCATTTAATGACAGGCTTCACCTTTATCGGCAAGAAAAGTGCGCGTTTTGGTTGCTTGTATGATACTGAGGAACAAAAAATGTGCTTCTACCCGATCTGCAGGCTCAAAAGTGCGCTACCATTTTGAAGATAGTTTTCTTCTTTGTCGTTCTCACTGGATCATTTTCTTCTTTGTCGTTCTCACTGGATCATTTTCTGCGTGTATTTTCTATGCTTCTACAATATATGCAAACTAAAGAAGGTCATTTACGGGATAAAGCAATCTCCACATGCATGGTATGATAAAATTGTCGAGTACCTTCAATTTTGTGGTTATTCGAGTTTGTTTCTTAAAATGCACGGTAGAGTGCATGTTATTGATTTACCTTATCTCGATGATACAATTGCCAATGATAATAATAGAGAGGCTGAAAAGCATCAACAAAACTTTTTATTCGGTTTAGATGAAAGAATGAATTACATCACTTTCTTGGCTTGAAAGTGGATGATGGACATTTCTCTAATGAGCTTTGCCATTGTTGAGAGATTTGGGGCCGTTTGGTTCATTGTAATGTAAATGTAATTGTAATGAAATTGAGTTTGTAACGTAATAGAGTTTGTAATAAAATGGACGTACAAGTACATTACCATGTTTGGTTTGAACATGTAATCAAACCATATGATATAATATAATATAATATAATATAATATAATATAATATAATATAATATCAATTCCATTAATATGTTTGGTTTACCTTGTAATGTAATTGAGTTTGTAATGTAATATATTTTTAAAATACAATATAAAATTTTAAAATAAAAAAAAATTGTCTTTTTATTTTTTTTTAATTTTAATGTTTTTCCTTTTTGTCTTTTTTTGCTTTTAAGTGTTTTTTTGTTTTTTTTTTTTGTTTTTTTGCTTTTTTTCATTTTTTCTTTTTCTTTTTCTGATTTTTGCCCTTTTTTCTTTTTTTTGTATTTTTATGTTTTTTTCGTTTGTTTGGTTTGTTTCTTTTAAATTTTCATTTTTTGTTCTTTTTCCTTTTTTTTATTTTTTGTTTCATTTATTTCATCGTTGTTTCATTTCTTTTTTTTTTACTTTTTTTGTTTTTTTCAATATTTTTTGTCCTTTTCATTTTTTTGTTATTTTGTTTATTTTTTTGCTTTTTTTTTTATACTTTTTCTCATTTTTTTCCATATTTTCATTTTTTGTTGTTTTTTTTATTTATTTTTTTGCTCTTTCATTTTTTCCATTTTGCAATTTTTTTCCATTTTTCCTTGTTTCTTTTGTTTCATTTTTTTGTTTTTTTTGTTTCTTATTTTTTTTCCTTTTTAAATAATTTTATTTTCATTTTTAGTTTTTTTTGGGGAAATATTTAGATAGTCATCTAACGTGGAAATATAATTTTCTAGGGCTATATATAGAATTTTTTTTTTTATATCAAGCGCACCCTTGAGTTGTAATGTAATCGTGATAATATAAATTTTTGACGTAATTTGTTTTAGAATAAACTGATGTAATGTAATCAAATTTGTAATCGCGATTAGATTACATCTATTTTTTTTTGTCCAATCAAACATCCGAGTTAGATTGACAACGTAATGCCAATTACATTACGTCCAAACGGGCCCTTGGTATAAATGAGAGAAAGCAGTGTTCCATTCCACTTCAACCAAACATAAGACTTTGACGTGAAGAAGAAAATCTTCTTTTCTTTTCGATCCTTCACTATACCATGCACTCGTTGGAAGCCTTATATATTTGACTATTACAAGGTCAGATATTTCTTTTCCTGTTGGACTTGTTAGTCGCTATATGCAGAAGCCTCACTTGGAAGTAGCCAAATAAATTTTTATGACCTATGTTAAAGGCACTACAAAAATGACTTGGGGCTAGTTCAGTATTGGTTCTAGTCCAGTTAGAAATAATTTTTACTCAGGCTAGTCCAAATTTTACTATGGCTGCCCATCCTCTTCACCTCCCTCCTCCTGCTCCGCCCCCACCCTCACCCCCACCCCCTCCGGCCTCTCCTCCTCCCTCCTCTCGTGATTCTCTGCCTCTCCGCGTTGTCGACCTCGCTATCGACCTTGTCGCCGCCGCCGAGCCGCACCTCGAGCACCACCCGGTCGGCTCCGTTACCGTCGGAGTCCTTCTCGGAGGGACGACGGAGGCAGACGAGGTCGGCTCCCGTCGGCTCCGGTCGGCTCCGTCACCCCCACCCCCCTCCAGCATCCTCCTCCTCCTCTTTGGATCATCTCATCCACTCATCTCCGGCCTTCTCCTCCTCCTCTTCCTCCTCTCTAGCCCCTCTCCTCCTCCTCCTCCTCCTCCTCCTCCCACTCCTCCGCCTCGGGCAGCTCCGCACCCCCCCTTCCGGCTTCCACGCAGTCTCGTCCTCGTGTCACCTTGCGTAGCCCTTCCCTCCGGACTGTCAAAATTTTGATAGTCCTACCAATTGGAAGGATTGTCAAAATTTGATAGTCCTTCCAATTTTTAGAACTGTCAAAATTTTGAAAATTTTCCAATTGGTAAGACTGTCAAAATTTTGACAGTCCTGATTATAAAAAAAAAAAAAAATTGAAAGTGGACAGTCCCGTAAATAATTTTTAAAAGTGACAAAATTATAATTATCAAAAATAAAAATTTAGACTGTCTTGAATTTTGATGTATGTGAATTCACCTCGGGACTGCTTTACAAGAAGGGTGCAAGATTTCTCCTGCATGGTTACACTGGCACGGACTTAGGAGGTGCTTTGAAGGATTGGAGATCCACTTCCGTTTGTGCATTTTTGTACAGTGCAATCGACGTTTTTTTGGGTATAGTAATAAATAAGACTCGATGTCCTTTTTTATTACGAAAGCAGAGTACAAGACTTCTTCTCTTGCAACACAAGTAAGTACGCATATGGCTAAGAAAGTTGGTTGAGGATGTTCACATTCTAATCGGCAATCCACCATTATTTGTGGTCACAATCAAAGTGCCGTGAAGCTAGCTACAAATTCTTGTCACATAAGAATGAAACATATTAAAATTTTGCATCACTTTATTCGAGAGAAAGTTTCCTAACGGGCATCTCACCATCAATCCGGCCAAACTCGTCAAGAACCGCCTGCTTCGAAACACGCATAACAATATTTTCGATGTGTAGGAATTGACATAATTCAAATTCATCGACCGAGCGTGATGAACTTAATCCGTATCAAGTTGAAATTGAGCCTAAATATTTCTTTTTGTTTTTCATTCTCGCCATTTCAGTGCGCTTGGACACAACATTTTGACACTGGACACAGTCAAGACTTGGATGTTGATATATCATGGTGAATTGCTGTCACTATGTTAATTTTTACTGTGTAAACCAAATAGCAATATTTTGGGTTTTGGGGATTAGCACATATTATAGTTGAAGGGTCTGGTTGCTGAGTTATTGAGGTTGCTATTCTGTTTATTTTTCACAATCCAAATTGGATTGAAATGTCTTTTGAATCAAAAACCCAGGAACTGACCTAAATAACATTTTGACACCAAATACAGTCAAAGACTTGGATATGGTCAATCTTTTCTTTTCTTTTTTAGATATCCGACGTAACGTTCGGAACTTTGTGCACGCTACGTTACATACATTTTGGGTCACTGCTTCCAACTGACCCAAACAACATTTTGACACCAAACACAGTCAAAGACTTGGATGTTGATATCATGGTCAATTGCTGTCTTTTCTTTTCTTTTTAAGATATCCGACGTAACGCTCGGAACTTTGTACACGCTATATGTTACATACCTTTTGGATCACTGTCCAACTTCCACCAAATAAATGGAAGGAATAATACGTCCCGGTGACTCGATCCACCGATCTTCCGCCACACAGCCAAAATCTATCTCTTCCGGTAACCATAAGGGTCACTCGAGTTCGGTTGTCAATTGCTGTCACTATGTTAATTTATTTTGTGTAAACCAAATAGCAATATTTGAGATTTGAGCATTATTGTGGTTGCTATTTTTGTTCACTTTTCACAATCCAAATTGGATTGATATGTCTTTTGAATCAAAAACCCAGGAACTGACCCAAAACAAGTAGTACTTGTTAAATTCAAATGTGTGTAGTTTTTTTTTTTTTCCCAGTAAGTTTATGGGAAGAAGATTGCAACCAGACTAAAAAAAGAGGGGAAAAAAAAAATCAATCTGTATTTAGCTAAGATTACAATTGATTGCATCTTCCCTCCACTAGTATGAGGCTACCTGGCCCAAACTCTCAACCTTTCCTTCTCCTTGACTCCTTCCTGCTGCTGCTGCTGCTGCTGCTGCTGCTGCTCTTTGTTAGTTCTGCTACGAGTAATCTTTTGGACAGCAACAACTCTAGGTCCTCTTGAAACCCTTCCACTGAAGGCCTTTGTCGCATCCGTTCTCCTAATCCTGTTCAGTTCAGTTTTCTTCTCCACTGAAGCTGTAGGCATTCCATGGCCATTCTCGGGTTCTCGTTTCCTCTTGATCTCGTGAAGTGACTCTGCGCCTTTTTGATGAACTGAACCTTGACCCACCATTGGCCTATTGATTGAGTTCGAGCTCCTTAGGATTCGAGACTCTGTTTCACTTATCGATTCGTCTCCCGTGCAGCCTTTCCCTACTGTCGGGGTCCCCACTCTCAATGCATCTGAATGTTCGTTTCCTTGCCTCAGCTTTTTTTCTTCCAGCTCCTTAACCTTCACCATATAACAACATATCAGTCAGTTATGACTAGTACAGTGATAACGGAAAAAGAAAAAGATCATAGCAAAATCCTAAATGCAATGACCTTCTGCTCAAGCATTGACTCGGAATGTTGGCACTCTTTATGCTCAACTTCGAGTTCCTTGACCTGTGTAAAGAACCATCCATTTATCATGTCCTCTCCAGTATGCGCAGGTGTGAGTTTTTTTATGTGTACCTTTTGAACAGCTACTGATTCTGAATGCATTTGTTCTTTCAGCTTGCACTCTAATTCTTTAACCTATTGCGGAATTAGTATAGAAATCGTTAGGGTGTCTCTCTTCTACAGTTCTACAGATAAAAGTTGAAGCAGGTGGTTTTGATGAAGGAACCTTATTCTGAAGAGCTATAGAATCAGAGTGTTGCTGATCTTTTAGTTTGTGTTCCAACTCTTTCACCTGAAAAAAAGAAAGATCATCAGAATTCGTTAATTTGTGTTACTGATTCTGAATGCATTTGTTCTTTCAGCTTGCAATCTAATTCTTTAACAAATTACGGAATTAGTATAGAAGTCGTTAGGATGTCTCTTTTCTACAGCTAAAAGTTGAAGCAGGTGGTTTAGATGTAGGAACCTTATTCTGAAGAGCTATAGACTCAGAATGTTGCTGATCCTTTAATTTGTGTTCCAACTCTTTCACCTGAAAAAAGAAAGATCATCAGAAATCTTTAATTTGTGTTACTGATTCTGAATGCATTTGTTCTTTCAACTTGCACTCTAATTCTTTAACCTATTACGGCATTAGTATAGAAATCCTTAGTATGTCTCTCTTCTACAACGAAAAGTTGAAGCAGTTGGTTTTTATGTAGGAACCTTATTCTGAAGAGCTATAGACTCGGAGTGTTGCTGATCCTTTAATTTGTGTTCCAACTCTTTTACCTGAAAAAAGAAAGATCATCAGAATATTGTCCACTTATATTGCCAATCTTTCGTCACTATTAAAAAGAGGTTAACATTTAGTACACCTTCTGTTGAAGGGCAACACATGTTTCCTCCTTCCCCTTCAACTTTTCTGCCAGCTGCCAATGTTGCTTCTCTGATACACTTTGTAGTTCCAACTTCGACTCAAGCTGGCCCTCGAGCTCTTTGTTCTAAAAGAATTGAGGAGAGATTACGTAAAAATAATTTTCAAAGGAGTGCTAGACAAAGAAATAAGTTGGTGCTCCCTTTCAAGTCACTCAGTGAATACCTTCTCGAGCAAATTTTTGCATAGCTGATCTTTTCCTCTGAATTTGTTTTCTAAGTTTTGGTAGTTCTCTTCTAACTTACGGAAAGACTCGTCTTTGATCCTTGACTCCTGTCTCACTTTATCAAGCTTCAAGAGAGATCACAAACAAGAAAAATTACTAGCATAGATGTAGATTCTAAAACATAAAAGATATCGTAAACTAGTTCTACAAGTTGCGATAGATGTTTGCTTTAAACTCACCAGCTGTTTTGTCTTTTGAAGTTCCCCAGTATCAACCTGCTTCCTTGCAGGTCCCAACTCAATTCCCCTAACTCGACTTGCAAAGTTCAATGAACTCATTGTTTCACCCAAATCATTCTCTGAAGGGCTTACTTGTACAAACATTAGTGCTTTTGAATCACCTCCTACATCAAAGAAAAAGATAAAAGTTAGTTAAATACTTATAAATGACTCACAAACCCAAATAGATACTATGTCAATCTCATTATATATCTAAGAGAACATGACATGCCTAATGAATCTTGCAGCAGGTGGGTCAGCTTGGAGTTCCTGAAATTAGTAGCATTAAAGGTTTTATTACAAAAAGTGGGCTGGAGTAGTTTATCATATGAGTTGGTTCTTGTAGTAGCTGCAAACCTGTAAGGTATGTGGCTGTTCCTAGTCGCAAGAGCAGATATTACATCTCCAAGGGCCGAAAGGGATCTATTGATGTTTTGAGCTTCCTTGAGCCTCTCTCCTTGCACATCAGTTTTTGCGAGCCTCTCGCTTCCTGCCAAATCCACAAGCCAAAGCTTGCTATTTGTACACTCCCCATTCATCAGATTCTTTGCTTTCACCATTATACAGAGCATGCTGAACGAAGAATGAATTCAGGAGAAATGACACATGAAAATTTGAGACACCTCATCTCACGCAGCAACAAAAAAAGAGGAACTTTTAACCAACTTATGTACCAGTGAGATCGACTACTATGCTCATTGACATTGTTGGATCCAACAGCTCTAGCATTACTTCCAGCTTGCAATACATCCCAGACCTCCTTTGTGCTTTCAACTTTGGCCTCCACTATACCAGGGACATGATGAGATCCTTCGGCCGCTTGCCTTACCTCCAGTCTTGATTAAAAAAGAGAGCAGTCAAGGCTTTATTGATAATCCAAGAGATGCAAACAACTTACTAAGAGATATGAAGGAATCTTACTTTTTTGATGAAGGGGAAGTCGCCAGCAAGTCTCTGATTTGCTCATTGTATACCTCAAGAACACTGACAGAAATGCTGTATGTATGTGTATCCTTCCTCTCCCCAGATATCTTGAACAATTCCTCCAAAGTTCTGTAGTTCACTCCCCTGTCCTGCTCAATGCCCTCCATAGTGAATGTCTTGCCTGTCCCTGTCTGCCCATAAGCAAATATGCATACATTGTAGCCGTCTAAGACAGATACGACCAGTGGTGATGCATCCGCATAGACATCAGCTGCTCATGATGAGAAGTGTTACGAGTTAGTGAGTGTTTTGTGTTGAGTGTGTGCGTCTATATGGTCTAATTTAGTTCCTCAATGGATAGACTTGTAAGAGGTTAGCTCAAACAATCAATAGAAAATCCAAATTTTTATTCACAATGTGGTCTCTATTATATGGTACTGGTACTGATCAGAAGAAATAAGATTACATACATAGTTCATCGCTACAAGGTTAAATCTATGCAAGTACTAATTCAAAGTACAACTATGTACTACAAAAATAGCTAATGTTATATGAATGTTGTAATGTTCATCTATCATTCTCAAAAGAAAAGAAAGTTCAGCTATACTAGACGTCAATCATATCCTTATGTTGAGTTTTTGCTCTCATCATTTTGTTTTGAGCAATTTTCCCTCTTCCTCAAGACCTTTGGTTGAAGGTAGAGGAGCTAGGTCTAAGATGAACTATGCTATGATACCATGTAGAGAACTACATTGGGATACTTCATTATGGTTTGAGTACTCTATCCAATGTTGGACTAAAGTAGATTATAAACTCACTCTAATAAGCATAACATTAAGTTTGACAAAACCAATAATAAGAAAGGGCTGTATGCTAATGCTAAATTTCATCCATAAACTGCCATCAAATTCTGCATCGTTGACTTTGTGGATCTAATGGTCTTAGCATGTTGAAGTTCATAGTATGAACTGATGCTACTTCATAAAATGAGTAGAAGCTTCCACTCTCCTGTGTTTTCCAAATGAAGTTCCTGGGCAGTTACCTTGTTAAGTATTTAGTTTTTATTCAGAAATATAATTGCGTTCTTGCAAGTTTGAGAGCCCTTGTATAAGTTTTGAAACTAATTAAAACGTTTAAGATAAGCATATTTATGATGTACAAATTTACTAGAAAAGAGTAAACTACCCATGCATAGTATGGTACAAAAGTATTATAGTACAAGCATTCAGTCAGTAACCATATATAAGTTGGTTCACTGCATAACTGATAATTATGTGAAGATTAGTTGTCATAGGTCAAATATTTGACATAAGGCTGACTGCTTTAATACTGAATGTTTACACGATACTGATTACTGGCAGGGCTCCAGGAATGATAAGAAAAGGAACCAAGATCTTCATTGTACTTTTCTAGCCGTGATGCTAAATCCTTCAATTTAAGAGAGCTTGCAATTTGGCAAGCTTTACTAGAAACCAGAAGAAAATCAATATATGGACCATAATCATTAAGGTACCTATCACCTGTAAATATGATGTCAATCTATGAGTACATAGATACCTTGATTGTCTTTTGGACTGTAAACTCGATCAAATTTAAAGGTTTTCTTAGTAGATCCACCGGTCACAATTCCAAGTTCGCCATCTTTGGCTGCCTCGAAATCTGCAACCATTGTGTACCCAGCCGAGACCTCTTCCTTACTTAAAGGACGGCACCTACAGAACACCCTGATATTTCCTGCCATGGTAATTAAGAAACCTTAAATTAATTCCTAGAACCTAACATACAGGGATTAAAATATTTACCTTTGGTTTCCTGTAGTTGGTTGAATAGCTTTTTCCCCTTAGCCATCTCCTCACTATACTTCATCTTTAAATTGTCACACATTGTTACTGTAAGCACATAATACCTGTGAGGTTATTATAAAATGTGAAAAACATTAATGCAGATATTTCAACTTGATCTTACCCAATGACTGAACTGCACCGATCATCTTATCCATATCAGGAATTGAGTTGGCACACTCATGAGCATCTTGAGAAAGTTGGGCTTGCTCTTGCTTCATCAGCTGAAAGAAAAAATCATACACAATAAAGGAAAGAACTTAAACCACCACTCAAGTACAAAATGTTCGTTCACCAGAATTTACTATATTTACCTTTATTTTTCCTTCCAAATGATTGATTGCATCAGCCCACATCTTCTTATCACATCCACATCTTTCTGATATATCTCTAAGTTTCTGTGCTTGCTGGTCAACGATTTGTTCTAGAAAGAGAAGACTTAGAAACCCAAACCTTAGAAATGTTTTATTTTCTAAACTATGATCTCATATACCTACCAAGAGATTCAGCACGAAAGAGCTTGTTTTCATGTTCCATCTTCAACTTCTCTAACTCTTGATTTGCATCTGACAACAACATCCATGCTTCATAGCACTCATCAGATTTTAATTTACACTGACTGGTCAAATCCTCAATTTTCTTCTCATACTTGGCAATAAATTTGACACCCTGAGCTCTACTCTGTAACACAAATAATGGTTAAGTAAATGCTATACATAGTAGATTCAAAAATCTAATATCTGAATCATGTTCCTGACCTGAACTGGAGAGACTTCTATCTCAGTGGCACACTTGTCTCCTATTTGATGCTTGACATTCAGAGTTGTTGATGATTCAACTTCAAAAGAAGCCCAAATTAGACAGTTCTGGTAGGATAATTGGTGTTTTAACCAGTGTATATAGGTGTAAATTGAAGGGCCACCAAAAATTAGAAGCCACATCGTTGAAATGATTTTGAGCTTTCCTTCTTTTTTCTTTTTTTTCCACATAAAATGACTACAAGCTGGTATTATACTTGCTGATTTTTCTCCATATGAGTTAATCATATCACAACTGATTTGAACAACTAGATGTCTATGCAATACACACAAATAATTTGAGGTTTGACTTAAGGCATACGAATATATTGTTTGTTCATTACAGCCAACAGGTAAATTCTCAAATTCATGAAGTTAAATATAGTTTGTACTAAAAGGGTTTGAGGTAAATTCTAGTAATATTTCTAGTTCCTATAAACACCAACTGTATTACCTGCAAGCTTTGGTGCCCTTCTGATACAAATCCCACAAACTGTTGGAGTTCCACTGTTCCTTTCAAATCTTATAACAATAGACTCATTTCTATCCACAGAAGCTCTGACATCAACTACTTGAAGTGGTTTATTAGCTCCAACAATTGCATATATATCAAACTCGGACAATATCTGCACTTATCACATATAAGGAGTCACTTTAGAAGTGAATCAAACTAACACATGAATATGACAAAAACAAACAATAGAAAGACAGGTTAACAGTAGAGCAGTAATCTTGCCTTCTCATCTTGCACAAAGACATCAAACACCCTTATTCCTTTAGGGCCATTTGTGTTAACTATCTCCGCAAAGTGGAAATCCACAAAGTAATCTCCAGGAGAAAGACTATCAAGCTTGTAACAGAAGTTCCCATAGCGTGCAGACTGGTAGACTGAAGGATAATCACCACCTCCACTTATTGCCTCATTTGTAGCTATAACATCTCCTCCTTCAAAGCAAGAATCACTTCTACAACTTATACTGGAGTCTTGCGCTAGGATTTCACATCCACCAGCATTAACGAACATTACAAAATCATCTAACTCAAGACAAAAGAAATTTATGAGGATGCAGTAAATTTGTGAAATGATCTGAAATAAAAGTCTAGAACCAACAGAGGCAATGCTACGTAAAGAAATGATAGAAGTTAGTGTGCAAATGAACATATGAAATATTAACATCAATGAAAAGTCAAATGACAAAAGGAGGGAGAATCTGACTTAACTAGAAACATGTATCTAACAAAACGTTCAAAGAAAAAGAAAAAACAGTCGTGGAGCTTTTTATGAAAATATTTGATCAACATCCGACCCCAAAGAATTGGGACAAATGCTTTCTTGTTGTTATTGTTGTATCTCAGCTCTGATGCAGTTCTAGGACGATAATTTATATAACCGTTACACTACACCAAAACTCTAGAGTCGCGGTGAGGATATAAGAGTTATACATCTATGTTATTCCAAGGCAGGTTGAATGCCCATTATATGGGTTTACATCTTGATTCGCGCAATAGTATAACTAAAAATCTGCTTAGAGTGACACACAAGACGAGATTTGAACCTGAGTTGCTCTGACACATGACACCAAGTTTTGGTAACGGTCTAGGATTATACATTTATATTACTCCAATAATAACTCATCTAAATAAATCCAAGAATCATCCTATTCTAGTTTACAAGCTGAATACAAGAGCATCTTGACCAAACCACAAAGGAAAACACATTTTGTAAACAACTATTCTGAGCTTTTATTTTGGGTGCTTTTAAATTTTGCTTCATCACAAGCAACAGACCCATTATCAAAGAAGCTATGCTTAATGGACACTAATACGACACGACATGATAGAGACACTTGGACACGGTCACCTATTAGCGCAGGGTCTGTGCTTCCCTAGACAAGAAAATCCAATTCAGCTGTTAGACCAAGATCCAGCACAGAACACCCCCGTGTCCGTATCTTGACGTGTAGTCCATGCAATTATGGCCAAAACCCTAAGAGTACTCTGAAGAGAAATCTTCTTTTTAAGTATTCGCATCAATAGATTTAACAAAGAAGGGACATGCCCCAATATACGGAGATCAAGGGGAAAAAAACCCTAATAATTTGTTGCCAACTGGAGAGAGAGAGAGAGAGAGAGAGAGAGAGAGAGAGAGAGAGAGACGCTAAGCAAGAAAACCAGTGCCGCGTCCGTGTCGGACCAAAATGTGAGCCGTGTCCATAAAAACCCTAATAATTACCTCCATAATCCGAGGGCTTGAACCCGGACCGGACGAGCCTGGGGCCGGAGACGCACAGCGGGGAGTCGACGAAGGAGTCTTGTCCGGACGGAGCTTCCATGGCGAAAATTAGTGTTAGGTTTTTTTTTTTCAAAATCTCAGTGTAAAATTTCGAACGGGGAGGAAGAAGAGGAATGCTTTGGTTCTTTGTCGGCTTGCTTCTAAGATTTTCTTTCCCTGGTGGTTCAAAATTTGAAAACTACCAAAAAGAAAATGTGACCGTTGGAGAGAGTATGTAATAATAATTAATAAATGTACTAAAATTAAAATCCGTCCATCATCACTCTGAGCATTTTGGCCCATCCATACACAGCCCAGGCCCATTTCACAATTGTCTATAGTGGGTTTTAGGAGTGAGATTTTGTGATGTGGGCTTCAAAGACCGACCAAAAGCATATTTGACTTGGGTCAATTTTAACTATTCTCATTACCAGTCTCAAGCCCAAAAAATATATTGTAAAATCTCTGTGAAATAAATCGTTACAATTTTTGCCAATATTTACAGAGGACATAATAAATACTATAGAGAACCAATATGAATAAGAAAATAATTCAGACAGCCGACCTTAATAGTTTGGAATAGTTTTTATTGTTGGCATTAGTGTTGTAGGCAAGTCCCCGAGTTATTGTATTTGGGGATTTTGGAGTAAAGTGCAAAAAAAAAAAATTTAGATTTATGTTTTTGTAATTAAAAATTTCTGATTCAAAAAAATTATTGTATTTTATATTTGGTGCATTTTGCACCCAATTTAATTTTTGTCGTTAACGGAGGTCAAATTATATGCGAAATGACTAATATACCCCTCCCTAACCCCAATCCTAATATTCCCCCCCCCCCCTCTCTCTCTCCGGCAGACCCTCCTCCTTCGGTGTCACTCCATGTTCCCGATATACGTATTTAGAACATATTTTACTTTCGCATGGTTGCATGTGCATGGATACTAGACCCATTCTTTGGTTTAACCTGGTTCATGATTTATTTTGTGGGTTGGTTCAACTCATGATTCAACCCTCAAACCCTAGCATATATAAACCAATATTTCGTTCTCTCTCTTCACTTATTCATTTCTTCCTCTTTCTTTAGTTTTTTCTCCCCATTTCATAGGCAAGTACACATTGCATGAGAAATGGAGAAAGCCTCCATATAATTGTTCCATTATGATTATTATGTGTTTCTAAGCACTTTTAGTTCTTGGAGTTTTCTGTTTTTATGGATGGATTAGTGTAGATCTATATTTCTAACTTAGGATTTTATTGGGCTTCATGAGTTTTTCTTGGTTTTGATCTATTAAACTTTTGTCTTTAAAAACCGACTTTTGCTTCATGTTAGATCTTTCGATTTAGAGCATTTTAGCTTTTGGTTCACCTGATTTGGACTTATAATGAGATTTTTATGAAGAAAATAAGATTTCAGTTTTTTGGAGTTTCCGCCATGGCCGAACATGCTGTTGGAGAAGATGAAGTCTTCATGCGGCCAGCGAGCTATGCGGCTAAGAGTGATATGCGGCCCGAGAGAGTTATGTGGCTGAACTCTTGCCGCATACTGACAGCATGCGTCCATCTTGTTGGACGCATAACTGCTGATCTACACAAGTGTCCTAGAACACTTTGTGCATTCACTCGCTAAACGAATGAGAAATTCGCTTAGTCCAAAGATACTCCATGCGGCATCGAACTCCATGCAACATCGAACTTATACATCAAGCAGAGCATGCGGTCACCTTCCCTTGGATGCATGACTCTGAACTTTGACGCATCCTTGGCGCGTCATTCTATGGTTTTATCCTTTCTTTCTGACACACTTTATGTCACATCACACTTTATGTCACATCACTGGCACTTTATTTATTTCCCGTCATTTTATCACTTATCTCGAGGAGTAGACCTTAGCCCTGACTCCATGCGGCATGACTCCATGCGGCCAGGATTGTCATGCGGCCATGATTGTCATGCGGCCTAGAGACCCATGCGGCCCTGCTTGTTTGATCGAATATTTTCTTGATTCATGAGACCCAATGTTTAATTGGTAATTAGACTCGAATATTGTATCCGTGCTGATACTACTATTGCCTGATAAATATTCATGTTTTCATGTGCGCTGAGGTACGACACATCGTGTCATGTGTTAAGTGATTATATTTGGGTTGTGCATCGAGAATGCCTATAAATTCTTGAACGCGTGATATTATAAATATGAACACTGTTTCCCCAGCACGGGCATAATAAGAGATCAAACTACCAAAGTGTGGCTAGAATTTTTTATTGTATATATGTTGCATACACGCTCGGGTGAATCCAGATTTGACTTACATGGATTCGTATCTAGTATGTCCGTACCTTGTACGACATCTTAAGGAAAATCCTCATAAGACCACGCATTGAGATTTCAAATACAACCTAGGGCTAATTAGGTAACTAAAAGTGGTAGTAACATTTGGATGGAACGGTATCCCGAGATCATGCCAACGAATCTTCCCACAGAGATTCATTCTAAGTGCGCTGTGGGCTGGCCACCACATATACTGTATATCATCTGCCTTAGTGGAGTGCAGTATTTGACTTATTATTATACCGAGCCACTGTTTCAATATAGGAACACTGGAACCGCTAATACCTTTTTTTAGCGCAGTGGCCCTACGGGGGACTGGTGCATCTTGCAAGTGCTTATTTTATTATATTGGTTCGGTTAGCTTATGTTCGGTACTGGCATGATATGAGGATACTTATTATGCATTATTCTGAGATAACCTCAGACTCCACAAAATAGCAAGCCGTACAAATGATTGGCCGATATAAGAAATGGAATTGTTTGTGATTGTATTATTTCAGCTAGTAGCCTAAGGAAATGGACTATCATAGTGTGAGGGTTCAACCCATATCCTTGTTTGGTTGTAGGGTTGAGCCTTAACGCTAGGATATGCCAGGGACCTAAGTTACAACACTGAACCTATGTAATATTATATTATTTTTGGGTTTTTGTTTCTCTATTTCATGCTTCCTTTGTGGTACTTGCTATTTGGGGTCTAACCCCACTGGTTTTGTATGGCCAGGTTTCAAGCTAGCACCAGAGGATCTAGCGTTCTTTCTCCCAACTCATGGCGCGCACCAGGAATATGGTCGCAGGGGATAGCGAGTGGATTTTTTTTTCTTCCCTGCTCGTCTTGCACATTTACTTCTTTTGGGCGTTTAGCCACCGACACCTGTTAGCCGGCTCGTCAAGACATTAGTTTTTCTTACATGATTGTATTAATTCAGACTGCAGTTGAATCACTGTCATGTACTTTTGCTACTTTTCCAGCTTCTTATTTTTGCACAGCTAGACTCCAGAATATTTTGAGAAAGCATTTTGGACGCCTTATTGCTTATCATATATGCTCTATACTTATTGTTTCTTGTTTGAATGATTAAGACATAGAAGTTCTTGACCATAGATTGTAGCATGCACCCCCTTGTCTTATACAGCTGTGATCATCGTACGTCGTATAGTATCTTGTACGGGTAGCTGGCCATGTTCATCTCCGTAATTCGGTACTAGGGCATGACAAGGTTTTTGTGGTGTCCCATGAAAGTCTGTTCTTCAGACTTGTGGGGTATCATGGTCATAGGAGTCTCAATCAAATATTATCCTTCTTGAAACTCTAAATTCGTACTCTTCAATACTCAGCTTGGATTTTCCCAAATTGGTTGCTTCTTTGTTCTTTCTCGTCATGTGCTTATTGGTTCTTGTGCTCTACTTTAGGGCTTCTTCTTCCTCCGATGTTGCAGCAACATGAGAGACAGCGTTGCCAGTGGAACGAGATCATGTGGAACCTCAGCCAAGGATCCGAGTTGAACCCACGATGAATGGGACTGAGCAACAAGCTCCAGGTGTTCCCGTACCTCCCGCAGTGTCGTAGCATTGGATACCCTATCCTTGCTAGAGATTATTTATAGATTGTTGGCTGCACAACAACACCAGATGGTGGTGCAGCAACAACAACAACAACAGCAACATCAACAATAACAGCTCCACCAGCAGGAACAGAATGCCATGTTGAACCAAGGGTTGCAAACGGCCCTAGAACGAGGCGAGAGAACAGACTCTGGGGCATCTGTTAGATTTTGCAGACTAAAACACAGATACTTCGATGGCACGGAGGATGCAATCACGGCGGATGATTGGCTCCAGGATATTGAGACCATTCTGACAGCGGATAAAGTTTCGGTCGAGGAACAAGTTGACTTGGTTCGCCTACAACTCCAAGATCTGGCAAGAGATTGGTGCGCTACGATGGAGGTAGGACTGAGGCATCCTATTTTATGGGAGGATTTTAGGACCCAGTTCAGAACAGAGTACTTTGGGATTGTGGCTCAGTGTGAGTTGCAGGAAAGGTTCATTAACCTCAAGCAAGCTGGAAGGACGATAGAAAGCTATGCAGTAGAGTTTTGCCGGCTAAGCAGATTTTGTCACTACCCCATTTTCAGAGCCGGGTATTTTTTATATTTTAATTTGGATTAATTGTGTATTATTTATAATTAATTATATTTATATTTAATTAATGATTGTATTATATTTTTATTGATTGTTTTAGGATTTTGGCTAGCCTGGACCCATGTCAGACCCTAGTGGACCCATGTCCGACCCAGCCCACACCCTTGTGAGACCTATTTTTGGGGTTTAGAATTTTTATTATATTTTTAGTGGGTTAGTTGGAGAGATTTGGAGTTAGTTTGAGTGCTTTTGGAACCCCGAAACCCAAAACCCAAGTTAGGAGGGCATTTTGGTCTTTTGGCTTGTTGTAACCCCTTTTATTCTTGCTCCCAGACCCGACCCCATCCCATTCCCAACCGTGAACACAGCAGCCCCTATTTCTCCTCCCCATTCTCTTCATTTTCATCTTCTTCTTCATTCTTCTTCTTCTCTCCACTCTTTTTTCTTATTTCCTCCTCCCAACTTCAAGTAAGTGCCCTATTCCTCTTCTTTCTTCTTCTATTCTCTATGGTTGTGAACCCTAACCCTACATTTTTCCCTAACCTAGGTGGATAAAGCTTAAATTTGGTGTTGGAGCTAGATTTGGGAGCTTGGAAGCTTGGTTTGGTGGATTTGGAGCTTTTTGAAGATTTTGGCTTGGGATTCCAACTCCCAAGAGGTAAATCCTAATTTTCTCCCTTCTAATTACTCTTATATAGTGTAATTAATAGTTTAGAACCTTCCTAGACCCTTAAGCTACCCATGGGAGGAAGTTGGAACTAGTTTGGTAGAGTTTAGAGACTTTAACACTAGATTTTGTGTCAATTTCGGGTGGAATCCAAAATTGGCCCAATTTTGGGTGATGCCCTAGGTTAGACGGACCTAGGTAGACGTTGTTGGGTGTCTTGAGGGTGAGTGCGTGTCTCCGTTCGGACACGTGAAGTCGTGTCGCGAAGAAACGGGCGTTTCGGGCATTTTCGGGGTCTTCGTCGTCGCCGGTTCTAAGTGCGTGCGCGTTTTTGTCACGGGCCTAGAATCGACAGGATAGTATTTTTTCTAGGATCTAGACATCGTTTAGGACCCGTGAGTAAATTATGGGCCGATTCCGAGTTGGTTTGGTGTGCGTTTCAGGAGGTTTTTCGAACCGCACACCGCATATTCGTCGAAATGACCGAACGGCCATTTCGGCGTGGTTTCTTAGTTTCGGGCTTGTGCGCGCGTTGGGTTAGCTTCGGAGAGTGTGTGCTAGAGTTCTCGAGCTATATTTTATATATTTATAGGTGTTTGTGCGTGTCGAGATCGTTGAGCGCGCGTTGGTGGGCGTTGTGTGCGTTGTGTTGTGTGTTGGGTGTGTTGTGTTTATATATATATATATATATATATATATATATATATATATATATATATATATATATATATATATATATATATATATATATATATACGTGTCTATATATGTATTAGTGTGTGTGTGCTTGTGTTTGTGTGTGTGTGTGTACTTATACATATGTGTGTGTTAGTAGATATATTAGTGTGTGTATATATATATATAGAGAGAGACTTGTGTGTGTGTGTATATATATATATATATATATATATATATATATATATATATATATATATATGTGTGTGTGTGTGTGTGTGTGTGTGTGTGTGTGTGGTTGTGTGTGTGTGTGAGAGTGAGAGGGGGGGGACTGAAACTGAGCAGAACAGAGGTAGCAGCTGCTGCTGTGTGGGGCAGCAGCCACCACACCAGCAGCAGCAGAAGCTGCTAGCAGCAAGAGCAGCAGCAGATGCAGCATATGCAGCAGCAGCATGAGCAGCTTGATGCAGCAGCAGCAGCAGCCAGGTAAGAGCAGCAGCAGGGTAAATAGCGAGTGAGGGAGAGAGAGTGATATGTATAGGTATATATATCTATAGTTAGATATATTAATAGATAGTTAGATGGATATTAGATGATAGTTAATAGATAGATATCTATGGATAGTTAGATAAATAGATACATGAATAGATATATTAGATAGATAGATAGGTAGAGGAATAGATTAGATAGATCTATATATAGATACATATATCTAGATAGTTAGTTAAGATAGATAGATAGTTAGATAGATAGATTCATAATTAGAAAGATAGATAGATATATAGTTATATAGCTAGATAGATATGTAGATTGATAGATTGATAATTAGATAGATAGATAGATAGATAGATAGATAGATAGATAGATAGATACATAGGTAAGTAGATAGCTAGATATAAATAGATAGATAGATTTATGGATAGATAGATATCTAGATACTAGATAGATAGTAGATATACATAGATAGATACATAGATAAATAGATAGGTAGATAGTTAGATAATAGATGGATAGCTAGCTAGATAGATAGATGGATAGATTTAGATAGATAGTTAGATAGATATATATCTATAGGTATAGATATATAAATACATATAGCTAGATATATATTATATAGCTAGATATATATATGTATAGGTAAGTTAAGATATGTATGGGTATGTGTATATGTGTGTGGATATCTATATATATATGTATATAGATACTTAGATATGTATATATATGATAGATATATATATATATATATTCTAGCCTAGATTAATAACTAGGTATATATTTATTAGCCTAATAACTAGTTAGAGGGGTTTGAGAGCGGTACCTCAATACCTTGAGATACCGAGGTATCTCGATACCTTGAGATATCCAAGGTATTGAGTTTCGAGCGGGATATTTGAGCAATAGCCTAGGAATAGTATTGGAGTAATTTTTATATGCTTATGTATATATATTTACGCGTGCTAGCATAGGTTTTAGCGGATTTAGGCGGGGTGCGTGGCCTAGGGCGAGGTATTGGATACCGAGGGTATCCCGGTATCTCGATTAGACGAGTTTGAGAGTTTAGTAGCTTAATGAGCTCGGTTTGACCTAGAATTTTAGGAGCACCCTAGTTTGACCTAGATTTGACCATAGTTGACTCGGTTGACCACCAAAGTTAATTTTTGACCTAGATTTGACCCAAAGTTGACTTTTTGGACCCAGAGTTGACTTTTTGACCAAGATTTCACCGGTTTGACCCGTTTGACCTAGAACGACCCTAGAAGCCTATTTTTTTAGTTATTTTATATCTGTTTAACTCATTAGAAACCTTTTTAACCTTACTTTTCGTAATAGGTCCTTGCGACACCAGTTCAGATCGCCAGTTGCTCAGTACGTCAGGCGAGTACATTCTCTGATAGTTTTTATTACCTGATGATTATTATGATTTAGCTTCTAGTATAGTATCATCTGATTTTTCTGGCACAATACGGGACACAGACTGGTATTTTTGGATTCATTTACTTGCGACGTATTTTTTATGTTTCTGGCCTCTATTCTGGAATCACTACTGGCATCACCTACAGGCATCACTCATGTTTCAGGCTGGACTCATACTTGATTTACGTGTCGGGTCTTGGATTCACTTGTATTAGTCTGGGCGAGAAAATACTCGAGTAGACATGTAAATATTCCCATCTGAAATTATCAGGAATCACTCCCTCTGGTCTAATCTGGAATGATAGCAACCGCGCACCCAGTACACGGTGAGCCGTACTTACCCCTAGCCGTTTACATGTCGAAACAAGTATTTCAAAGACACCGAGTTCATTCTTTATAGTCTGGACTCACTTGCATTTCTTGCTGGTCTCACTTACATGTTTCTGGACTTGACTCACTACATGTATTTCATGCTGGACTCACTACACGTTCTTGTGCACGGACTTGATCTTAGCTTAGATTTCTTGTATCTTGCAGTTATTACTATCTTGCTTCTGATATTCATGCATCTTTACCTTTATGCACCAGTGATATGTATATTTCTTGCTCCATACTTTATTTTATTCTTCTTGCTACTTGCTATAACTGTTTTATAGTTTTTATCATTTAAATGGAACTGCTGTTAGAGATGTACTTGCTCCAGTCCTGACTGGACATATTTTTTCAGAGTATCCGGAGGAGTAGTGTCTAATGTTTTATGGACCTGAGCCTGTCGATGGTGCAGACAGGGACCCTCTAGTTTAGGAGTGATTTCCGGGTTGGTAGCCGGGATCACTAGGACCTTGTTATTATTTTTATTAGCTTTTAGCACCAGATTTGTCTCCGGTTTTGGATTGAGACCTTGTTTATATATTATTTTGGATGTTGTATTATTATTATTGATGTTGTGGTTGTAGTAGTTGTTGTTGGTTAGACTTTATAGTTGTTAGTATTCTTTGTTATCTTATCGTGCTTAGATTCGTGATTGAGTACTTGATTATCATTATGATATTGCTCCTCCGTTTGGAGTTGAGATCTTGACAGGTTTATATTGATTGCGTGAGATTGTTCTAGATAGTTGACCTAGACAGCGTTCTACCGCCGATGCTGCGGCGTAGGCTGGACGTACCCACGACTCATGTCCGATTTTTCGGGTGCGGGTCGTGACACGTTTTTGGTGGCGGCCCCATGCAGGTCTCGATTCGCAATTAGTGCGATGTCGTAGTGGTACAACAATTTAGTTGTACTGCTGCGAGCCTGCTATAGGATCTAGGATCTAGGATGAGAGTGTACTCAATCACGACTAGGAACAATTCCAATCTAATTATCCTGAAATTGTTTCTTTTGAAATATTATTGTCCTTCTTTGATGATATCGTATCTTGCGCCGTATTGACTTCTTTTGATCTGTGTTCATGATGCCTCCGAAGACACGATCCTATCGTACCGTTCCAGCAGTTCCCACCGAAAGGTCTGCTACCTCTCGTCCAGCTTGTATTCAGGCAGCTGCTCCCGCTCCACTCACCACTCCTGCGGTTGAGGGAGCATCTATTTCTCTCGGGGATCCTCCTTCACCTGTCGATCCGAGGACTACCCCAGTCGTTCCGGTGGTTCCTCCACCACTTCCTGCTCCAGTAGATGCCGCACAGTTGTTTGCGTTCTTCAGGGAGATGATGGACGCGCAGCACCGTCAGGTGGATGTGATGAGGCTGGGCATTGAGAACGCCCACCAGGTGGCCATGACGGCAGTGGACAGGGTGGCACAGATTCAGCCACAGGCAGATCAGATTCAACATCCGAGGCCGGGTAGTATCATTAACTTTCAGAGGATGCGGCCCAAGGAGTTTCGTGGTACAGAAGGGATCCTGTACGCGGATGACTAGATAGAGCAGATCGAGGGGATCTTCAGGCTGGCACAGATTCCAGACAGCATGCAGATAGAGGCAGCGGGCAGTCAAATGTTCGACCTTGCCTTGACATGGTATCGCACTGATACGAGGATTGCGGTACTAGGGCTTATTTGGGAGGCTTTCAAAAGTCTTTTTAAGGAGAAGTTTTTCTCAGATGTGGCGCTTAGTGCTTTGGAGAGCCAGTTTGAGGCACTCGTCCAAGGGAGCATGACGGTGGACAAGTACGCAGCGGAGTTCTGCCATCTGGGCAGATTTGTAGATGGCTTGAGTGAGGCAGCAAAGGCGAGGAAGTTTCGCAAGGGCTTGGTCATGGCGGTCAAGTCTTTGACCAGGAGCGACCGCGAGGCGACTTTCGAGCAGATACTAGGAGACGCTCAGAGAGCAGATGATGACTTGGAGCTCAAGTCCAAGAGAGGCAGGGATGATTCAGGCAGGGCGAGTGGCAGTACGGGACCAGCTAAGCGTCCCTATGTGCAGAAGGCAGCGCAGCAGGGTCAGGATCAGAGGGTGACCATTTGTGCCTACTGCAGGAAGGCAGGACACACTTGGGATGTTTGTAGGAGGAGGCTGAAGGTGTGTTTGTTCTGTGGATCCGCTGCTCACCAGATGCGAGATTGCCCCACTGCACCTCCATTGGGTGGAGCACAGGATCAGAGAGTTGGAGCTAGGCCACCTGTGGCACAGCATCATGTCCCGCACCAGCAGAGGGATATACCCCAGCAGGGCAGGGCTTATGCATTGACGGTCGAGGAGGCCGATGCTGTAAACCCCCTAAATTTCTCAAATTATTAAATCTTGGATTTTTTCCAATTTTCTGGAATTTTCTGGGAATTTTCTGTAATTAAAATCAGGGTTTTCAATTAATAAATGATTTTTAGTTAGCAATAAATAATATTAAAATATCATGAAAATAATATTTTTGGGTGTAAAATGAAAAATTGGACTTAGGGTAATTTTTCTGGATTTTTTGGGCCTCAGAACTATTTTTAAATGCCTAAAAACTATCTTTTATTAATTAAATTACTTATTTAATTATTTATTTATTTATTTATTATTTTTTTATTTTTTTATTTTTTTTTTCTTTTTTCTTTTCTGGGCCGGCCCGGCCCAGTGGGCCGAAACCCAGCCCGGCCCAGTCCCCCGCCCTATCGGGTCGGGTCGGGTCAGCCAACACGACCCGCCCGCGACCCCGACCCGGTCACCCACGACCAGCCCCGCCCCCGCGAGACGCGGTCAGCCGCAGACCCGCCCGGCCACGCGGCGCCTCCGCCGGCCCCCTCGCCCGCACCCCGCGGCCACGCCTCCCTCTCCTCCGCCGAACGCGGCCCCAGCAACCGCCTCCTCCCCCTATAAAATCCCTCTCCTCCGGCCCCCTCTCCGCCACAGCCACCTCGCCGCCACCGCTCCGCCCAGACCCCACCGCCTCGCCGCCTCGCCGTACCCCCCGCCGTGAGCCACCCAGCGCCCCCAGCAACCGCCTGCCTCCTCCGTCCTCCGTCGACCAGACCGCAGCAGCAGTTCGAGCAGCCGCAGCCGCCGCCTCCGGCTGCCCCGAGCCGCCGCCGGCGACCCCATCGGCTCGCCGCGCCGCCCTCCGCCGCATGCCCCCGAGCCCGGCCGCCCAGCAGCCGCCCTCCGCCGGATTCCGGCGAAAACCCTAACCCTAGCCCTAATTTGGAAATTCGTGTCGGACACGACACGGACACGTCTCGACCCTGATTTTCGGGTCCCCTTCAGGTACGTGTAACTTTCGTCTCGTAGCTCCGTTTTCAATTCCGCAAATTGCGTTGTGAAGCCTGTATGACCCTCTCGGTGTCCGGACAAACTGTTTGGGACACCGCATCCTGTGGTGATCGCACACCGCGATCCAAAAACAGGAAAAACCAGACCCTGTTTCACCCCAGAACCGAGTACGTCCCGCCAAACGGGACGACTTGGTCGCGTGCGGTCTTCACAGATACGTGCGCATCATCGATACGGACGTGTGAGTCTTCGTGGAAGCTGATTCGGGTGTGCGTGCACACCGAAATCAACGCGTATCCGCGGACATCGTCCCGTATCCGCCTTTTCGGCAATTCACCCTAACTTCGTGCACACTCGTCAGATCGAGACAAAACTTGCGCCATCGGACTCGTAGCGATACGCTGGTCCTGTGGGTCAAGTTTGGTTCGATTCTGAGAACGTTGACGAAATCGCGTGTCGTGGGCCCCACAGGCCCCGCTCGACGGGCGATTTTGTGTTCGGCTCATCGGAATCCAAATCTGGAAGTTCCGTTGGGTTCGTATCAGCGTTCCTGACCTGTTGACACTAAATTTGGTGAATTTGGAGACTTTTGACCCGGACACGTTTTTCGGTGCAAAGCGGGCCCAACGGCGGACCCCGTTTTGACCGGAAACTGCCATTTTTGCCCTTGTCTCCAAATTGAACCCAAGGACAGGCATTTCTAGCTATTTGACATCTTCTGAGCATGATGGTAATGTCTATTTTAGCTTTTGGACTCATCTGTGGAAATTTCTCCCAAGAACCTAATTAATCAGATCCAAACAACAGGCAAGTACCTGCACTTCAAGTTAATCTTTATATTGTGATAATTAAATTCCCTGCTCTACTAGTACTCTTGCTGATTACATGTAGTGTTAGAATACTATATTTTATGTCTTGAGTATTGGAATTCATGTCTTGTTTTTCATGTCGGGTGGGAGAATACTGAAAGGCATGTAGTTTACCCTTCCCCTTGCCGTGAATAATAGCTGTTGGTACACGACTGTCCATCAGCCGGATCTCGATTATTCATGACTAATAGCCGTTCATGACGGCCGGATTAGCCTTATAAACCCCTGCATGCCAACTAAGTATTCTAAAAACAAACACAAGTTTCATACAGATAACTTCAGGTCATGTTATATTCTTGCTGACTGTGTAGTTTCTTTTCCTGCTCGTTTACTTCTGTTTTCTCATATTCTTGTTTATAGTGTTGACTCTGAGATATTAACATTCCTTTATGCAATTTCCTTAACATGATATTCAATGTTTAATTGTCATAAATATTTAGTTTAACATTGTTGTGCACTGTGTACTTTGCTCCTTTCCTGACTGGATCTGTTGATTTAGGCGATGATGAGGATCTTGCCCCTACTTATTATGGTCCTTATGAGGGTACAGATGATACCTATGAGGAGCCAGAACCCACCCAGGAGACCCCTGCTGCTGAGTAGCTAGTAGTAGCTATCTTTTATTCTGTTTCTTATCTTATTTAATCGGGTTTGTCCCCGATTTCATTTGAAATTCCTGTATTAAACATTTGAATCTGTTGTTACATTTATTTTTAGTTGCAATCTTAAGTTTCATTTCTCATTATTATCTTGCCTATGTTAATTGTGAATGAGTTAGACTAGTTTAGATGGATTGACCTAGACAGCGTACTACCGCCGACTCTGCGGCGTAGGCTGGACGTACCCACGTGCGGGTCATGACAGATGCTACGGGTGTCGGATTAGCAGGTCTGTCTCTTTGTCCTTCTTCCTGTCCTTTCATTCCTTGTGGTGTGCTTCATTAGTACCTATTAGATTTTCTTTGTGCTGTGGTAGATAGTGTAGTGACCCTGATTGAGATTGTGATAACACGACCAGTAGGACCATAATCTTGCATGATTGTTTAGGTAGAATTTTTTGACTGTGATTGTTGGGGGTTTGACCTAGAGGGAGTGCAATTGACTTTAAATTTCGAGGACAAAATTTTCTAAGGAGGATAGGCTTGTCACTACCCCATTTCTAGAGCCGGATATATATTTTTTTAATTTGGGTTAATTATGTATTATTTATAATTAATTATATTTATATTTAATTAATGATTATATTATATTTTTATTGATTGTTTTAGGATTTTGGCTAGCTTGGACCCATGTCAGACCCTAGTGGACCTATGTCCGACCCAGCCCATACCCTTGTGAGACCTATTTTTGGGGTTTAAAATATTTATTATATTTTTAGTGGGTTAGTTGGAGAGATTTGGAGTTAGTTTGAGTGCTTTTGGAACCCCAAAACCCAAAACCCAAGTTATGAGGGCATTTTGGTCTTTTGGCTTGTTGTAACCCCTTTTATTCTTGCTCCCAAACCTGACCCCATCCTATTCCCAACCGTGAACACAGTAGCCCCTATTTCTCCTCTCCATTCTCTTCATTTTCATCTTCTTCTTCATTCTTCTTCTTCTCTCCACTCTTTCTTCTTATTTTCTCCTCCCAACTTCAAGTAAGTGCCCTATTCCTCTTCTTTCTTCTTCTATTCTCTATGGTTGTGAAACCTAACCCTACATTTTTCCCTAACCTAGGTGGATAGAGCTTAGATTTGGTGTTGGAGCTAGATTTGGGAGCTTGGAAGCTTGGTTTAGTGGATTTGGAGCTTTTAGGAGATTTTGGGTTAGGATTCCAACTCCCAAGAGGTAAACCCTAATTTTTCCCCTTCTAATTACTATTATATAGTGTAATTAATAGTTTAGAATCTTCCTAGACCCTTAGGCTACCCGTGGGAGGAAGTTGGAACTAGTTTGGTAGAGTTTAGAGACTTTAACACTAGGTTTTGTGTCAATTTCGGGTGGAATCCGAAATTGGCCCAATTTTGGGTGATGCCCTAAGTTAGACGGACCTAGGTAGACATTGTCGGGTGTCTTGAGGGTGAGTGCGTGTCTCCGTTCGGACACGTGAAGTCGTGTCACGGAGAAACGGGCGTTTCAGGCATTTTCGGGGTCTTCGTCGTCGCCGATTCTAAGTGCGTGCGCATTTTCACCACGAGCCTAGAATCGACGGGGTAGTATTTTTTCTAGGATCTAGACATCGTTTAGGACCCGTGGGTAAATTTTTGGCCGATTTTGAGTTGGTTTGTTGTGCGTTTCAGGAGGTTTTCCGAACCGCACACCGCGTGTTCGTCAAAATGACCGAACGGCCATTTCGATGTGGTTTCTTAGTTTCGGGCTTGTGCGCGCGTTGGGTTAGCTTCGAGGAGTGTGTGCTAGAGTTCTCGGGCTATATTTTATATATTTATAGGTATTTGTGCGTGTTGGGGTCGTTGGGCGCGCGTTGGTGGGCGTTGTGTGCGTTGTGTTGTGTGTTGGGTGTGTTGTGTTTATATATATATATATGTATATATATATATATATATATAGATATTAGTGTGTATATATATAGATATATGTGTGTTTATATATATATATCTAGATACGTGTCTATATATGTATTAGTGTGTGTGTGCTTGTGTTTGTGTGTGTGTGTGTACTTATACATATGTGTGTGTTAGTAGATATATTAGTGTGTGTGTGTATATATATATAGAGAGACTTGTGTGTATATATATATATATATATATATATGTATGTATGTATATATATATATATATATATATATATATATATATATATATATATATATATATATATGTGTGTGTGTGTGTGTGTGTGTGTGTGTGTGTGTGTGTATGTGTTTGTATGTGGTTGTGTGTGTGTGTGCGAGAGAGTGAGAGGGGGGGACTGAAACTGAGCAGAACAGAGGTAGCAGCTGCTGCTGTGTGGGGCAGCTGCTGCTGTGTGGGGCAGCAGCCACCACACCAGCAGCAGCAGCAGCAGCTGCTAGCAGCTGCAGCTAGCAGCAAGAGCAGCAGCAGATGCAGCATATGCAGCAGCAGCATGAGCAGCTTGATGCAGCAGCAGCAGCAGCCAGGTAAGAGCAGCAGCAGGGTAAGCAGCGAGCGAGGGAGAGAGAGTGATATGTATAGGTATATATATCTATAGTTAGATATATTAATAGATAGTTAGATGGATATTAGATGATAGTTAATAGATAGATATCTATGGATAGTTAGATAAATAGATACATGAATAGATATATTAGATAGATAGATAGGTAGAGGAATAGATTAGATAGATCTATATATAGATACATATATCTAGATAGTTAGTTAAGATAGATAGATAGTTAGATAGATAGATTCATAATTAGAAAGATAGATAGATATATAGTTATATAGCTAGATAGATATGTAGATTGATAGATTGATAATTAGATAGATAGATAGATAGATAGATAGATAGATAGATACATAGATAGATAGATACATAGGTAAGTAGATAGCTAGATATAAATAGATAGATAGATATCTAGATACTAGATAGATAGTAGATATACATAGATAGATACATAGATAAATAGATAGTTAGATAGTTAGATAATAGATGGATAGCTAGCTAGATAGATAGATGGATAGATTTAGATAGATAGTTAGATAGATATATATCTATAGGTATAGATATATAAATACATATAGCTAGATATATATTATATAGCTAGATATATATATGTATAGGTAAGTTAAGATATGTATGGGTATGTGTATATGTGTGTGGATATCTATATATATATATGTATATAGATACTTAGATATGTATATATATGATATATATATATATATATATATTTTCTAGCCTAGATTAATAACTAGGTATATATTTATTAGCCTAATAACTAGTTAGAGGGGTTTGAGAGCGGTACCTCAATACCTTGAGATACCGAGGTATCTCGATACCTTGAGATATCCAAGGTATTGAGTTTCGAGCGGGATATTTGAGCAATAGCCTAGGAATAGTATTGGAGTGATTTTTATATGCTTATGTATATATATTTACGCGTGCTAGCATAGGTTTTAGCGGATTTAGGCGGGGTGCGTGGCCTAGGGCGAGGTATCGGATACCGAGGGTATCCCGGTATCTCGATTAGGCGAGTTTGAGAGTTTAGTAGCTTAATGAGCTCGGTTTGACCTAGAATTTTAGGAGCACCCTAGTTTGACCTAGACTTGACCATAGTTGACTCGGTTGACCGCCAAAGTTAATTTTTGACCTAGATTTGACCCAAAGTTGACTTTTTGGACCTAGAGTTGACTTTTTGACCAAGATTTCACCGGTTTGACCCGTTTGACCTAGAACGACCCTAGAAGCCTATTTTTAGTTATTTTATATCTGTTTAACACATTAGAAACCTTTTTAACCTTGCTTTTCGTAATAGGTCCTTGCGACACCAGTTCGGATCGCCAGTTGCTCAGGACGTCAGGCGAGTACATTCTCTGATAGTTTTCATTACATGATGATTATTATGATTCAGCTTCTAGTATAGTATCATCTGATTTTTCTGGCACAACACGGGACACAGACTGGTATTTTTGGATTCATTTACTTGCGACACGTATTTTTTATGTTTCTGGCCTCTATTCTGGAATCACTACTGGCATCACCTACAGGCATCACTACAGGCATCACTCATGTTTCAGGTTGGACTCATACTTGATTTACGTGTCGGATCTTGGATTCACTTGTATTAGTCGGGGCGAGAAAATACTCGAGTAGACATGTAAACATTCCCATCTGGAATCATCAGGAATCACTCCCTCTGGTCTAATCTGGAATGATAGCAGCCGCGCACCCAGTGCGCGGTGAGCCATACTTACCCCTAGCCGTTTACATATCGAAACAAGTATTTCAAAGACACCGAGTTCATTCTTTATAGTCTGGACTCACTTGCATTTCTTGCTGGTCTCACTTACATGTTTCTGAACTTGACTCATGTAAACTCTCTCGATTTTATTCTGTAGATAGTTAGAGTAGTTTTGGAAAATTTTGATGGCAGATGTTGAGATTTAGAGTAGAGGAAATTTACCTGGAATTTAAATTTAATTAATTAAAACCCTTGGCGTACCCTATCTTTGTCTAGTTATTCGGAGCCCATTATCAGCCCATAAATTCCGTACAATTATTGTACTTCCGACTCAACTCGCTAAATTAGGCACTGGACTTTTCTGACTGTTAAAAATCAATTTTTGTGTGCTCTAAATTAACTGCGCAATATTCCGAAAATTATAACCTGTATTTATTTCCGTGTCTGACACCTGTGTCGTTACCCTCGATTTTGGGGTACCAACTTAACCCGTTGAGCCGGACCAACTAAAGGGTCCAAGACCGACTCCAAGCCCCCACCATTTTTGGCCTTTGCGTCATTTTCAGATTTTGATCCCACGGGCCCCAATTAAATTAAATTCGCGGGACGCGTTATCTTTATTTAAATCAGAATTTACCAACTTTGTAAATCCTATTTTTATCCTAAATTAATTCCAATGCCCTTCTAATTAGACCCGCGCCTAACGCGCAACACCCCCTCACCATAAAAATTTTTAAATATATTTTTCTCTGCAATTTTTGTGTCATTTCATGTGTCCATACAAATTCCCGAATTTACGGGGCCTTATTCGCAATTATTAAATTGTTGGCAACATCCTATTGGTCATGAATAATTGAGAGGGTCCCAAAATAGGGTCCCAATCTCAATCCCCTCAATCCCTCATGAAGAAACCTCATCCTATCCATATTAAATCCTACCCATCCAATCTACAAGGAATGATCTCAACCCTCCATTCAAACCTACACACTCCCCTATAAAGTGACTCCTACACCCCACCCTCAACCAAACCTACCGGCCTTAATCCCAACATCTCTCTCTCTCTCCTCCTTCATTTAATTCCTTCATGCAAAGGAGAACCCACTCTTCTCCCTCCATTCTTATTCTTCTTCTTCTTCTTTTATTCTTCTTCTTCTTCTTTATAAGCTACACTGTGAGAAGTTCTCCGGCCTGACTGGACGACTCCGGTCAGCCGACTCCCACCGCGGCGGACCCTGCGCTCGCTCCGGCCGCTGTCGGCGCTGTGCGACCCCCCCTCTGCATCAGAGCCGCTCCGGCCGTCGTCGACTCTGTGCGTCCCCCGCTGCAGCAGAGCAGCTCTGGTTGCTGCGTGCGCCCCCGACCACAGCTGCGCCACCGTCGACGCTGTGCGTCCCCGCTGCAGCAGCTCTCAGCTCCGGCCTCCTTCCCGCCGGACGCACTCGTTTCCTCCCCCCCCCGCTGAAGCACTTCCCGCCGGCGTCCCCGCTGCGTGAGTCCAGCTCCGGCGGAGCAGTCCACCCTACCGACCCCCTCCGGCCATCACCATTTCATCATCTCCACCACCTTCAACACCAGTTCCCACCACCAACTTCACTCCAGTTTTCACCACCACCCCCGGCCACCTCCTCCGGCGACAGCCCCACAGCGAGGTCGACCCTCTCCTCTATTGTCTTTAATTTCCAGATTTATAATATTGTTTTGAATGACGATGTTTATATATACATATGGACTTATATTGGCTAGGGTTAAGAATAGATGTTTATATAGTTGTAGTATAGCCCATGTATCTTGCGGTTAAGTATGCTAGTTAGGGTTAATTATGATAATTATATATGGATGTGGAGATTTAGCTAGGATTGGTGTTTATTAATATTGTGTAGTTGTTGTGAAGTATAAATAATCATGTGTGCCTAGAGATGCTTAATGTTCATGTTGAAGAGGTGAGTGTGTTTTAGGTTAATGATGACTAAGGCCGATGATGAATATTTGAATGTGGAATATAATGACCTGAGATTAAGGTTTAAAGGTGAACTTGAGGATTTTTCGTCATCAATATATTAAAATATATTTGAATGATAGACATTGAGGTTTAAGGTTTAACGTATTTATTTATGTGCATCGAAATCTGTGGGGATGAACAGTGATTATGGGTGAAATGATCGTGAGGATTGAGGAAGACCTAATTATCTAATGAGTAAATACAGTCAGGGAGTGAGCACACCTGATACTGAACCATGTGATGAATATTGTCGAAATGAGGATTTGTCGAGGAGAGTGTAAAGAGGACTAGTGATGGACTATCGTACCAACTGTCAACTGTAATCAACCCCCTAGTGACTTGTCCCGGTGAGTCATGTTTAAGACTGAGTCTAGATGTAGATGTGTGTAGCACACTTGTCTGTATTAATTAGATTATTGATTCTGGTCTGTATCTCTTCTCTAGGTATTGCGGGACCTGAGGACTTGGACGCGATACCCGATCCCCGTCATCAGCAGCCGCACGCAGGCAAGTATACCTTGCCACCCTGTATTTTAGTTTACAGATATTTATTGTTTCGTATGTACATCATGCACGTAGTTATGTTGACGTTCGGTACTTCGCGTCCGGTTCACAACCGGGTGAAGACGTACGTCGTAGCGTCCTAGGAAGATTATTGGATGATCCGTAGTATCTCGATATGCGTACCTGAGTTTATCGACACCCCAGGACACACTCATACACTGTGATCATGCCAGATTCCTGTATCCTGATACCGACATCATGAACAGAGACTGGGACGACCTTAGGGTCGCGTCTGTTGAGTTATCTTTCGTGTGTCGAGACTGTTAGAGGTTCAGGTTCAGCACACAATCGTTGACCGCTTGGGATGGGGAAAACAGTTACTAGACGATTGGGCTACTCTGCACGCGCTTATATATGTATTGTAGTGATCCTGTTTCATAGTGTAGTGGTAACACCCGTGTGTCTCTGTGCTCGGAGCTATGGTACGACCCGTGTGTCTCTGTGTTCGGAGCTGCAGTTTTATTTTGGACAGCCCACGCGTCGAACATTGTCTTTAAACTGTGTCACACTAGTTGGTTATGATAGAATACCCTGTCGTGCACTTGTACTTTCTGTTTACTTGGCATGCTATATTTCTGTACCTTATTACGTCCCTCTGAGGACCTGGTTCCCTGCCAGTTTTGTAGCATAGACGATTACGGAGCACTTGGAGATACCGATGGAGTGGCATATCTTGCGAGCATGGTACCAGGTACTCACATTATATCTACCGACATTATGGTTATTTTACATTGATTATTCATCTGCTGTTGTAGCCTAGTTTTGTAGACTCATACTTCTTCTCGAGTCTATTCGAGTTAGTGTGTTATTGGGCGGCCGACCTTCGCACATTTAGCTTTTTCTTGTATACTGATGTACATTGTGGATTGAGACATAGAGATTTATATTTATGAAAAATTCTAGATAGTGCCCTTTATATTACAGCTTATACGTATTCGAGTCAGACCAGAGTCTGGTCGAATGCGTAGCTGGCGTGTCACGTATTCCTGGTCCTACGTATTTTGGGACTGGAGCGTGACAACTCACTACATGTATTTCATGCTGGACTCACTACACGTTCTTGTGCACGGACTTGATCTTAGCTTAGATTTCTTATATCTTGCAGTTATTACTATCTTGCTTCTGATATTCATGCATCTTTACCTTTATGCACCAGTGATATGTATATTTCTTGCTCCATACTTTATTTTATTCTTCTTGCTACTTGCTATAATTGTTTTATAGTTTTTATCATTTAAATGGAACTACTGTTAGAGATGTACTTGCTCCAGTCCTGACTGGACATATTTTTCCAGAGTATCCGGAGGAGTGGTGTCCAACGTTTTATGGATCTGAGCCTGTCGATGGTGCAGACAGGGACCCTCTAGTTTAGGAGTGATTTCTGGGTTGGTAGCCGGGATCACTAGGACCTTGTTATTATTTTTATTAGCTTTTAGCACCGGATTTGTCTCCGGTTTTGGATTGAGACCTTGTTTGTATATTATTTTGGATGTTGTATTATTATTATTGATGTTGTGGTTGTAGTAGTTGTTGTTGGTTAGACTTTATAGTTGTTAGTCTTCTTTGTTATCTTATCGTGCTTAGATTCGTGATTGAGTACATGATTATAATTATGATATTGCTCCTCCGTTTGGAGTTGAGATCTTGATAGGTTTATATTGATTGCGTGAGATTGTTCTAGATAGTTGACCTAGACAGCGTTCTACCGCCGATGCTGCGGCGTAGGTTGGACGTACCCACGACTCATGTCCGATTTTTCGGGTGCGGGTCGTGACACATTTTTGGTGGCGGCCCCATGCAGGTCTCGATTCGCAATTAGTGCGATGTCGTAGTGGTACAACAATTTAGTTGTACTGCTGCGAGCCTGCTATAGGATCTAGGATCTAGGATGAGAGTGTACTCAATCACGACTAGGAACAATTCCAATCTAATTATCCTGAAATTGTTTCTTTTGAAATATTACTGTCCTTCTTTGATGATATCGTATCTTGCGCCGTATTGACTTCTTTTGATCTGTGTTCAGGATGCCTCCGAAGACACGATCCTATCGTACCGTTCCAGCAGTTCCCACCGAGAGGTCTGCTACCTCTCGTCCAGCTCGTATTCAGGCAGCTGCTACCGCTCCATTCACCACTCCTGCGGTTGAGGGAGCATCTGTTTCTCTCAGGGATCCTCCTTCACCTGTCGATCCGAGGACTACCCCAGTCGTTCCGGTGGTTCCTCCACCACTTCCTACTCCAGTAGATGCCGCACAGTTGTTTTTGTTCTTCAGGGAGATGATGGACGCGCAGCACCGTCAGGTGGATGTGATGAGGCTGGGCATTGAGAACGCCCACCAGGTGGCCATGACGGCAGTGGACAGGGTGGCACAGATTCAGCCACAGGCAGATCAGATTCAGCATCCGAGGCCGGGTAGTATCATTGACTTTCAGAGGATGCGGTCCAAGGAGTTTTGTGGTACAGAAGGGATCTTGTACGCGGATGATTGGATAGAGCAGATCGAGGGGATCTTCAGGCTGGCACAGATTCCAGACAGCATGCAGATAGAGGCAGCAGGCAGTCAAATGTTCGACCTTGCCTTGATATGGTATCGCACTGATACGAGGATTGCGACGCCAGGGCTTATTTGGGAGGCTTTCAAGAGTCTTTTTAAGGAGAAGTTTTTCCCAAATGTGGCACTTAGTGCTTTGGAGAGCCAGTTTGAGGCACTCGTCCAAGGGAGCATGACGGTGGACAAGTACGCAGCGGAGTTCTGCCGTCTGGGCAGATTTGTAGATGGCTTGAGTGAGGCAGCAAAGGCGAAGAAGTTTCGTAAGGGCTTGGTCATGGCGGTCAAGTCTTTGACCAGGAGCGACCGCGAGGCAACTTTCGAGCAGATAGTAGGAGACGCTCAGAGAGCAGAGGATGACTTCGAGCTCAAGTCCAAGAGAGGCAGGGATGATTCAGGCAGTGCGAGTGGCAGTGCGGGACCAGCTAAGCGTCCCTATGTGCAGAAGGCAGCGCAGCAGGGTCAGGATCAGAGGGTGCCCACTTGTGCCTACTGCAGGAAGGCAGGTGTCACGTCCCAGTCCTAAAATACCAAGGGACTAGACACATGGCAATGGCCAGGAGCACACACCGATGGACAAACCCAATTTAATGGATCCATCGAGGCATACTTAAGCTGTAGTACAACAATAAGGGTCTAGATATACTAATCTCATCCACATAAATGAATACAACAATATCAGAATCATAAAGCAAGATCAATCTCAATATGATACAAACTCGGGAAAATAACCCGATAATGAGTCTGATACATCTATCAAGATACATGAATAAAAATAACCACAACAAATACTGAGTATGGGTAAAGCCTATACCCAGAAGATACCCTCGGTGATCACTCATCTACTAGATCTAGTACTGCTCCAGCGCCTGCTCCTGCTTCCGCTCCTGCTAATGCTCTTGTCCCGTGAAACTCGGGGTCGATCTCGTCTGCTAGTCCTGGGGACAAAGTCCGGTATCCAGGTCCTCAGGGGACATAACAAGGTACAGAAATCAACATGCCAAAATGCAGTGTAATAGTAAATGAGATAAATAGGGTAAACTATATAACCGTCTATGTGAAAATGCAATTTGAGAGCATCACTAAACTCGGACTGAGACCACTACAAGCTCTGTGTCTGGGAGCCGGTAGCAGTGTTTACTATGTGTTTTACTATATGTTTACTATGTATTATATATATATATATATATATATAATCAGCCTGTAGCCTGTGTGACTCTCCCCACCCAATGTAACCACGCATATCATGACCATAACGTCTCATGTCCATGTCAAACGGGATCATAGCTAATGCAACAAGTCATAATATATCTAAGAATATAGTATCTCTGTCAAGTCTTGTATCCTATACAGAATCACCACAAATATCTCGGAAAGATCCTGTCTCATGAGGAGTGTCAAGTGTCCTGGGTCAAAGTGTACTTGGTAAGACAAGTACGAGAATATAAAGTGTCACGAATGTCCATCTCTAGATGACAGTACCCAACACCGCGTACAGTGTTGGCACTCGACTAATAATCGAACGCTAAGTACGTCACACGGTCCTAGGTCAAGCATGCACAAATATATATATATAGTCAAGGAATAAATAACAAGAACTGCAAGTTTGGCAAGGTACACTTGCCTGGGGTTCTGGCTCCAAATGTAGCTCTGGTCTCAGTATGATTTGCAGGTACTACTCCGGTTGCTGAAATAAATATCACCATTAGATTCAGAAAATATCAAATAGCTAGAAACGCCTGTTCTTACGTCCAATTTGGACACAGGGGCAAAAATGATATTTCCGGACCAAAGTGGAGTCCACATGTGGGCCACTTTGCACCGAAAAATGTGTCAGGGTCAAAGGTCTCCAAATTTGCCAAACTTAGTGTCAACATGTCAGGAACGATGATACGAACCCAACGGAACTTGCAGAATTGGATTCCGATGAGCCGATCACAAAATTGCCCGTCTAGTGGAGCTTATGGGGCCCACGATACGCGATTTTGTCAACGTTCTCAGAATCGAACCAAACTTGGGTCACAGGACCAGCGTATTGCTACGAGTCCGATGGCGTAAGTTTCGTCTCGATCTGACATGTGTACACAAAGTTACAGCGTGTTCCAGAATCAACGGATACGGGACGTTGTCGGCGGATACGCGTTGATTCCGGTGTGCACGCACATCCAAATCAACTTCTGTGAAATCCCACACGTCCGTATCAACGGTGCACACATTTCGGTAAAGATCGCGTGCGACCAAGTCATCCCGTTTGGCGGGGCGTACTCAGTTCCGGAATGAAATAAGGCGTTGATTTTCCTGTTTTTGGATCGCGGTGTGCGATCACCACAGGACGCAACGCACCGAGCAAGTTGTACGGGCACCGAGAGGGTCACGCAGGACTCGCGATGCAACAGACGGCATCGAAAACGGGTGAACGAGTAGAGAGAAACGGGTACCTGAACAGAGCTCCAGAAAACCGAGTTTTCGTGTCCCTGTCGACATAAATGGGCCGTGTCCTGACCGTGTCCGAGTCCACGCGACCTAGGGTTAAGATTTTGAGCTGCTGGGGCATCGCCGGAGGACGGCGAGGTCGGTCCGGGGGCCGGAGGAGAAGAGGGGAGGGGCTAGGGTTTCGACGGGAGATTTGACCGGAGAAGAGAGGGCCTTAGGGCTTCGGGGAGTCGGACGGGTCTCAGGCGGCTGGAGGAGAGAGGGTGGCAGCGGAGGGCGGTGCTGGGGTTCGCGGGGACGATGGCGTGGGGACGTGAGATCCGACGGGGGTCGAGGGGCAGCGCTGCGGGAAGAGGAGAAAGGAGGCAGGGGACTCCGGCGTGCGGGGGAGGACTTGAGCGGGCCGGTCAGGCGACGGAAGAGGGGACAGAGGGTTTGCGGCGGACTGAGGAGGGAGGTGGTGACGGGGCAGCGGGCTAGGGCAGGACGGAGAGGCCGGGGCTCGTCGGAGGAGATGACCTGCGACGGCAAGGACGGGTGGAGCGAGGTCGAGGCGAGGAGAATTAGGGTTTGCGGCGGCGGCACAGAAGAGGAATCTTTATATAGGTGCGCCGCCGCAGAGTCGAGGTCGGATTAGGATTAGGGTTACGGTGTGGGTTAACGGGTTTCGGGTCGGGTTCGATTCGGATCCGACCCGACCCAACCCGTTAAGGCTAGGTTGGTCCGGTCCGGTTCAGTTTAGCGGTTCGGTTTGAGTTGGGTTGGTTCAATTGAACCGGGTTTATTTAGGGGTTTAATTTGGTTTATTTTAAACTAGTATTTAGGGCTTTAATCGCATTTCCGGAGTCCAATAAATTCACAAAAAATTACCCTATATCCGGTTTTCCATTTTACACCATAAAATATTATTTCCATAATATTTTAATATTAATTAACAGTAATTAAAAATCATTTAATCACAAAATCCTAGGTTTTAATTACAGAAAAATCCCAGAAAATTCCAAAAAATTGTGAAAATTCAAATTTAGAAATTCCTGAAAATCAGGGGGCTTACAATCTACCCAACTTATAAAAATTTTGTCCTCGAAATTAAAAATATGGTAGAGTTCATCTATCCAATCTCACTTGATTATAGTCTGAAGGATTCCTCTCAAGTGAACACTGTGGTCTCTACCCAACTTAGAATTTACCCATCTATCATATAAGGCTATACATCTAATAAAGATATGCCCCAACTTATTTAATCATGCTATTGAATCCTCAAAGTCTTTAACACCAAATATATCACCTATGGTATTCCCTTAGTCATTTATAAAAAGGTCATCAAACAATGCGACCGGCCTGTGGGGTATATCTAGTACTGTCTATATATCAAACTTATACCAAGCACGATGTTTCGTCTTTCCGAAATAAGGGAAGACGGAGATCAATAATAAAGAGTTCAAGGATGAGGTAATAGAATAGAAGTATCGGGATCAAGGCGTTTAAAGAATTCAAATGGGAATTGTTAAGCAGTTGTGGATTGAAATCCGATTCTGGTAATTCTTCGTTCGCATGCTCGTATTAGTACAGTTATGTAACCGATACGATATGTCAGACATGTCCAGGACAAGTTCATTCGTCTACTAATCACTACATATCTCAATCCACGTAAAATAGTATTACGAAGGGCGAATCAAGCGCACTAAGGTTGGCCAGACCTTAATATACTGATTCTGAAATATATTAATGTACATGTCCACTAATACATATGTCATGAACAAGCTCGATAAAGAATAATTAATCAAGTACAGCAAATTTAAAGTACGCTAGATGATGATGAAAGGAGGTACAAATTAATCAAGTTCACAAAACAAAAACAAACAAGCAACCATAATAATAACAGACTCTACAATCTCTATAGTTATCATACAACCTCCTTGTCTAAGTCGCTAGTTGACCAAATAGGGGCAAGGACCTCTAAATTCTATTGTCTGAATAACCACTATCTTCTTATACAAGTCCTAAGTTGTGTCATCCTAGTTTACTTCATCATTGGGTCAATAGGGCTAGGTGGTATTATGTTGTGAGGCCTACTACCCAACTTAAAACAATAAACTAATACCGAATTCGTCTAAAGGTTACCGTGGAAACTCTTGTTAAGGTCTACGAGAAGGTGTCTTGGTACCTATTAGGGTATCCTCCTATACTACTTAGGTCATGGTCGTCTTAAGCCTTAGTCTTAGTGCTTATAGGACAAGTGTCGATAGTGAGGATAGAAGAGTTACTGGCCGTCAAAGGTAAGGGATCTAACTTGTATCGAGATGGGGGTACTAATTACGTGACTTAAAGCTAAGGGGTAATCATTAGGTCATAACCTACAATAATAACTTAAACTGTCAAGTTCTAATTACCAATCACCTAGAAAAATAAAAATTTAGAGTAACAACCAAAATAAATAATAAGAAGCGCACAGGAATCAAGGCATGATGCAAGTCAAGAAATTAATTCGAATCCGATATAGATGTCAAGAATGATTGAAGCAAGTGGATGAGATTCAAAAACTTATCCTATTCTTATTGCAGGCTTGCTCGGTCCCTAAGTTGAAACCGAACAATTTAGTCGTTGACCTGCATGGGCCACTACAAAAACTATGTCACGCCCCAGTCCCAAAATACCGAGGGACTAGACACATGGCAATGGCCAACAGCACACACCGATGGACAAACCCAATTTAATGGATCCATCGGGGCATACTTAAGCTGTAGTACAACAATAAGGGTCTAGATATACTAATCTCATCCACATAAATGAATACAACAATATCAGAATCATAAAGCAAGATCAATCTCAATATGATACAAACTCGAAAAAATAACCCGATAATGAGTCTGATACATCTGTCAAGATACATGAATAAAGATAACCACAATAAATACTAAGTATGGGTAAAGCCTATACCCAAAAGATACCCTCGGTGATCACTCGTCTACTGGATCTGGTACTGCTCCAGCGCCTGCTCCTGCTTCCGCTCCTGCTAATGCTCTTGTCCCATGAAACTCGGGGTCGATCTCGTCTGCTAGTCCTGGGGACAAAGTCCGGTATCCAGGTCCTCAGGGGACATAACAAGGTACAGAAATCAATATGCCAAAATGCATTGTAATAGTAAATGAGATAAATAGGGTAAACTATATAACCGTCTATGTGAAAATGCAATTTGAGAGCATCACTAAACTCGGGCTGAGACCACTACAAGCTCTGTGTCTGGGAGCCGGTAGCAGTGTTTACTATGTGTTTTACTATGTGTTTACTATGGATTATATATATATATAATCAGCCCGTAGCCTGTGTGACTCTCCCCACCCAATGTAACCACGCATATCATGACCATAACGTCTCATGTCCATGTCAAGCGGGATCATAGCTAATGCAATAAGTCATAATGTATCTAAGAATATAGTATCTCTGTCAAGTCCTGTATCCTATACAGAATCACCACGAATATCTCGGAAAGATCCTGTCTCATGAGGAGTGTCAAGTGTCCTGGGTCAAAGTGTACTTGGTAAGACAAGTACGAGAATATAAAGTGTCACGAATGTCCATCTCTAGATGACAGTACCCAACACCGCGTACAGTGTTGGCACCCGACTAATAATCGGACGCTAAGTACGTCACACGGTCCTAGGTCAAGCATGCACAAATATATATATATAGTCAAGGAATAAATAACAAGAACTGCAAGTTTGGCAAGGTACACTTGCCTGGGGTTCTGGCTCCAAATGTAGCTCTGGTCTCAGTGTAATTTGCAGGTACTACTCCGGTTGCTGAAATAAACATCACCATTAGATTCAGAAAATATCAAATAGCTAGAAATGCCTGTCCTTACGTCCAATTTGGACACAGGAGCAAAAATGACATTTTCGGACCAAAGTGGGGTCCACATGTGGGCCACTTTGCACCGAAAAGCATGTCAGGGTCAAAGGTTTCCAAATTTGCCAAACTTAGTGTCAACAGGTCAGGAACGATGATACGAACCCAACAGAACTTCCAGAATTGGATTTTGATGAGCCGATCACAAAATCGCCCGTCTAGTGGAGCTTGTGGGGCCCACGATACGCGATTTTGTCAACGTTCTCAGAATCGAACCAAACTTGGGTCACAGGACCAGCGTATTGCTACGAGTCCGATGGCGCAAGTTTTGTCTCGATCCGACGTGTGTACACAAAGTTACAACATATTCCAGAATCAACGGATACGGGACGTTGTCGGCGGATACGCGTTGATTCCGGTGTGCACGCACATCCAAATCAACTTCTGCGAAATTCTACACGTCCGTATCAATGGCGCGCACGTTTCGGTAAAGGCCGCATGCGACCAAGTCATCCCGTTTGGCGGGGCGCACTCAGTTTCGGGATGAAACAAGGCATTGATTTTCCTGTTTTTGGATCGCGGTGTGCGATCACCACAGGACGCGACGCACCGAGCAAGTTGCACGGGCACCGAGAGGGTCACGCAGGGCTCGCGATGCAACAGACGGCATCAAAAATGGGTGAACGAGCAGAGAGAAACGGGTACCTGAACAGAGCTCCAGAAAACTGAGTTTTCATGTCCGTATCGACACAAAGGGGCCGTGTCCTGACCGTGTCCGAGTCCACGCGACCTAGTGTTAAGGTTTCGAGCTGCTGGAGCATCGCCGGAGGACGGCGAGGTCGGGCCGGGGGCCAGAGGAGAAGAGGGGAGGGGCTAGGGTTTCGACGGGGGATTTGACCGGAGAAGAGAGGGCCTTAGGGCTTCGGGGAGTCGGACGGGTCTCAGGCGGCTGGAGGAGAGAGGGTGGCAGCGGAGGGCGGTGCTGGGGTTCGCGGGGACGATAGCGTGGGGACGTGAGATCCGGCGGGGGTCGAGGGGCAGCGCTGCGGGAAGAGGAGGAAGGAGGCAGGGGACTCCGGCGTGCGGGGGAGGACTCGAGCGGGGCGGTCAGGCGGCGGAAGAGGGGACAGAGGGTTTGCGGCGGACTGAGGAGGGAGGTGGTGATGGGGCAGCGGGCTAGGGCATGACGGAGAGGCCGGGGCTCGTCGGAGGAGATGACCTGCGACGGCGAGGACGGGTGGAGCGAGGTCGAGGCCAGGAGAATTAGGGTTTGCGGCGGCGGCACAGAAGTCGAGGCATCTTTATATAGGTGTGCCGCCGCGGAGTCGAGGTCGGATTAGGATTAGGGTTACGGTGTGGGTTAACGGGTTTCGGGTCGGGTTTGATTCGGATCCGACCCGACCCGACCCGTTAAGGCTAGGTTGGTCCGGTCCGGTTCAGTTTAGCGGTTCGGTTTGAGTTGGGTTGGTTCAATTGAACCGGGTTTATTTAGGGGTTTAGTTTGGTTTATTTTAAACTAGTATTTAGGACTTTAAACGCGTTTCCGGAGTCCAATAAATTCACAGAAAATTACCCTATATCCAGTTTTCCATTTTATACCATAAAATATTATTTTCATAATATTTTAATATTAATTAATAGCAATTAAAAATTATTTAATCATAAAAGCCTAGGTTTTAATTACAGAAAATTCCCAGAAAATTCAAGAAAATTGTGAAAATTCAAATTTAGAAATTCCTGAAAATCAGGGGGCTTACAGCAGGACACACTTGGGATATTTGTAGGAGAAGGCTGAAGGTGTGTTTGTTCTGTGGATCCGCTGCTCACCAGATGCGAGATTGCCCCACTGCACCTCCATTGGGTGGAGCACAGGATCAGAGAGTTGGAGCTAGGCCACCTGTGGCACAGCATCATGCCCCGCACCAGCAGAGGGATACGTCCCAGCAGAGCAGGGCTTATGCGTTGACGGTCGAGGAGGCCGATGCTATGGGTGTCGGGTTAGCAGGTCTGTCTCTTTGTCCTTCTTCCTGTCCTTTTCCATTCCTTGTGGTGTGCTTCATTAGTACCTATTAGATTTTCTTTGTGCTGTGGTAGATAGTGTAGTGACCCTGATTGAGACTGTAATAACACGACCAGTAGGACCATAATCTTGCATGATTGTTTAGGTAGAATTTTTTGACTGTGATTGTTGGGGGTTTGACCTAGAGGGAGTGCAATTGACTTTAAATTTCGAGGACAAAATTTTCTAAGGAGGATAGGCTTGTCACTACCCCATTTCCAGAGCCGGGTATTTTTTTATTTTAATTTAGGTTAATTGTGTATTATTTATAATTAATTGTATTTATATTTAATTAATGATTGTATTATATTTTTATTGATTGTTTTAGAATTTTGGCTAGCTTGGACCCATGTCAGACCCTAGTGGACCCATGTCCGACCCAGCCCACACCCTTGTGAGACCTATTTTTGGGGTTTAGAATATTTATTATATTTTTAGTGGGTTAGTTGGAGAGATTTGGAGTTAGTTTGAGTGCTTTTGGAACCCCGAAACCCAAAACCCAAGTTAGGAGGGCATTTTGGTCTTTTGGCTTGTTGTAACCCCTTTTATTCTTTCTTCCAGACCCGACCCCATCCTATTCCCAACCGTGAACACAGCAGCCCCTATTTCTCCTCCCCATTCTCTTCATTTTCATTTTCTTCTTCATTCTTCTTCTTCTCTCCACTCTTTCTTCTTATTTCCTCCTCCCAACTTCAAGTAAGTGCCCTATTCCTCTTCTTTCTTCTTCTATTCTCTATGGTTGTGAAACCAAACCTACATTTTCCCCTAATCTAGGTGGATAGAGCTTAGATTTGGTGTTGGAGCTAGATTTGGGAGCTTGGAAGCTTGGTTTGGTGGTTTTGGAGCTTTTAGGAGATTTTGGCTTGGGATTCCAACTCCCAAGAGGTAAACCCTAATTTTCCTCCTTCTAATTACTATTATATAGTGTAATTAATAGTTTAGAACCTTCCTAGACCCTTAGGCTACCTGTGGAAGGAAGTTGGAACTAGTTTGGTAGAGTTTAGAGACTTTAACACTAGGTTTTGTGTCTATTTCGGATAGAATCCAAAATTGGCCCAATTTTGGGTGATGCCCTAGGTTAGACGGACCTAGGTAGACGTTGTCGGGTGTCTTGAGGGGATAGTGCGTGTCTCCGTTTGGACACGTGAAGTCGTGTCACGGAGAAACGGGCATTTCGGACGTTTTCGGGGTCTTCGTCGTCGTCGGTTCTAAGTGCGTGCGCGTTTTCGCCACGGGCCTAGAATCGACGAGGTAGCATTTTTTCTAGGATCTAGACATCATTTAGGACCTGTGGGTAAATTTTTGGCCGATTTCGAGTTGGTTTGGTGTGCGTTTCAGGAGGTTTTCTGAACCGCACACCGCGTATTCGTCGAAATGACCGAACGTCCATTTCGGTATGGTTTCTTAGTTTCGGGCTTGTGCACGCGTTGGGTTAGCTTCGGGGAGTGTGTGTGCTAGAGTTCTCGGGCTATATTTTATATATTTATATGTGTTTGTGCGTGTCGGGGTCGTTGGGCGAGCGTTGGTGGGCGTTGTGTGCGTTGTGTTGTGTGTTGGGTGTGTTGTGTTTATATATATATATATATATATATATATATATATATATATATATATATATATATATATATATAGATATTAGTGTGTATATATATATATATGTGTGTGTTTATATATATATATATATATATATATATAGATACGTGTCTATATATGTATTAGTGTGTGTGTGCTTGTGTTTGTGTGTGTGTGTGTGTACTTATACATATGTGTGTGTTAGTAGATATATTAGTGTGTGTATATATATATAGAGAGAGAGACTTGTGTGTGTATATATATATATATGTGTGTGTATATATATATATATATATATATATATATATATATATATATGTGTGTGTGTGTGTGTGTGTGTGTGTGTATGTGGTTGTGTGTGTGTGTGTGTGAGTGAGAGGGGGGGACTGAAACTGAGCAGAACAGAGGTAACAACTGCTGCTGTGTGGGGCAACAGCCACCACACCAGCAACAGCTGCAGCTAGCAGCAAGAGCAGCAGCAGATGCAGCATATGCAGCAGCAGTAGCATGAGCAGCTTGATGCAGCAGCAGCCAGGTAAGTGCAGCAGCAGGGTAAGCAGCGAACGAGGGAGAGAGAGTGATATGTATAGGTATATATATCTATAGTTAGATATATTAATAGATAGTTAGATGGATATTAGATGATAGTTGATAGATAGATATCTATGGATAGTTAGATACATGAATAGATATATTAGATAGATAGATAGGTAGAGGAATAGATTAGATAGATCTATATATAGATACATATATCTAGATAGTTAGTTAAGATAGATAGATAGATAGTTAGATAGATAGATTCATAATTAGAAAGATAGATAGATATATAGTTATATAGCTAGATAGATAGATAGATAGATAGATAGATAGATAGATAGATAGATAGATAGATACATAGGTAAGTAGATAGCTAGATATAGATAGATAAATAGATTTATGGATAGATAGATATTTAGATACTAGATAGATAGTAGATATACATAGATAGATACATAGATAAATAGATAGGTAGATAGTTAGATAATAGATGGATAGCTAGCTAGATAGATAGATGGATAGATTTAGATAGATAGTTAGATAGATATATATCTATAGGTATAAATATATAAATACATATAGCTAGATATATATTATATAGCTAGATATATATATATGTATAGGTAAGTTAAGATATGTATGGGTATGTGTATATGTATGTGGATATCTATATATATATGTATATAGATACTTAGATATGTATATATATATGATAGATATATATATATATTCTAGCCTAGATTAATAACTAGGTATATATTTATTAGCCTAATAACTAGTTAGAGGGGTTTGAGAGCGGTACCTCAATACCTTGAGATACCGAGGTATCTCGATACCTTGAGATATCCAAGGTATTGAGTTTCGAGCGGGATATTTGAGCAATAGCCTAGGAATAATATTGGAGTGAATTTTATATACTTATGTATATATATTTACGCGTGCTAGCATAGGTTTTAGCGGATTTAGGCGGGGTGCGTGGCCTAGGGCGAGGTATCAGATACCGAGGGTATCCCGGTATCTCGATTAGGCGAGTTTGAGAGTTTAGTAGCTTAATGAGCTCGGTTTGACCTAGAATTTTAGGAGCACCCTAGTTTGACCGAGACTTGACCGTAGTTGACTCGGTTGACCACCAAAGTTAACTTTTGACCTAGATTTGACCCAAAGTTGACTTTTTGGACCCAGAGTTGACTTTTTGACCCAGATTTCACCGGTTTGACCCGTTTGACCTAGAACGACCCTAGAAGCCTATTTTTAGTTATTTTATATCTGTTTAACTCATTAGAAACCTTTTTAACCTTGCTTTTCGCAATAGGTCCTTGCGATACCAGTTCGGATCGCTAGTTGCTCAGGACGTCAGGCGAGTACATTCTTTGATAGTTTTTATTACCTGATGATTATTATGATTCAGCTTCTAGTATAGTATCATCTAATTTTTCTGGCACAACATGGGACACGGACTGGTATTTTTGGATTCATTTACTTGCGACACGTATTTTTTATGTTTCTGGCCTCTATTCTGGAATCACTACTGGCATCACCTACCGGCATCACTACAGGCATCACTCATGTTTCAGGTTGGACTCATACTTGATTTACGTGTCGGGTCTTGGATTCACTTGTATTAGTCGGGGCGGAGAAATACTCGAGTAGACATGTAAATATTCTCATCTGGAATCATCAGGAATCACTCCCTCTGGTCTAATCTAGAATGATAGCAGCCGCGCACCCAGTGCGCAGTGAGCCGTACTTACCCCTAGCAGTTTACATGTCGAAACAAGTATTTCAAAGACACCGAGTTCATTCTTTATAGTCTGGACTCACTTATATTTCTTGCTGGTCTCACTTACATATTTCTGGACTTGACTCACTACATGTATTTCATGTTGGACTCACTACACGTTCTTGTGCACGGACTTGATCTTAGCTTAGATTTCTTGTATCTTGCAGTTATTACTATCTTGCTTCTGATATTCATGCATCTTTACCTTAATGCACCAGTGATATGTATATTTCTTGCTCCATACTTTATTTCATTCTTCTTGCTACTTGCTATAACTATTTTATAGTTTTTATCATTTAAATGGAACTGCTGTTAGAGATGTACTTACTCCAGTCCTGACTGGACATATTTTTCCAGAGTATCTGGAGGAGTGGTGTCCAACATTTTATGGACCTGAGCCTATCGATGGTGCAGACAGGGACCCTCTAGTTTAGGAGTGATTTCCGGGTTGGTAGTCGGGATCACTAGGACCTTGTTATTGTTTTTATTAGCTTTTAGCACCGGATTTGTCTCCGGTTTTGGATTGAGACCTTGTTTGTATATTATTTTGGATATTGTATTATTATTATTGATGTTGTGGTTGTAGTAGTTGTTGTTGGTTAGACTTTATAGTTGTTAGTCTTCTTTGTTATCTTATCGTGCTTAGATTCGTGATTGAGTACTTGATTATCATTATGATATTGCTCCTCCGTTTGGAGTTGAGATCTTGACAGGTTTATATTGATTGCGTGAGATTGTTCTAGATAGTTGACCTAGACAGCGTTCTACCGCCGATGCTGCGGCGTAGGCTGGACGTACCCACGACTCATGCCCAATTTTTCGGGTGCGGGTCATGACAGATTTGCTCCAACCATGGTGGCAACAGAGTTAGAGAGAGCAATGAGGTTCCAGCAGGGACTTTACTTGGAGATCTTGTACATGATAGAGGTGCACGACTACCAGACCTTCGAGGCGGTATTGATTGTAGCCAAGAGGGTCAAGCTTACTTCTCAAAGGATGGCATCAAGGAGAGTGGATCGGAAGAGACCTCATAGACAGAACAATGAGGGAGGACCAGTACCCCGAACGTCAGTACCATCACCTAACATTCCTATACATGATTCAGCACCGCGGAGGGCGGCAGTTCCAACAATGATAGTACCAACTCGGCAATAGCAGTCGAGGTAGCAGCAGCAACAACAAGAACGACGGAGAGCGCCGACAGATTATACCTATTGTGGCAAGGGAGGTCATACCCTAGATGTTTGCCAGGCAGGTAACAGACTATGTTTGAGATATGGGAGCCCTGATCACAAGATTGCCACATGCCCATTGATGCAGAGGCCAGGAGGGCCAGTACAACAGTTCCCTGCATTGCCAACTCCAAGGGCAGTGCAGCAAGGAGGACCAGCAATAGTGTCACGCCCCGATCTCCCGCAGGCTAATCGGCCGTCCCCGCTAGGCGAGAATCACCGCGCCAGTGCTCCTACGGGACGATCGCTTCGGCCTATCTGGGCATGATATCGCACGAGCGTGAACCGCACCCGTGCAAGGTCGTAGTTCATTGGCTGGCGGTAAGAGGTCTAAGTAACAGAGTCGCATAGATTATCCTGGTGCAGCAGAATTATTAACGCATAGGCGATTGGTAACAAGTTCACTGAGTCGACAATAGCGGAAGCATTGAATAACATAAGTTGAATTAAAACAAACTGTTTATTGATATAAACAAGTGTTACAAGCGGCACTAGACCGAGATTACAATTCGCTCAAGCCTCTCTCTCTCTCTCTCTCTCTCTGATACAATAAAAGCGTGCCAAATGGCTACAATTATGGAATAATGTACAGGCGAGGTTTCAACATTATGTCTTGTATATGTGCTTCAGTTTTGGATCATAACGCTCCAAGGCTTCAGAATGAACTCCACGTCTTAGCATGCACGAAGGAGGCATCCGCACCGAACGAGGTTCTTCCGCACCCTGCAAACAATCTGGTGGATTATCAGTACATGAATGCACTGGTGGAGAGGCTACTCGCCCGCTCAACAAATCCAAACACGTAATATAGGTTCTGTGCACCAACTATTATGTGGTCTTTCTAGTTGCCTAGAATCAGTTTTATGGCAAAGATTGAATAGCCTAACTCGTGTGGCAGTGCACCGTGCAACATAAGAGGAAACACGGCGAGACTTAACAACTTACCATTTGTCCTTCCCTGTCCAAGGCAAACCAAGTAAATTCAAGCACAAACAGCATATATAATGAATTTAGGGCATAACATAAGCAAACACTGTGTCGTGAACGAGATTATGATTTGGTTGCACGAGTTACACAAAATATCAGGTGTGTTGCATAAGACATTGAAGTGTTCAATCCATGTACATGTATGTTATACCATGATTATTAAGGTATTTTCGATGTTCTCGATGCGATGCAATGACTCGCACGCAGATTGCCGCTAAGCGAGGATGACTTATCTATATAAACAATTGTCACTGGCATAGCCATAAAGGACCAATTTTAGTCAATGATGAGGATGGAATGCAACGAAAGAATATGAGGGGCTACAAACTATCTCGTCCGATGTACATGAAGACTAAACATGAAGTTCCATCCGGATCGGATCGGCCCCGGTGCCCAGGAGACCGCCCGTGGAACTGAGATCCGGAGATCACCTTTTTCAAGTTGTCCGCGACATGCAGGTCAGGGTCTTCCAATTCCATAACTTGATATGATAATCCATGATTCTTGTTCTGAACCGAGCATTTTGCTCCACGAGCTTTGATTCTTGATTTGCTTGACAGGGGTTCTCGTTCAGAGGTAAACTTGATATGATTATCATTCAATTATAAACTTGACAGGATTCTTTCTCAATGAACAACTTACCTTGATGCATTCCCCTGGTGTAGGGACTGCCTTAGTGACCAAACGATCACGGATACTTACAGGTTCAATTGTACAGGAAGACTATTCAATAGTCTTCTTGATGACCCAATGCATGAACGATACGCGATAGTGTTACTTGTTTATGGAATAAGTTTCGTGTGGTAAATATTGAGTCGAGGCAATATTACAAGTTATCATATAAGCAGGCAAGCATGCATTTGTATAACATAAGTATTTGCGTTGGCTCAGGACCGAAGGTAAGCCGAGGAGTGATACCGTAAAGGGACTTACCGAGCGACATGGTCTAGGGTCGTACAGTGTAGTAGTAAATGAGTGCACAATAAAGAGTGTAATGCTCACATCGTTCTACTCGAGGCATAGCGGGATCTCGTTGCACAAGACAAAGGTAGCATGCGAGGGTCTGATATAAACAATGTTTTATTTTCATGTTCTAGCACAAGCAATACAAGTTAGGATTATTCCCTTAGCTAGGTAAGTTGTGTTCTTATTAGCATGCAGGGGGTGATTCCTCTAGCGACTAGCATGAAACATCTATATTTTAAGTGTGCTGGCTAAGCAAAGACAAGTTCACCGTAGCCACCCATCCTAGTGATGATTCGCCTCGGTTGAGCGATACTCCGAGCGAGTTTATGAAAGCCTAAGTCGGAACTCCTGAAGGGACAAGTCTGGATATCCTTTGCCTCAACAAATATTCTCGTCTGTGCAAAGTGGGTCAAGATATTGCACTTTTACCGTTTGAATCGGCTGTCCGCTTGAGCGGAACGGGGTGTTACAAATAGCAGCACAGCCTCTGGCTCAGCATCCGTTGCCGACGCAGGCCCAACTTTATAGGCAGAAATAACAGAATCAGCAAGAACAACAGCCTCGACAGCAAGAAAGACAGCAGCAAGGAGCTCGACAAGGCCAAGGGCAGGCACTCACCTTGTCTTTGGAGGAAGCAATAGCGTCGGACGATGTAGTGGCAGGTAATATTTTCGTTACAAACTTTTCTGTCATAGCTTTATTTGATTCTGGAGCTTCGAACTCAGTTATATCTGCACAATATGCGACACGTATTGGATTAAAGTTTGAGGCATTAACAACGAGGCTGAATATACTCACTATTAATGGGATCGTAGAAGTTAGTAGGGTATGCCTAACATGTCCAGTCGTAGTATGTGGGCATCTATTACCTACAAAGTTAATCGAGTTTTCTATGGATAACTTTGACGTTATCTTAGGCATGGACTGGTTGAGAGACTGTAAAACCCCTAATTATAAAAAATGTATTATTTATTTAATTGATTTATAGTATTTATTAGCTAATTAGAAGAAATAGAATTTATGGGATTTTTTATTTCTAGGTGTTTGTGCAATAGAGGATTTACGGAGATATTATTAATTTACCTTAATTATTTACATGTAGGAGACCTTGTGGACAGTTGATAGATTAATGGTATGCGCTAATATAAATTTCTAGAATTATATATATATATATATATAAAGTTATTAAATGAAAATAGAATAAGAGAAAAAAATAGTAATAGAATAAGAAAGAAAAAGGAAAAAGAAAATGAATTACTAATAAAACCCATGACCTAACCCGTTAAGACCCGCTAGAGGAAAACCCTACCCGCACCCGCTTAACAACAGCATCCGCAACTGCATGTTCCCAAACCCGCGTGATGAGAGCCGAACCCCCGCTTCCTATATATATATTACATAGTTGTAAACCACAAACACTAAACCTAAATCTATCCCTTACCATCTTGACCTAGCCGCGACCGCACAACCACCAGCGCCGCCGTCGCCGTTCACCGCCAGCACCATCGCGTCCGCTCGTTGCGTCCACGACAACGCCACGCGCCGCGACAGTAAATACTCAGCAACTTACCCCTGTTCGTGCTTCGTTTTCTGTGCCATCGCTCAACCAAACTCAACCATATCTTCACCAGTATGTTCATGACCTATCCATCTTCCATCTCTGTGTATTAGTTTACTTCGAACAGCACGTAACCCTAGGCGATAACCGAGACAATATTGGCAAAAAATGACAACTTTCAAGCGTAGAAAACTTCGGTAACCATCCATGTTTAAGGACTTGTATCTCCCACCACAGATATTCGAATTTAGTTTTTCTTCTTGCTATGCGAAGACCACCTAACCGAGATTAATCCCTGTTAATTACATTATTTTAATTGATGTTGTATGCTAAATTATTCTGGGTTAAAAATTATGAAAAACCTGTTTCCAACTTCCAAAATTTGTGATATGGAGCGCGTCTCGCCAGACGGGACCACCCGGTCGCGTACTAATTGCACCGAAAGGCGCGTATGGTATGTCCAGACGTGTGGGCTTTCACAAAAACTGATTCGAAAGTGTGTGCTCGTCGAAATCAACCTGTATCCGTAAAAATTCTCCGTATCGCAACTTTTGCAAAACTTTGCACCATTTGTTGTACGTTCGTTAGAATGCGACAAAACTTGCGCCACTGGACTCGTGGAATCGTGCTAGTCCCGTGACCCAATTTTTACACAATTCTAAGATAGTTGACCAAATCACCTATTTGCGGGTCCCACGGTTGACTTTTTAGGCAAAATTGTGTTCGGCTCACCGGAATCTAAAATTGGATATACCGTTGAGTTCGTATTGACATTTAGAGTTTGTTTGACCTATAATTTGTCCCATTTAGAGACCTTTATCCTTGTCATGTTTTTCGGTGTAAGGTGGCCCACATATGGACCCCACTTTGACCCAAAATTACCGTTTTGCCTCTGTGTCCAAATTAGACGAAAGGGTAATATTTTTTAGCTATCTTGCTTAATCTGAAAATGTTGGTGATGTTTATTTCAGCATTCGGAGACGTTCATTCTGAGGCCATAGTTTCTGATTCTTGGTGTTTGACATCTAGACGTTACATTTTACAGCTCTCTTACTCGGCAAGTATACATTGCCATTGTACTGTTATTCATATTCCAAATGTTGCATGCATCTTAATTTTTGTCGTTTAGTTCATATATTTTATACTGCTATATAAACTGCGCGTCTAAGGAAACTTGGGTGCAAACGATGGTGTCGTCGTGATCTATTTTTATTATGTATATGCATTGACCTTGTTTATGAGACCGCCTCATTATCATAAAGCATTATTAGGTTCATTAGCTATGACACAGCTATTACATGAGTGTGAGTCTCATATAGATTACGGACTTTCGTGCAGGGTTTGGCCTCATATACGTATGGGTCGTGCGTTAGGGATAACTGTTGTTAGAAACTTTGCATGCTAGTAGACTTGGAAGCTATTAGAGGTATTATCGTGTCATGGATATGACATGCTTAGAGCATGGGGTGGGGAGAACAACAAGTAAGGCGTGTGGGCTCCGTTGTACTTTTCTTGTGTAACCCGTACGCTCCGCCGGAGATGTGCTATCATGATGACCACTATATATTATATTATTATCATGCAGCCTCTACCGTTCAAAAGACGACATGCTTTGTAGGCCTATGAATCTCCAAAAGAATCATGCCAATCCCATTTTAGCCAAATAGCCCACACGTTGGAAAAGTTGTTCTTAAACTGCATTCACATAGATGGTTAGGCGACCCATTGGATGTTTATTTCAGTACTTTATTGGCATGCTTATATGTATCTTGTTATGTCCCTTTGAGGATCTGGTCCCTTTTCAGGTGTAGATATTCATGATTATTCGCAGGAGCGCAAATCCGGACTGGTTGCTTATATTTTGAGGAGGTCTTCTCTTCGAGTCTCAGTGCTTGTTAGTTGTTGTACTTTTATTGTGTTTATTTTATATTCTAGTTCGGTAGTGGATTTGTTTCCATCCGACTGTCATCCTCAGATACTTTATATTGAGATTAGTTACATAGTTATTGGTTATTTATTTATATTGATTTCTGTGGATGAGATTTAGATTGTACCCTGTGACTTATGATAGTTTTTACCACTTGTGAATTGTTATTCATATTACAGCGTACGTGTGTTATGGTTTCCATATATTGGAGTGCCATATACATGCGGCTGGCATACTTACGTGTCCTAGTCCTACGTATTTTTGGGACTGGGGCGTGACATATTTTTGTGGTAGCCCATGCAGGTCGAGAGCATATTATCTTGGTTACGTTACTGTACCGAGCAAGCCTGTAAAATAGGATTAGAGTATAGGATCTCATCCACTATTGACTATGACTCATATTTCTTCCAATCTGTTCTATTTGAATAATTGTATCCTGCTTGATTCATGTGTTTCCCTAATAGTTCCTTGAGTATAGCTTCTCCTAGAATATATGAATCCTTGTTGTTAGGATGATAATTAGGATAACATTCCTATTAAGAATACAACTAGGGCATTGACACATCCCTAAGTTTAGACTACCTAATGAACCCTAGCATCCCTTACCTATAGATTGATTGACCATTACCCCTTTATATAGTTATGATGGACTTGAGAGTAGTATAGACACTACTAGCGTTAGTTAGAAATTTTACCATAATGTTTGACCCTAGTATTGTGGAACCAATAGAAAACCAAGATTGAATATTATGACCAAACTTAACTTTTATAGTAAGATAGTATTATAGAACTATAAATTTAGATTCTTGTCCTGATACTAGCAGACAGTATCTTAGGAAGCCAAGAGGAACGAATATAATATTTTCCTCGATCAAACCTCGAATACAGATATTAGCATACCACCTTCCCCTTAGGAAAGCAAGATATTATCTAGAGTCCCTCTATTTTAATTTCATATCTTGTTCCTTTGCAACCTTAGCGCTCGCTATTTGTGCGACGACTAATTTTTATTTTCTTTTTCTTTCCAGTCGTGCCACATAATCCTTCTGATTGTTGGCCAAGTGATTTCTTTTATGTAAGGATATATACTGTGGTAGGATTATAGCTTGTTAATATTAAATTTTAAAATTATGTGCTTGGTAGTTAGAACTTGATAGTTGAGTATTCCTTTAGATTATAATTTTATGGTTATACCTTAGTTTTAAATCATAAAATTATACCCATACCTCCATATAGGTTACATCCCCTTTCACTTGAGAGCCAGTAACTTTTTCATTCTTAAAATTGACACTTGTTCTATAAGCACTATAATTAAGACTTAAGATGACCATTACCTATATAATATAATAGGATACCCTAATAAGTACCAAGATCTTTTTCGCATATACCCTAATAAGAGTTTATACTTTATTTACAAGGACAATATTATTTGTAGGATCCCCTCAAGACAGTTACAGTATTATTTTATTCTTTTAAGTTGGGTAGTATGTCTCATAACCTAGTATCACATAGTCCTTTTGAACCATTAATGAAGTGTAATTGAATGACACCAACTATAGGCTTGCATAAGAAGTTAGTGTTTATCTAGACTGTAGAACTCAGAGGCCCATACCTCCATTTGATCGACCAGAGACTTAGATAAGAAGTTAGTATAGCAACTGTAGAGGCACAACACCGATCTTCTTGGTGAACTTGAATTATTTTTGTATCTTCTTTCATCATAATCTAGCGTACTTATATTTTCTGAACTATCTCGACTTATGCTGTTATTATAGCCTAGTTTTGCAAGCTTATTCTTTTATTGAGCTTGTTCATGATATATGTATTATTGGGTGCACACACTAATATATTGTCTAATCAGAATTAGTGTATTAAGGTCTAGCTAACCTTAGTATATTTGGTTCGCCCTTCGTAATACTACTTTACGTAGATTGAGATATATAGTTGACTAGTAGACGAATATACCTGCCCTCTAGATATGTCAGAGCATATCATATCAAGTACATAACTGTACTGATGTGAGCATGTGAATAGGAATTTACCAAATAGAATTTTAATCCACACCTGCCTTGATAATTCTTTTTTGAATTCTCTAAATCGCCTTGATCCCCATACTCTATTCTATTACCTCCCCCTTGAACTCTTATTATTATTTTCCGTCTTTCCTTACTTTGGAAAGAAGAAACCTCATACTTGGTATAAGTTTGATACATAGAGAGTACTAGATATACCCCATAGGCCAACCGCATTATTTGATGACTATCTTTGGTAATTAAGGGCATATCATATATGATATATTTGGTGTTAAAACTTTTGAGGATTGAATAACATGATTAAGTAATTGGAGGAATAATTTTCTTAAATGTATAATCTTATATGGTAGATGGGTAAATTCTAAGTTGGGTAGAAGTCGCATTGTTAACTTGAGGAGAATTTCTTTTAGATTGTGACCGAGTAAGATTAGATAGAGAAAACCATGCCTTATTTTAATTTCGAGGACGAAATTGTTTTAAGTTGGCTAGATTATAAACCCCCTCACCCAAAATTAGGCCTACTTGGCTTAGATAGTGAGACTAGGGCTAGTTTGAATCAATTAGAAATAGAATATTTCATTTTATTTAATTTTGTAATATTTATGTCACTTAGTGCACCTTACCGTTGCTTCGATAAGTGGAGCACTACACTAGCCACTGTCTTCCTACAAACTTTACACCCTTGTCCTAGATGTGCCCGCCTTCTATTTTGATCTCGGTGTAACTTATAATTATACTCTCTTGTGCTACATTTTAGTCGCACAATATTCGTCGCGGACGTTATTTCTTAATTTAAAATAATTTCAATTTTGTGTCCTTGTGCGTTCCAATCGAAATTGAAGACACAATCTTGACCCGTTTCGTGCAACCCAAATTAGAATAATATTCTATTCTGAGTCCCCTATTTCCATGATACTTGTGTCCCACCTAATTTTATTCCCATGTACTTCTAATTAATTCAAGAACACCTTGCGCATTAATTTTAATTAATTTAACCCAATTTTCATCTTTGTGTAATTTTCTAATTGTTGGGTGCTTTTATGCAAAAGTGTATTAAGGTGTCCACACCATTGGACATGACACATGAAGAAACACATTTTTTGTTCATATGAATTTTCTCCGTGATTTTCGGAATGTGCAACGCGCAACATCGCCCACTCATTTAAACCTAGCCTTGTATTTTAAACAATGTAAATTATAGCCCTCCAAACATCTCCATGACAATTAAAAAATCATGTAGGTTTGGATGGAGGAAGGTACTGAATAAGCTGCAAATCTCTATCTTATACCATCCTTGACTTTCTATCGTGACTTAGTTTTAATTTCGAGGACAAAATTTTTATAAGTTGGGTAGAATATAAAATCCCTAATTTAAAAAAAAATGTATTAATTAATTAATTGATTGATTTATAGTAATTATTAGCTAATTAGAAGAAATAGAATTTATGTGATTTTTTATTTCTAGGTGTTTGTGCAATAGAGGATTTACGGAGCTATTATTAATTTACCTTAATTATTTACATGTAGGAGACCTTGTGGACAGTTGATAGATTAATGGTATGCACTAATATAAATTTCTAGAATTATATATATATATATATATATATATATATATATATATATATATATATAATATATATATATATATATATATATATATATATATATAAAGCTATTAAACAAAAATAGGATAAGAGAAAGAAATAGTAATAGAATAAGAAAGAAAAAGGAAAAAAAAATGAATTACTAATAAAACCCATGACCTAACCCGTTAAGACCCGCTAGAGGAAAACCCTACCCGCACCCGCTTAACAACAGCATCCGCAGCTGCATGTTCCCAAACCCGTGCGATGAGAGCCGAACCCCCGCTCCCTATATATATGTTACATAGTTGTAAACCACAAACCCTAAACCTAAATCTATCCCCTACCATCTCGACCTGACTGCGACCGCGCAGCCACCAGCGCCGCCGTCACCATTCACCGCCAGCACCACCGCGTCCGCTCGTCGCGTCCACGACAACGCCTCGCGCCGCGACAGCAAGTACTCAGCAACTTACCCCTATTTGCGCTTCATTTTCTGCGTCATCGCTCGACCAAACTCGACCCCGTCTTCATCGGTATGTTCATGACCTATCTATCTTCCATCTTTGTTATTAGTTTACTTCGAACAGCGCGTAACCCTCGGCAAAAATCGAGGCAAAGTTGACAAAAAATGACAACTTTTAATCTAAGAAAACTGCGGTAACCATCCATGTTTAAGGACTCGTATCTCCCACCACAGAGATCCAAATTTAGTTTTTCTTCTTGCTATACGAATACCACCTAACCGAGATTAATTTCTGTTAATTACATTATTTTAATTGATGTTGCATGCTAAATTATTCTGGGTTAAAAATTACGAAAAATACGTTTTCCAACTTCCAAAATTTATGATACGGAGCGCGCCCCGCCAAACGGGACCATTCCGTCGCGTACAAATTGCACCAAAAGGCACGTATGGTATGTCCAGACATGTGGGCTTTCGCGGAAACTGATTCGGATGCGTGTGCGCGTCGAAATCAACCTGTATCCGTGAAAATTTCTCGTATCGTGACTTTTATAAAACCTCGCACCATTTGTTGTAAGCTCGTCCGAATGCGACGAAACTTGCGCCACTGGACTCGTGGTTTCGCGCTGGTCCTGTGACCCAATTTTTATACAATTCTGAGACAGTTGACCAAATTACCTATTTGTGGGTCCTACGGTTGACTTTTTGGGCAAAATTGTGTTCGGCTCACCGGAATCCAAAATTGGATATACCGTTGAGTTTGTATTGACATTTAGAGTTTGTTTGACATATAATTTATTCTATTTAGAGACCTTTACCCTTGGCACGCTTTTTGGTGTAAGATGGCCCACATGTGGACCCCACTTTGACCTGAAATTACCTTTTTGCCCCTATGTCCAAATTGGATGAAATGGTAGTATTTTTTAGCTATCTCGCTTATTCTGGGAATATTGGTGATATTTATTTCAGCATCCGGAAACGTTCATTCTGAGGCTGTAGTTTCTAACTCTTGGTGTTTGACATCTGGACGTTACATTTTGTAGCTCTCTTACCAGGAAAGTATACCTTGCCATTTTACTGTTATTTATATTCCAAATGTTGCATGCATCTTAATTTTTGTCATTTAGTTCATATATTTTAAACTGCTATACAAACTGCGCGTCCAAGGAAACTTGGGTGCAAACGACGGTGTCGTCGTGATATATTTTTATTATGTATATGTATTGATCTTGTTTATGAGACCGTCCCATTAGCATAAAGCATTATTAGGTTCATTGGCCATGACACAGCTGTTACACGAGTGTGAGTCTCATATAGATCACGGACTTGCGTGCAGGGTTTGGCCTCCTGTACGTATGGGATAACTGCTGTTAGAAACTTTGCATACTAGTAGACTTGGCAGTTATTAGAGGTATTATTGTGTCATGGATATGACATGCTTAGAGCATGGGGTGGGGAGAACAATAAGTAAGGCGTGTGGGCTCCGTTGTACTTTTTTTTGTGTAACCCGTACGCTCCACCGGAGATGCGCGGTCATGATGACCACTATATATTATATTATTATCATGCGGCCTCTGCCATTCAAAAGATGACATACTTTGTAGGCCCCTGAATCTCCAAAAGAATTATGCCAATCTCATTTTAGCTAGATAGCCCACACGTTGGGAAAGTTGTTCTTAAACTGCATTCACATAGATGGTTAGGCGACCCATTGGATGTTTATTTCAGTACTTTATTGGCATGCTTCTATGTATCTTGTTATGTCCCTCTGAGGACCTGGTCCCTTTCCAGGTGTAGATGTTTATGAGTATTCGCAGGAGCGCAGATCCGGACTGGTTGCTTATATTTTGAGGAGGTCTTCTCTTCGAGTCTCAGTGCTTGTTAGTTGTTGTACTTTTATTGTGTTTATTTTATATTCTAGTTCGGCAGTGGATTTGTTTCCATCCGACTGTCATCCTCAGATACTTTACATTGAGATTAGTTACATAATTATTGGTTATTTATTTATATTAATTTTTGTGAATGAGATTTAGATTGTACCCGGTGACTTATGATAGTTTTTACCACTTGTGAATTGTTATTCATATTACAGCGTACGTGTATTATGGTTTTCATATATTGGAGTGCCATATACATGCGGCTGACATGCTTATGTGTTCTAGTCCTATGTATTTTTGGGACTGGGGTGTGACATAGACAGTCATGCAATAATAGACTGTCATAAGGGTATAGTGTTGTTTAGAATTCCTGGTCTAGTAGAGTTTGTCCTTAGCAGAATAGAAAGAGACAAGCACAAGTGAGGAGTCATAACCATAGCAAAAGAAGCAAACCCGTTGCCCAAGATAGTTGAAGAGTTCATGGACTTCTTTCCCAATGATCTTCTCAGATTACCCCCAGTTAGGACAGTAGAGTTGATGCCAGGAGCATAATCAGTATCCCAGAAGGTGTACCCAATGTCACCATCAGAGCTTGATCAGTTATATCGATACGTGGAAGAACTAAATGCAAAGAAGTTTATTCAGACCAGTGAATCATCGTGGGGAGCACCAACGATATTGGTAAAGAAGAAGGATGGATCAACGCAGTTGTGTATAGATTATAGGAGGCTTAATGTAGTGACCGTAAAGAACAAGTGCCCATTACCAAGGATTGATAATTTGTTTGACCAATTAAGTGGAGCAAGAGTCTTCTCCAAGATAGATTTATGATCAGGATATCATCAGGTGCGAGTCCGGGAGCAGGATATACCAAAGATAATATTTAGGTCACGATATGGGCATTACGAATTCTTAGTTATGCCATTCGGACTGACTAATGCTCCAGTGGTATTCATGGACTTGATGAATCATATTTTTATGCCTTACTTAGACCAATTTGTGGTTGTATTCATCGATGATATCCTGGTGTATTCTCATAATGAGAAGGAGCTTGAAGAACAACTCAGGATAGTTCTATGGACTTTGAGGGAGCATCAGTTATATGGAAAGCTTAGTAAGTGTGAGTTTTGGCTGGATCGTATATCCTTTTTTGGACACATTATTTCTGGAGCAGGAGTGTCAGTTGATCCCAAGAAGGTAGAGGCAGTAGAGAATTGGCTAATCCCAAAGACGGTAGTAGAAGTGCGTAGTTTCTTAGGCTTGGTAAGATACTACAGAAGATTTGTGTCAGATTTTGCTAAGATCTCGGCACCTTTGACTCGGTTGACGCACAAGGAAGTTAAATTTGTGTGGTCAGTAGAATGTCAGATAGCCTTTGAAGAGTTGAAGAGGAAGTTAATCTCTACCCCAATCCTTACTCTTCCAGCAGGCTCCGAAGGATTCATAGTATATTATAATGCATCTGAAAAAGGACTTGGATGTATTTTGATGCAACAAGGAAGAGTGATAGCATATGCTTCTCGGTAGCTCAGAGATCATGAGAAGAACTATCCAACTCACGATTTGGAGTTAACAGCAGTAGTATTTGCACTTAGGCTATGGAGGCACTACTTATATGGTGATTGAATAGAAATATTTACGGATCATAAGATTCTGAAGTATGTGTTCGCGCAGAAGGACCTGAACATGAGGCAGAGAAGGTGGCTAGAGTTGTTGAAAGATTATGACGTGGAACTTCAGTACCATCCAGGCAAGGCTAATGTAGTAGCTGATGCACTTAGCAGAAGAGGTGGAGCATTTATGTTGACTACTCAAAAGCACATTCTAGAAGATTTAAGAGAGATGGGTATCAAGATAGTACTTCCACAGAGTATATGTGTTCAGGCTAGCCTATAGATTCAGTCAACTTTGATAGATAAAATCAAGCTAGCTCAGGCAGAGGACCCGAAGATTCAAAATCTCTGAGAAGAATATGAGTCAGGACTTCGAAAGGAGTTGAAAATACATGCAGATGGAATGCTAAGGTTTGGAAATCGTCTATGCGTACCAAGCAGAGATATTGGGCAAGAAATTATGACTGAAGCACATAGTTCTCAATATTCTATTCATTATGGAGGCACGAAGATGTACCAAGATATCAAGCAACACTTTTGGTGGACCAAAATGAAGAGGGAAAAGCATGCTTCGTATCGCAATGTCCGATATGTCAGCAAATAAAGGCAGAACAACAAAGACTGGAAGGATTATTACAACCGCTTCCTATTCCAGAGTGGAAGTGGGAATACATCACGATGGACTTTATGACTGGTTTATATAGATCACCGACTGGTCGAGATACAGTTTGGGTGATAGTAGATCATCCCACAAAAGTAGCCCACTTTCTTCCTTTTCGAGTAGGACAGTCTATAGAATAATTGGCTGAAATATATATATATGTGACATATAGTGAGACAACATGGTATCCCAGTAAGTATTGTATCATATCGAGAGATATGGTTCACTTCTCATTTTTTTGAAAAGTTTGTACCAGATCTTGGGCACCAAGGTAAGATTCAGCACAGCTTACCACCCTCAGACAGATGGGCAATCAAAAAGAACCATCCAGGTATTGGAAGATATGCTACGAGCATGTACCTTAGATCTTGGTGGATCTTGGGAGAATCACCTTCACTTGGTGGAATTCTCGTACAATAACAGTTATCAGGCCAGTATTCAGATGGTACCTTTTGAAGCACTGTACAACAGGAAGTGTAGGTCACCGTTGGCTTGGGACGACATTGGTGAGCGGAAGATGTTAGGCCCTGAAATGATCACGTAGATAATAGAGGTTGTCAAGCAGATTAGAGAGCGACTTCGGATTGTACAAGATAGGCATCGTCTTTGGGCAGATCAGCATCGTAGACTTTTAGTGTTTTGTGTTGACGACCACGTATTTTTGCGAATTTTGCCTACCCATAGAGTCATTAGATTCGGGGTTCGCGGGAAGCTTAGTCCCAGATACGTAGGTCTGTTCGATATTCTCGAGCGGGTAGGCGATGTTGCTTATCGTCTTGCCCTTCCACCTTCACTACGTGAGTAACATGATATATTTTATGTGTCTCAGTTGCGTAGGTATATTTTGGATCTGAGTCAGATCCTCGATCACTCTGAATTAGTCATTGTCACGCCCCAGTCCCAAAATACCAAGGGACTAGACACGTGGCAATGGCTAGCAGCACACTCCAATGGGCAAACCCAATTTAATGGACCCATTAGAGTGTACTTAAGCTGTAAAATAATATAAAGGTCTATGATACAAGTCACGGTCTAATTCTAATCTCTTCCACAGAAGATAATCACAGTTCAAATATCAGAATAATCAAGATGAAATATAAATCAACAAGTCTCAATAAAATATCTCGGGGATAACCCGATAATGAGTTTAATACAGAAATCCACGAGACATGAAATAGAGTATCAAGAACAGAAATGACTGAGTATATAAAGCAAATACTCAAGAGAAATCCTCTGGCATCACCTCGTCCTCTGGTGTTGGTACCGCTCCAACGTCTGCTTCCGTCCCGTATATCTCGGGGTAGATCTCCTCGGCTAAACCTGGGGACATAATTCGAATCCAGATCCTCAGGGGACATAGCAAGGTACAAGAATAACTCAAGCCAAATAAGTGCAGTATAAAAATATATCAGCAGGGCAAACTATGTAACCAGCTATGTGATATGCAAATGAGAGCATTAACTCAGGCTGAAACTACTATAGGCTCTGTGTCGGGAAAATCCATAGCAGCATTTATTATCTCGAAGGGCCAGTACATGTGCCAAAGCTCTAGTCAGAGTCTAAGGCACTCCCAGAATAACTATATATATATATATATATATATATATAATCAGCCTTTAGTATGGTAAGACTCTCCCCACCAAATGTAACCTCACGTCTCATATCCATAACACGCAAGATCATGACCTCTAGCTAATGCAGCGAGTCATAATAATATCTAGGCATATATAAGATCTATGTCACGTTTCCTGTAACCTATACAGAATCAGCATGAATAACTCAGGAAGATTATGTCTCATGAATAGTATCAGGTGTCCTATGGTATGACGTACTTGATAATGCAAGCACAAAAATATATATGATCGTGATATCAACTCTCTATATGACGTTACACGACTCCGCGTACGGCGTCGACACCCGAATCTTATTCGAACGCTAGGCAATATCTCACAGTCCTAGGTTGAACAAATACATCACAGAAATAAATTAATAAAATAATATGAAGCAAGTACTGCAAGTTTGGCAAGGTACACTTGCCTAGGGTTTGAATTTCTTCAATTGCTTCGGTAACAGCGGGATCTTCAAGTACTCCTCCGGTTGCTAAAATAAATATTATCATCATTCTCAGAAGATATGAAATAGCTAGGATTGCCTACCCATAAGTCCAATTTGGACACAGAGACAAAATTGACAGTTTCTGGTCAAAGCAGAATCCACATATGGCCCACTTCGTACCAAAAAATATGTCAGAGATAAAGTTCTCCAAATTCATCAAACTTAGTGTTTACAAGTCCAGAACGACGATATGAACCCAATGGAATGTCCAGAACTGAATTTTGATGAGCCGGTCACAAAATTGCCAATCAAGTGGAGTAGTAGGACCCACGATACATAATTTCGTCAACGTTCTCAAAATCGAACCAAACTTGGGTCACAGGACCAGCATAACGCTACGAATCCGATGGCATAAGTTTTGTTGCAAAATGACAAGCACACATGAAGTTACAACGAATTTCAGAACAGGCCCGATACGGGGTAATTTCGACGGATACGCGTTGATTCCCGTGTGCACGCACATCCAAATCAACTTTCGTGAAATCTCACACATCCGTATTAACGATGCACACCTTTCGATAAAATTTGCACACGACGAAGTCGCCTCGTTTAGCGGGATGCACACAGTTTCGGAAGAACCGGGTTTTTGAAAACCAAGATTTTGGTCAACTTCATCCACGAATAAAACATAAATTACAGCACAATAAAATAAACTAATTACAGGGTTTAAAACTCGGTTATATTATCTAATTTACTGTTCAAGTGAATTTTAGAATTATTAACTAGGTTGGACGTAAAACGACCGTGAACTTGTGAGTTCGGGACAGTTTCAGAGATCCAATATTGGGATATTTTTTATGTTTTTGCGTCGCAGTTTACGATCGACACAGGACACGATACCCCAATCTAATTGTACGGGGTTCGAGAGGGTCATACATCGAACATGTCACAATAGGCAGTTCAAAAATCGACACAGCGAGGACAAAGAAAAATTTACCAAAACAAGGGTCGACCGCGGTGCTACGCGTGAATGGACGACGCGACGGTACTCGGCCGGTCGGCGACGGTTACTGCGATTGCTGGTGGTTGTCGTCGGTCGTCGGGGTCACCGGGGTCTTCGTCGGAGGTCGCCTGGGAAGCTCGGGGTCGTCGGAGAGATGGCGAAAGCTGGTGGTTGGCGGTGGTGAAGATGGTGAAGGGGTGGGGGATTCATCGGGTTTAAATAGGGGATGGCCGACGGCTGCGAGGAGGGGGACCGTTGGCCGGTGGGGGAGACGACGGGTCGGGGTGGCCGTTGGGGAGGCGAAGAGTCAATGGCGGGGGTTACAGAATTCGGAGGGACGCGGCTGGAGTCGGGAAGAAAAGTTACTGTACACGAGTGTTAACGAGTCGGGTTTTGGGTACGGGTCGGGTTTTGATCCGACCCATTAGGGTTTGTTTAGTTGGGTTCGGTTTAGTTTGGTTTATTTAGGCTGGTTCGGTTCAGGTTGGTTTAATCTGGTTTATTTAAAAAGGATGTTTTTAGCTGTTTAAAAATAGTTTTTGGGTCCAATAAATTTCAGAAAAATTACACTATAACCAATTATTTATTTTGCACTCAAAAATATAACTTTATAATATTTTAATATTTAATTTAATTCACAAAAATATTTAATTTCTGAAGAACACTAAGTTTAATTATTTAAAAATCACAAAAAATCCTAAAAATTCATATTTTAATTTTTAGAAAAATTTGGGTGTTTACAATCTATCCTCCTTAAAAGAATTGCATCCTCGCAATTAAAAAAATCGAAACATAACCAATCAGAAGAGATGACGCGGTTGCAAAATATATTGGAAGCACGACACAAAGGATAAAGAATTATGAACAAAAAGAAATCGAGAGGAAGGGTGAGGGTTAAGCAGAATACGTAGGAAAGAAAAAAATATTTCCCTAAGCAATGAGAGATAAGTAATTCAAGAGTAAAGGAATCTGGTTAGAACAAGGATCAACTACAGCTTAGGAAAACTTGGGTACCAGTACTAACAAGTTCATAATACTAGGCTTAGGCTAGGGATATGATCTAACAGGTACGTGCTAAGGCACTACTAAGAATAGATAGCTATGATAAAATTTAAATTTTACTCATATTCACTACTCCACGAGTCTGTGCGTTCTCCATTGTTATCGCAAAAGCCTGTCCACGTCCCGATGGTAGTGTCCTCTGTTGTTGCTAGACTTCTTGATAAACCTGTTATTGGGCTTGCATTATTACGTAGAATATTTGGAACATCTGCTGACCATCCATAAGCTGTCTTGGTGGAAAATAGGCATCGGTAGAGTAAACTGCGGTGATGGTGGAATGTAGTCTTGCTGAAACCTCGAGGCAAGCTGATCTGCTTGATTGCTTTGTTGAGTTGATTGCCCTCCACCCACTGGTGTCACTTCATCGTCATAGGTGACAACTGCAACTTATGGTATTCTTGCGGGTGTCTCGTCGCTTGCTTGTGGATCCATTACTCTGCATCCAAAATAAACTATAAAAGATGCACAGAGGAATCAAGGCAGGATGCAAGTCATGAAATTATTTCGAATCCGATATATAGATTAAGAACGATTCAATCAAGTGGATGAGATCCTATAACTTATCCTATCTTTATCGCAGGCTTGCTTAGTTTTTTAGTTGAAACCGAAGCAATATAGTCGTAGACCATAGTCATAGACCTTAGTCGTTGACCATAGTTGATGACCTGCATGGGCCACCACAAAAACTATGTCACACTCCAGTTCTAAAATATCGAGGGACTAGACACGTGACAATGGCCAACAGCACACTCCAATGGACAAACCCAATTTAATAAACCCGTTAGAGTGTACTTAAACTGTAAAACAATATAAAGGTCTACGATACAAGTCACAGTCTAATTCTAATCTCATCTACAGAAGATAATCACAGTTCAAATATCAGAATAATCAAGATAAAATAAAAATCAACAAGTCTCAATAAAATATCTCGGGGACAAGCCGATAATGAGTTTAATACAGAAATCCATGAGACATGAAATAGAGTATCAAGAAAGAAATGACTGAGTATATAAAGCAAATACTCAGGAGAAATCCTCTGGCATCACCTCATCCTCTGGTGTTGGTACTGCTCTAACGTCTGCTCATGTCCCGTATATCTCGGGGTAGATCTCCTCTGCTAAACCTGGGGACATAATCTGGATCCAGGTCCTCAGGAGACATAGCAAGGTACAAGAATAACTCAAGCCAAATAAGTACAGTATAAAAATATATCAGCAGGGCAAACTATGTAACCAGCTATGTGATATGCAAATGAGAGCATTAATCATACTCAGGCTGAAACTACTATAGGCTATGTGTCGGGAAAACCCATAGCAGCATTTATTATCTCGAAGGGCCAGTACATGTGCCAAAGCTTTGGTTAGAGTCTAAGGCACTCCTAGAATAACTATATATATATAATCAGCCTTTAGTATGGTAAGACTCTCCCCACCCAATATAACCTCACGTCTCATGTCCATAACACGCAAGATCATGACCTCTAGCTAATGCAGCGAGTCATAATGATATCTAGGCATATATAAGATCTATGTCACATTTCCTATAACCTATATAGAATCACCATGAATAACTCAGAAAGATTCTATCTCATGAATATTGTCAGGTGTCCTATGGTATGACGTACTTGATAATGTAAGCACAAAAATATATAGGATCGCGATATCAACTCTCTATGTGACGTTACACGACTCCGCGTACGGCGGCGATACCCGAATCTTATTCGGACGCTAAGAAATGTCTCACGGTCCTAGGTTGAACAGATACATCACAAAAATAAATCAATAAAATAATATGAAGCAAGTACTGCAAGTTTGGCAAGGTACACTTGCCTGGGGTTTGAATTTCTTCAATTGCTCCGGTAACAACGGGATCTTTAAGTACTCCTCCGGTTGCTGAAATAAATATTACCATCATTCTCAGAAGATATGAAATAGCTAGGATTGCCTACCCATAAGTCCAATTTTGACACAGAGGCAAAATTGACAGTTTATGGTCAAAGCGAAATCCACATGTGGTCCACTTCGCACCGAAAAATGTGTCAGAGATAAAGTTCTCCAAATTTATCAAACTTAGTGTCTACAAGTCCAGAACGATGATACGAATCCAACGGAATGTCCATAACTAAATTTTGATAAATCGATCACAAAATCGCCTGTCAAGTGGAGCCGTGGGGCCCACGATACGGGATTTCGTCAACGTTCTCAGAATCGAACCAAAGTTGGGTCACAGGACCAACATAACGCTACAAATCCGATGGCGTAAGTTTCGTTGTGAAATGACAAGCACACACGAAGTTATAATAAGTTTCAGAACCGGCCCAATACGGGGTAATTTCGACGGATACGCGTTGATTTTGGTGTACACGCACATCCAAATCAACTTCCGTGAAATCCTATACGTCCGTATTAATGATGCGCACCTTTCGGTGAAATTCGTACACTACGAAGTCGCTTCGTTTAGCCAGACGCACATAGTTTAGGGAGAATCAAATTTTTAAAAACCAAGATTTTGGTCAACTTCACCCGCAAATAAAACACAAATTACAGCACAATAAAATAAACCAATTACAGGGTTAAAAACTCGGTTATATTATCTAATTTACTGTTCAAGTAAATTTTAGAATTATTAAATAGGTTGGACGCAAAACGGTCGTGAACTTGTGAGTTCGGGACAGTTTTAGAGATCCAAAATTGGGATATTTTTTATGTTTTTGCGTCGTAGTTTGTGATCGACACAGGACACGATACCCCAATCTAATTGCACGAGGTTCGAGAAGGTCATACAGCGAACATGTCACAACAAGCCGTTCAAAAATTGACACAACGAGGAGAAAGAAAATTCATCGAAATAGGGGTCGACCGCGGTGCTACGCGTGAAAGGACGGCATCGCGGTGCTCGGCCGATTGGTGGCAGCTGTTGCGGTTGCTGGTGGTTGTCGTCGGCCATCGGGGTCACCGGTGTCTTTGCCGGAGGTCGCCGGGGAAGCTCGGGGTCGTCGGAGAGGTGGCGGAAGCTGGTGGTTGGCGGTGGTGAAGATGGTGAAGGGGTGGGGGATTCGTCGGGTTTAAATAGGGGATGGCCGACGGTTGCGGGGAGGTGGACTGTCAGCCAGTGGAGGAGACTATGGGTTGGGGCGGCCGTTGGGGAGGCAAAGAGTCGACGGCGGGGGTTACGAAAGTCGGAGGGACGCGGCTGGAGTCGGGGAGAAAAGTTACTGTACACGAGTGTTAACGGGTCGGGTTTTGGGTACGGGTCGGGTTTTGATCCGACCCGTTTGGGTTGGTTTAGTTGGGTTCGATTTATTTTGGTTTATTTAGGCTGGTTCGGTTCAGTTCGGTTTGGTTCGGTTGATTTAATCCGGTTTATTTAAAAAGGATGTTTTTAGTTGTTTAAAAATAGTTTTTTGGTCCAATAAATTCCAGAAAATTACACTATAACAAATCATTTATTTTACACTAAAAAATATAATTTTTATAATATTTTAATATTTAATTTAATTCACAAAAATATTTAATTTTTGAAGAACACTAATTTTAATTATTTAAAAATCACAAAAAATCCCAAAAATTCATATTTTAATTTTTAGAAAAATTTGGGTGTTTACAGTCGTTGGTACCGACTTATCTTATGAGGAGCAACCCGTATCCATTCTGGATCAAAGAGAGAAATTACTCAAGAACCGAACTATTTCTCTTGTCCGACTGGTCTGGGGACATCACACTCTTGGAGAATCGACGTAGGAGCACCAGGACGATATTTGGTCTCGGTACCCGTACATGTTCGATTCGGAAGGTATATTCTATCTTATGCCTTCATATCTCGAATTCAATGATCAGGTGATCACTTAGGTGTTGTGATGATATTGCTTGCATGGGTAGTTTCTAGTAGGTTTATATCGTGCTTGTCCTGACTTCCCTAGCTATTGCTTGGATTTGAATTTCGAGGACAAAAAATTTCTAAGGTGAATAGAGATGTCACTCCCCGTTCCCGATATACGTATTTGGAACATATTTTACTTTAGCATGGTTGCATGTGCATGAAGACTAGACCCATTCTTTGGTTTAACCTGGTTCAGGATTTATTTTGTGGGTTGGTTCAACTCATGATTCAACCGTCAAACCCTAGCATATATAAACCAATATTTCGTTCTCTCTCTTCACTTCTTCATTTCTTCCTCTTTCTTTAGTTTTCTCTCCCCATTTCATAGTCAAGTACATCTTGCCCGAGAAATAGAAAAATCCTCCATATTATTGTTCTATTATGATTATTATGTGTTTCTAAGAACTTTTAGTTCTTGGAGTTTTTTATTTTGATGGATGGATGAATGCAGATCTATATTTCTAACTTAAGTTTTTATTGGGCTTTATGAGTTTTTCTTGGTTTTGATCTATTAAACTTGTGTCTTTGAAAATCGATTTTTGATTTATGTTAGATCTTTCGATTTAGAGCATTTTTGCTTTTGGTTCACCTTATTTGGACTTAAAATAAGGTTTTTATGAAGAAAATAAGATTTTAATTTTTTGGAGTTTCCGCCATGATCGAACCTGTTGTTGGAGAAGACGAAGTCTTCATGCTGTGTCACCCTCACATTTTCATCCAAGGGTAGTTTGGTAATTGTCAATGGGTATTAATTATTTTAAGATTATTATAATTAATATTTGTGCATTGTATGTTTTATTTATTTATTAGTATTATTATTTGTTGCTAATGTAGATTTATTTTGGACTTGTGTAGTGGACCTAACTATTTATTTAGAAAATATGAACCAAACATTTAGACTAGTCTAAGTTGAGCCCATGAATTAGGAGGCTTGATTAATTAGTGAAACTATTAGACTAGAACCTTCCCTCCCTAATTAATTTCTTCATGAGAGGCCCTAAGGGGTATTTGTGTCTTTTCATATTGATAAGGGAATATATATAGGCCGTCCACCTCTTAGAGGAGAGAGAAAATTATTTCATTCCAAATTTCCAAATTCTAGATCTACAATTTCCCTCTCCAAAATTTCCTCCATTCCCTCATCAATTCTCTACCAATTCTTCACCAATTACCTTCTAAATTCATCATTGAGGTTGCTACACCAAGGATCTACAAGAAGGAAGCAAGGAACAAGGAGGAGGAGACCAAGATCTACAAGAAGAGGAGCTACTTGGCAATTGGAGACTTTTTATTGGGAATCCATCTTCCAATAGGTACAATTTAGTTTTTCCCTTCTAATATACTCTAGATCTGATATTTAACCGTGAGAAACTAACCCACATGCATAGGCTACCCATATGATTTGGTTTTGGGTCAATTGGAGACCTACGGTGAAAGTTATGACCAAATTGGTACCAATTTTGGGAAAATTTTAAGATTGGCACATGTAGTGCTTGTCAATTGATCTAATAGATCTAATTGGCACTTGATTGTTTATTTGTGACTAGTGTCATATCCACAATTGGATACGTGTAGGCCATACCTCGTTAAATTGACAAAACGGGTTGATTTTGGGTATTTTTCTCCGACACGGGACCTTATGCATATCATATTGTGACACGGACACATAGACACTCTAATTACTATGTGTATTATTCATAATTTATGTATTAGACTTATACGTGTCCTCCAGAATACGTTTGGTTGTGTGTTGGAGCCGTATCGCAAGCGTATCATAGAGAAAGTGTGATACGGGTGCAATGCGCTCCATGTGTTTGTTGTTTGGCTATTTTTCCTATACGTACGTGTGTATTTATATATAAGTAAGCCATCTATGTATTATATAGAGTATATAATAGGGAATTTTGGGTTTATGTATATATGTATGTCTATGTGTGTATATTAGGAGAGTATCTAGATATATATAACTATGTGTCTAGGTCTATATATATGTTGGTATATATATATATGTGCACTTGTGATTTATGTTTATGTGTGTGTCTATATATATATATATATATATATATATATATATATATATATATATATATATATGTGTGTGTGTGTGTGTGTGTGTGTGTGTGTGTGTTGGCTTATATATTTATATGTATTATGTATTTGTTACCTATGTATTGATATATATATAAGAGTAGTATATGTAGTTATATGTGATTATATTTATAGCTATATATATTCATAGTCGTGTCAGTGTATTGTATGTGTTAAGTGTTATTGTTGTGTGTCAGTGTGTGTTGAGTAGGAGAGAACAGCAGCCATGTATCAGTGAGGCAGTTACCAGTATTAGCAAAAGGGGTATCAGCAGCATCTGTTTTGTGCAGTATCTTGTGCACGTAGAGGAGCTGAACTGTGAACACTGCAAGGAACTCTGTAGTGGGGGAAATACTACACCAGCTCGTGCAGTCTTCAGAGCAAGACATCAGCTGCAGCAGAGTCTAATGAATAGAACCAGTAGCTGCAGCAGAGGCTAATCAATATAGAGAACAACAAATGCAGCATTAGCAAGCTGTAGCAGCAGCTATGCATTGCAGAACATAGTGCAGTGGCAGCTGCCACTGGAAGGGGGCTCAGACAGAGGCTAACTCTAGCAGCATGTGCAGTCTTTAGTTCAACACAACAACTCGAGTAGAGGACTGTACAGCCAGGTAAGCATGGGTATAAGCACAGCATGTGCAGGAAGTTCAGTGTTATTTTTAGCCCAGTTTTCAGTTTGTTGTGTTCAGTAAGTTATTTGATGAAGGTAGGAGTTAGCTAGCTAGATTATGTCAAGGTATATTAAGTATTAGTTTAGTTGTGAATTAAACTATTAAGTTAGCTAATAGTAGCTAGTATATATATATATATATATATATATATATATATATATATATATATATATATATATATATATATATATAGCTATTCATGTTAGTATAGATATGCCTTATTGATGCAATAGTTAGCTAAATAGATATATGTATACTTGTATTAGTGGCTAATAGCAGTTAGCATATATGTGTATTATAGTGTAGTTTGTATTGTTAGTATACTTTGAGTATATTAGTAGTTGTATCTATGTATGTAGTATAAGTACATGTTAATCAATAGTATATGAATAGTTAGTTTTAGTTATTGTATATAGTCATTAGCTTAGTTATATAAGTTTAGTTGGGTTACCTTGAGGTTCCAAGGTATCCCCAAGGTATTGGGGTCGATACCCAAGGTATTGGGTTGGGTAACGAGATAGGTGAGATACGCGTTGGTGCAAGGCCAAGGTATCCTAATTAAATTATTTTGAGATATTATTATTATTATATTTGACTTATATATATATATATATATATATATATATATATATATATATATATATATATATATATATATATACAAACCCTATTTTTATATTAGAAAACTTTCGTATCTTAGGATACGACTCCTTGAATGTATTGTTGTGTGTTAGTTTAGCTAGCATAGCATAGTTTAATGGTATATCGACTTAGTGACTTAGCTTTAGACGCTTACACCCAAGAATTCATTAGTTTGACTTAGAAATGACGTATCGACCTAGAATTGCATCAACTTTACTTATTTTTATTATTTGAACCTTGTATTGATGCAACATATCATATATAGGTTGTGAGACACCAGCTTGGGCATCGAGAGACACACTTTGCTCAGGACTTCAGGCGAGTATATTTCTTTGTTTGTTTTAAATTCATAATATTGTATATATGCATGTTCTAGAATAAGTATACATTGATCCCGACATAGTGATTTCATGAACTGCTGCTATATGGATTCCGTCAGGAGGTGTTATCCCCTACCGTGTTCAACGGGTACCCAGTCACATATATTTTATTGTGTGCATCGGGTATTGACTTTCATGTGCTTCTTGTGCATCCACTATTTTGTGTGCTAGTGTGACTATATCGTGATCATGTACGTAACGTGTCGTGATTGGATCCATGAGTATTGGTTGGGGAGGGAGAGTAAGAGTTGGTTATATGATCAAAGCCCTATTGATCTCATGTGCATGTCGATTATACACCTCACGTATAATAGAGTTACCTTTATACCTCATGTACAACCTAAGACGATCACATAACGAACTTGCACTCTAAACCACATAGCTAGTATTATTGTTCTCTACTTGCAGTTACTCTCGTATTTACTTTCCAGTTCTTATTGTGTGTATTGCCTGTTCACCCTGTATTGTATATTCTTACTATTTATGCATCTTGTATCTTTTTTCTATTGCTTGTTATATATGCTCGATTATGTATTTGAAACTGCTTTCAGAGGTATGTACTTTGCTCCAATCCTGACTGGATATATTTTTTAGATGATTGGCTAGAGGAGCTGTGTCAGAGGACATATGTTATGACTCTAGAGGATACTCCCAACTAGAGGATACTCCCCTAGAGCCAGAGGATATAGTACCAGTAACCGAGGAGGTTTAGTTTATGTTGGTGATTTTGTATTAGACTATTCTTTAGTTGAGATTCACAGTTGTATTATTATTTTAGACTTGTGGATTGTATCTTGTTCCTTTCTTTCGCTATTCCATTTGTGCATTATTCCTTCTTATTTTGTTTTGTGATTGGGATTAGTTATACTTGTGAGATACCATATTGTTCCTCCGTTTGGAGTTGAGATGATTGACAGGTACCATATTATATTGTTGAGATGTTAGATAGTTAGAAATAACCCAGACACCGTTCTACCGCTGACTCTATGACGTAGGCTGGGCGTAACCACGTACTCGTGCCCAAATATCCGGGTACGGGTTGTGACATGTTGCCAGTGAGCTATGTGGCTGATAGTGCTATACGGTCCGAGAGGGTTATGCGGCTGAACTCTTGCCGCATACTGACAGCATTCGTCCATCTTGTTGGACGCATGACTGTTGATCTATAAGTGTCCTTGAACACTTTGTGCATTCACTCGCTGAACGAATAAAAAATTTGCTTAGTCCAAATATACTCCATGCGGCATCGAACTCCATGTGACATCGAACTTATGCGGCAAGCAGAGCATGCGGCCACCTTCCCTTGGACGCATGACTCTAAACTTTGGTGCATCTTTGGCGCATCCTTGGCGGGTCTTTCTATGGTTTTATCCTTTATTCCTGACATACTTTATGTCACATCATATTTTATGTCACATCATTGACACTTTATTCATTTTCCATCATTTTATCACTTATCCCGAGGAGTAGACCTTAGCCCTGACTCTATGTGGCATGACTCCATGCGGCCAGGATTGTCATGTGGCTTGAATTCTCATGCAGCCAGGATTATTATGCGGCCTAGAGACCTATGCGGCCCTGCTTGTTTGATCGAATATTTTCTTGATTCATGAGACCCAATGTTTAATTGGTAATTGGACTCGAATACTGTATTCGTACTGATACTACTATTGCCTGATAATTATTCATGTTTTTATGTGCGTCGAGGTACGACACATTGTGTCACGTGTTAAATGATTATATTTGGGTTATGCATCGAGAATGCCTCCAAATTTCTGAACGCGTGATATTATAAATATGAACATTGTTTTTCCAGCACGAGCATAATAAGAGAGTCGAACTACCAAAGCGTGGCTAAGAATTTTGATTATATGAATGTTGCATACACGCTCGAGTGAATCTAGATTTGACTTACATGGATTTGTATCTAGCATGCCCGTACCTTGTACTACATCTTAAGGGAAATTCTTATGAGAACACGCCTTGAGATTTTAAATACATCCTAGGACTAATTATGTAACTAAAAGTGGTAGTAATATTTGGAGGGAATGATACCCCGAGATTATACCAACGAACCTTTCCAAAGAGATTTATTCTAAGTGCGCTATGGGCTGGCCACCACAAATACTGTATATCATCTGCCTTAGTGGAGTGCAGTATCTGACTTATTATTATGCCGAGCCACTGTTTCAATATAGGAACACTGGAACCGCTAATACCGTATTTTTAGCGCAGTGGCCCTACGTGAGACTGGTGCATCTTGCAAGTGCTTATTTTATTATATTGGTTCAGTTAGCTCATGTTCTTCACTGGCGTGATATGAGGATACTAATTATGCATTAATCTGAGATAATCTCAGACTCCATAAAATATCAAGCCGTATAAATGATTGGCCGATATAAGAAATATAATTGTATTATTTCAGCTAGTAGCCTAGGAAAATAGACTATCATAGTGTGAGGGTTCAACCATTGTCCTTGTTTGGTTGTAGGGTTGAGTCTTAGCACTAGAATATGCCAGGGACCTAAGTTACGACATTGAACCTATATAATTTTATATTATTTTCCATGGGTTTTTATTTCTCTATTTCGTGCTTCCTTTGTGCTACTTGCTATTTGGCGTCTAATTCCTTTGATTTTGATTGGCCAGGTTTCGAGCCAGCACCTGAGGATCCAGCATTCTTTTTCCCAACTCATGGCGTGCACCAGAAATATGGTCGCAGGGGATAACGAGTGGGTTTTTTTCTTTCCTGCTCGTCTTGCACATTTACTTCTTTCGGGCGTTTAGCCACCGACACCTGTTAGCCGGCTCGTCGGTACATTAGTTTTCCTTATATGATTGTTTTAATTCAGACTGCAACTGAATCACTGTCATATACTTTTTCTACTTTTCCAGCTTCTTATTTTTGTACAGCTGGACTCCAGAACATTTTGAGAAAGCATTTGGGATGCCTTATTGCTTATCATATATGATCTATGCATACTGTTTCTTGTTTGAATAATTGAGACATAGAAGTTCTTGACCATAGGAGACTTGATTATAGCATGCACCTCCTTGTCTTATACACCCGTGATCACCGTACTACGTATAGTATCTTGTATAGGGTAGCTGGCCATGTCTGTCTTCGTATTCCGGTACTAGGGCATGACATATGGTGGCGACGGAGGCGGAGGAGGGAGTGGGCACGAGGAGGAGAGTGGGCCTGGTTGAGGGGGGGAGGGGAGGGGGGAGGGGAGGAGAGGGGGTAGCGGGAGGGGCACGAGGAGGAGGGGGGACTGGTTGGGGGTGCATGGAGGAGAGGGGTGAGGTGCGGGGAGGAGGGGGGCTCGGGGAGGAGAGGGAGGTGGAAGGTGGGGACACGAGGAGAAGGGGGACGGGTAGGGGAGGGGGAAGAGGGGGTGAGGCACAGGGAGGAGAGGGGGGTAGTAGGTGGTGTTGGGAACGAAAGCGCAAAAATCGTTCCCCAAACCAAGAAGTTCTTCGAGAGAACCGAACAAAAACACACAAACCAAAAATTCTAAACACAAATCGCAGACACAGAGATTTTTACGTAAAAAATCCAAATAGAAAAAACTACGGACGATCAGAGTCCAACCCTGAAAAACCTCCACGAATGGAATAAAAAATACACTGACTACTTACAAACTTCTCACCGATACAAACGGATAACCATAACTCTTTGGAATAGAAAATATATCACAGACAAACGGAGATGACAAAAAAAGAATTACCCGAAACCGATCTCCTCTTTGAAATAGCCTTCAATCTCTTCCCCTCTCCTTCCAATATTGTAAAAGCACTACTGCCTCTTTTTACAATATTTTTGAGATATCAGATATATTTTAGGGTTATGAGACACCTAATATATATAGCCTCAAACCCACAACTAGTATTCCTATTATATATAGGAATACATAATCCAAGTCCAAATTTATTGACATATTCCTATTATATGTAGGAATATCCAATCCAAATCTAAATCTATTGACATATTTATATTATAAGTAGGAATACCCAATCTAAATATATTGAGGTATTCCTATTATATGTAGGAATACTCAATCTAACTCCGGGGTATTTTCCACATAGGTTGGGAATCCCACCCACTCCAACAAATCTTTCCCTTCAAAACTATGTGGAGGGAGTCATCATCCCGACGATCCGCCTGCAGAACTCAAACTTTCCCATTGGAAGAATTTTTGTCAACATGTATGCTCCGTTGTCATCCGTATGAACCTTCTCAAGCGTCGTTTGCTTCTTTTCAACGACATCTCGTATCCAATGATACCGGGTATCAATGTGCTTGGACCAGCTATGAAATATCTGATTTTTCACAAGGTGAATTATACTCTGGCTATCGCAAAGCAAAGGGTACTTCTCTTGCTTTAGTCCCATTTTTTGTAGCAGCTTCTTCATCCACAATAACTCCTTGCAAGCCTCTGTCGCCGTAATGTACTCTACCTCTGTCGTCAACAAGGCAACACACTTCTGTAACCGCGAGTGCCACGATACCGCTCCACCAGCAAACATCATTAAATAGTCCGAAGTCGATTGCCTCGTGTCTACATCTCCAGCCATATCAGCATCGGTATACCCAACCAACTTTGGCTCGTCACCACCAAAAGAAAGTCTCCAATCGGCAATGCCCTGAAGATATCGTAGAATTTACTTGATCGCACTCCAATGTACCCTTCAAGGATTGGAAATATACCTACTAACTGTGCTAACTGTGTGAGCGATGTCTGGCCTCGTACACACCATAGCATACATGAGACTCCCCACAGCTGAGACATATGGAACCCGCTCTATATCTTCCTTCTTGTCCTCGGTAGATGGACATTGCTCCTCAGTGAACTTAAAGTGAGCCACAAGGGGGTTACTCACTTTCTTCGACCCGTCCATCCCGAAACGCTAAAGTACCCGGTGAATGTACTTCTTTTGAGAGAAGTGTAGCAGCTTGGACTATCTCTCTCGGCTGATCTCTATCCCAAGAATAGTCTTCGCTGAGCCCAAATCCTTCATAGAGAAGGTCGCGCCCAGTTGGTGCTTCAACTCCGCTATCATAGTGTTATTCCGACCCACCAGTAGCATATCATCAACATAGAGCAGTAAAATGATGAAATCATCCTCGACAAAGTACCTCACAAATATACAGTGGTCCGATATTGTCCGCGCATAACCATGCCTCCCTATAAATGACTCAAACTTCATGTACCACTATCTCGGAGCCTGCTTTAGACCATACAAGCTCTTCCTCAAACGGCAGACCAAGTATGACTTGTCCTTCTCACAGAATCCCTTTAGCTGCTCTATGTACAACTCTTCCTCAAGATCGCCATGGAGGATTGCCGTCTTCACGTCCGTCTGCTCGACCTCCAATTCAAAACTGGCTGCCAATGCTAGCACCACCCAAATAGACAACTGCTTGACGACTGACGAAAAGATCTCATCATAATCTATGACCTTTCGCTAACCATAGCCTTTAACTACCAGCCTCACTTTGTATCAAGGGCGAGTAGCATCATCTGTCTACTTCACTCTGAATATCCATCGATTTTTAAAGCCTTCTTGTCCTTTGGCAACCGCACCAGCTCATAAGTAGAATTGGCATATAAGAAACTCATTTCCTCCTACATAGCCTTCATCCAATTATGTCTGTGTTCGTCTTCCATAGCCTCTGTAAAACATTCGGGCTCTCTTCCGTCAGTCAGTAGCACGTACTCACCCTGTGAGTATCACGTAGATAGTCGACGCTCTCTATCGCTCCTCCTCAACGGAACCACTGGTACTGGTTGTATATCAACAGCCTCCTCCCCTTCAGGAACTCTCTCCTTGGTATGCTCATCCTCCTGAGGGTCACCATAACCACCATCATCAGGCTGATGATCAATGGGAGAAACTCCATGTACTGGCTCCCCCATAAATGGATACTCTGCGATGTCCTCTGGAAACTGCTCGAAGTAAAATAACTCTAACTCAGGCAATTCCTTAGCCTTAGAAGGCATCTCAGAATCCTGAGTGTTGGTCATAGTCTGATCCTCAATGAAAACTACGTCCCTGCTTCTGTAGAGCTTTATTTCCACTGGATAGTAGAGTCTATAGCCAAACTCATCCCGACCGTAGCCGACAAAGACGTACCGCCTCGTCTTCGGCTCAAGTTTGGATCTTTCGTCCTTCGGTACATGCATGAAGGCCTTACAACCAAACACTCGTAGGTGATTGCATGACGGCTCTTTGCCATACCATACTTTGTCAGACACATCACCCTGCAAAGGAACACTAGAAGATAAATTAATAATATAAGCAGTAGTGTAAACAGCCTCACCCCAATGCTGCACGGCAAGTTTGCTTCTGACAGCAAATACCGTATCCTCTCCATCAGCGTCATGTTCATGCGCTCCGCTACACCGTTGAGCTGTGGTATCTTTGGTGGAGTCTTCTGGTGTCGTATCCCTTGTTCTCTGAAATAAGCATCAAAGGGACCAATGTACTCGACGTCGTTGTCGGACCAAACACATAGTAGCTTCTTGTCCGTCTCCCTTTCAACAAAGGCCTGAAACTCTTTGAAAGTGGGCAGCACCTGATCCTTAGTCTTTATGGCATAGACCCAAACCTTCCTGGAATAATCATCAATAAAAGTCACAAAATAAGAAGCACCACCAATGGACTTTACCTTCATAGGACCGCAGACATCCGAGTGAATCAACTCGAGCAACACCGTCTTTCTTGAACTTGGATGACTTTAGAAAGATACCATATTCTTCTTTCCCGCCAAATAGTGCGTACATCTCTCCAATTTTGTAGACTTTAGCCCTGGAATCACCTTTCTGTTCACCAAGTAGCTCATCCCCTTCTTGCTGATATGGCTGAGCCGCCTGTGCCACAACTCAGTAGACGCATCAGTAGCTGCGTTCACCTCTTGTGCCCCATGTGCGCTTCCTTCCATATAATATAGTCCGAACTTCTTACTTCCTCTGGCAATCACCATCGAACCTCTGGAAAGCTTCCACTGACCATTCTTGAAAAGACTGAATAAATTCTCATCATCCAACCTTCCAACCGATACCAGGTTAAAACGGATATCAGGGACATGACAGACATCTTTGAGAACAAGAACTGCACATGTCTTTGTCCTCAAATGCACATCTCCAATGGCAACCGCCTTCGACACATCTCCATTGCCCATCTTCAACACTCCACAGTCGCATGTTGTGTATGTAGCAACTAGTGCCCTGTTATGAGATACGTGCGCTGAAGCACCTGAGTCCACCAGCCAAGAGTTGTCATCGTAGACGAGATTCATAACTACCTCATCACCTATAATGATCACGTCGTCTCCATGTGCCGAGGCCACCACTGTAGTGTTCTCACTTTGCTTTCCCTTTTCGCGCTTTTTCTTCCTCTTCCAAGCGAAACAGTTCCACTTGATGTGGCATTTCTTACCACAATGGTAACACTCTGAGTCTTCGTACCGACCCTTGGACTTGCCCCTGTTCTTGTCTCTGCCAACACATGGACCCCTGCTCTTGCTCCTTCCGCGGCTCTCTGAAACTAGCGCCTCTAAGTGGGATGTGGATGAAGTGCCCTGAGAACGTCTCTGCATCTCTTCATTCAGTACCCTGCTCTTAGCAAACTCCAGACTGACCACGCCTTCCGGAGATGAAGCGATCATAGACACTCGTACGATTTCCCACGAGTCTGGCAATGTACACAGCAACCACAGTCCTTGTACTTCGTCGTTGAACTTGACTCCTATCGAGGATAGCTGGTCCACCACGCCCCGAAACTCACTCAAATGATCCGTAATAGATGCACCATCTTTGTACCATAGACCCATCATCGCTCGGATCAGGAACAACTTGTTTACTCCGATCTTCTTCGCATACAAAGGTTCCAGCTTATCCCACAGAGTCTTCATGTGCTCAATATTGGCAACGTGATTGTACACGTTCTCGTCAACAAATAGAATGGTATATCCACACACATGTATATACTCGAACTTTCAGTCCTCTTCGGATTTGTCACTGGACTTCTCGGACGCAAATACTGGAATATGCAGCTTCTTGACGAACATCAAATCCTTTATTTTTCTCCGCCAATAATGATAGTTGGTACCGTTCAGGTTTACCATGCGCACCGACTACGCATCCATCTCTCCTCCCCTGTTTGCCTATTAACTCCTGACCTATCTGAACTCCAGAACTTGCTCTGATACCACTTTGTTGGGAACGAAAGCGTAAAAATCGTTCCCCAAATCAGAGAGTACATGCGAGAGAGCCGAGCAAAAGGACACAAACCAAAAATGTCAAACATAAATCGTAGACACAAAGATTTTTACGTGAAAAACCCAAATAAAAAAAATCACGGGACGATCGGAGTCCAACCCTGAAAAGCATCCACTAATGGAATAAGAAATACACCGACTCTGTAAAACCCTTAATTCTGAAAACCATATTTTATTATTATTATTAATTATTTATGGTAATTATGAGCTAAATAGAGGAGATAGATTTTATTTAATTTTTATTTAAGGTGTTTGTGCATCTAGGGGATTTATGGAATCATTGTAATTTTTTTCTAATTTATTCCATGTAGGAGACCCTTTGGACAGTTACTAGCTTAATGGTATGCACCAATATAATTTCAGGATTTTCTATGTATAAATATATATATATATATATATATATATATATATATATATATATATATAATTAATAAGAAAAATGAATAAGAAAAAGAAAGAAAAAGAAAAGAATAGAAAATAGAATTTCTATTAGACTCAAACCCAAAACCCGCAACCCGTTAACTACCCCGCGTAAACCACGCAAAAGTAAGAAATCAGCAGCAGCAGCAGCTCACCCCGCGTATACTCTTCTCTTTCCTTATCAGTGCGTAAAACATCAGCAGCAGTAGCAAACCGACTTCCCTTTTTCCTTATCCGCGCGTAAAACATTCCACCGCTTCTTAAACACTATTATTACTAAACAACCCTCAACCAAAACATAAACCAATGAAAGGAAGCAACAGCAACAACAGTAGTTTCTTAAACACTAAGTTTCCCCACCGCCTCTCTCCTCCTATATATATTACAACTCTCCTAAAAATCTAATCCCACTTCTTACACCTAAACCTAAACACTGTTGTGGACGCTTGCATTATACGAAATTCTTGCTCGGCAAGTATACCTTGCCTTTGTACTATTATTTACATTCCAGATGATGCATGATTATGTTTTATTTATATATTTGCATTAGACCTTGTTTATGAGACCACCCCAGTATATGGAACATCATTAGATTTCATTGGCCGTGACACAGTTATTACATGAATTTTGAGTCTCATATAGATCTCGGACTACGTATCGGGTTGGCCGCCTGTACGTATGAGCCGTGCGTAAGGGATGACTGCTGATAGAAACTTTGTATGCTAGTAGACCTGGCAGTTATTTAGAGGTTTTATCATTTCATGGATATGGTATGATTAGAGCATGGGGTCGGAAGAACAATAAGTAAGGCGTTGGGGCTCCTTTGCACTTTTCTCATGTACGTCCGGATTCTCCACCGGAGAAACGGGTGATGATGACCACTATATATTTACAAGCGGCCTCTGCCGTTCAAAAGACGACATGCTTTTAGGCCCCTGATTCTCCGAGAGAGTCATGCCAATCCCATGGCCAGATAGCCCATGTGTTGGAAAGTTGTTCTCAAATTGCATTCACTTAGCCGGTTAGGCGACCCGTTGGATGTTTATATTTCAGTACTTATTGGCATGTTTATATGTATCTTGTTACGTCCCTTTGAGGACCTGGTCCCTTTTCAGATATGGACGAGCAGGAGTACCCACAGGAGTACGGACCTGGACCTGACTCCATTTACCAGGCCGAGGAGATCTTACCCTCAGAGTATCTGTGATTTATTACCACTGTTTAGAGATTTTGTTGCTACCTCAGTATAGTCGTTTTGTAGTAGATTTATTTCTACCCGACTATCAGAATTGCTATACATCTTCGATATTCAGTTATTATTCAGCTCTTATTTTTTACTGATTATTTGTGCTGTGGATGAGATATAGATTGCATGTGACTTGTTGTGACAGTATATTACCACTGATGGATTGAATATTCATGTACAGCGTACGTGTGTATATGGTTTCCATATATTGGAGTTCATATACGTACGGCTGGGCGTGTTACGTATTCCTAGTCCTACGTATTTTGGGACTAGGACGTGACAGACTCCTTACAAACTTCTCACCGATCCAAAAGGATCACCACAACTCTTTGGAATAGAAAATAGATCACAGACAAATGAAGAACGGAGATGACGAGAAAAATAATTATCCGAAACCGATCTACTCTTCGGAATAGCCTGCAATCTCTTCCTCTCTCCTTCCAATGTTGTAAAAGCATTCTTGCCTCTTTTTGCAATATTTTTGAGATATCAGATATATTTTAGGGCTATGAGATACCTAATATATATAACCTCAAATCCACAACTAGTATTCCTATTATATATAGGAATACCCAATCCAAGTCCAAATCCATTGACATATTCATATTATATGTAGGAATATCCAATCCAAATCTAAATCCATTGACATATTCCTATTATATGTAGGAATACCCAATCTAAATATATTGAGGTATTCCTATTATATGTAGGAATACTCAATCCAACTCCGGAATATTTTTCACATAGGTTGGGAACCACACCCACTCCAACAGGTGGGGTCGTGAGAAGGGAGGGCGTGGGGGAGCAACTCAGGTGGTGATAGGGGAGGGAGGGGTAGTTTATGAATTTAATTTTTTTTAAATACAACTATTAACGGTTATTCCAAATGGCTAGTTTATGGGAGGGAGCATTTTGATCAAATTATCAATTGCGGGAGTTTAATTGTTGTAAGCGTCTAATAGGTCTTATTTTACTAACGAGACAAATTCAAGGAGAAATTGTTTGCACTTTATCCTTGTATTGGTCTTAGGAATTATTTTTTTGGGTTTATTAGAGTTTAGACCCTGAATTTTATACCAACTTAGAATTTGAGTCATGACTTGTACAATTGGAGAGTTTAGACCCTGAATTATTATTATTTGGTTAATTTTTTTTTCTTTTTTTTGATATACCTAGCTCCGCCACCAACCGGTAGAGAGGGGATTCGAACTTTGGTCTACTCCAAGGTGGCTCGCCACATTACCACTAGGGTAATGTCTTCGGTATTAACTTTTTTCTTTTATACCCTCATTTTCCATGCAAACAATGAACAATAATGCTAAATTTACTATCAAATGCGTGCATCCTTCTTACAACCCTCTCACCCCCCTGCTATGTGGGCCACCCCCGGTCTCATCTCTCCCCCAATGAACGAACGTCACGTGGCGTTCCGGTCACGTGACGACCACCCGGACAACCACCGGGTCCCACCTCTCCCCCCTCCCCCAATGGACGGCTATCACGTGGACGTCACGTGGCGGTTGTAAGAATATTGTAAACATAAGGTTGTAGGCATAGTACCACCCAACAATGAAACTTTCTTATATAGACTAGGAAGGATAATATGATAAAAATGAAAGAAAAAATAAAAATTCAGAATCTAAACTCTCCAATTGGACATATCATGATTTAAACTCTAAAATAATATAAAATTCAGAATTTAAACTCTAATTAGCAAAAAAAATTATTTTATTTTTTTGTTGCGATGTCCGTATAACGCTCGGAACTTTTACATCGTGCAATTGGGCCCACCGGAAAAGTAAATGGAAATCATGTCCCTTTCTACTTTTCCAACCAAACAAAAACATTAATACAATTTTCTTCTTAACTTCTTCCTGTTCCCCAAACCAAATATTCCCTGAGAGTACTATATTTTAAAAATATTTTTAACTCACTGAAATAAAAGACCATCAGTTGGTGATATGGGTTCAGGACAGCCAACTTCTCATCAAGCAGCCCTCACTTTATACGTCTTAGTTCACTAGTGTCTCTTGTTATTTCAACTAGATAATAAGAAAAATTGAGAGAGCTACGTAGTAGTTAAAAAAAAAAAAAAAAATTTCCAAAAATACCCTCATTTATGTTTTACTCATTAAAATTAGTATTTACGTAATTGCGTATGAAAAAAAAAATATATAGACTTTTGTTTGCTCTTTTCAAATAGTAAAAAAAATTAAAAAATGATTCTCAAATAATAAAAAAAATTTAAAAAAATTATTTGTTATTTTCAAGTAGTATGAAATACGTACAACGCACGTGCATTATATATATATTATTAATTTCTCCACCGTAAAGTTGTTTGCGTGTTGGAGGACACGATGATTTTAATTTATTTTGTTAAAATATCGATGTGATGAAAAATAATTGTAAAATTGCCTAATAATTATTGAAGTCAAGTTTAACTGAAATTCAGTCAATATATGCATTCAACAGCAAAAACAATTAAAAAAAAAAAAATCTTATCCATATATTGTTGATTAACCTCAACACTGCCAATTTCTTCTGATAGTAAGCTATATTACAACAATTGCACAAAGTTGTCAGTAAGTTCTACAATAAAGAGAAGGGGAAAGAAGAAGTTAACATGCCGAAGTGGAAAATAGATGTAAGCTGGTATCGGTGTGGTATCTGGGAATCAGCCGGTCACAACCCCTGCAAGAACATCACTCTTTCCTCTTGCAAAAGATGTGTAGACGACGCGGATTGCATCCAGCCACCCATCTAGGGATTCCCATGTGTCAGCAACCTGATACGATAGCAGTGACAAGTAGGGGTGAGCGGTTTCAACTAAACCAAAATAGTCAAAACCGAATAAACCAAAATTCTAAAACAAAAAACGAACACCGAACAGAAATTAGCTATAACCGAAACCGAACCGTTATAATCAATTGAACTATTTCTATTGTCTAATAGATCGAACTTAAAGTTGAAATTCTGGTTAAATTATATTAAATAATGTAATTTTATACACACGTTTTTTGTATTTCAAATTTGGACCCAAAGTTGGACTAGTTAAATTGTCAAAGTTGGACTTCAAAACAAATACATAGAATTGTTGTTTTTAAAATATGCACAAAAATATTCACAATTTTAATCATGAATATTTATAGAAATGAGGATATTGCATAATTGTATAGTTTTTATTCGGTTTTCCGTTTTGAACCGAAGCCGAAGTCCACAACCGAAACCGAATAAGAAATTTTCGTATTTTCAAAACCAAAACCGAATAAAGAAATTTTTAAAACCGATCATAATCTCTTATTCGATCCAAAACCAAATAATGCTCACCCCCAAATAACAAGATCTTTAGTTATCGATGTTTTTTTTTTATATTTCATTCTTCGGCAGTGGAATTTTGGGAATGTTCGGACGAAAATAACATTACCAAGAAGAGAGGTCCATTAATTGTTAAAAGATATAAAATACATTTGGAAGGGAGGCCTTACCAAGAAGACAGGTCCATGAATTGTATCTATACAAAGGCCTGCACCTGGTGGTAATGTTAGGTCTGCACATGCAGATACTGAGACAATGTCTGGAACATAAACTTTAATTAGTGAACTATCGACGTGTGGAGATCCCTGTAACCTGCCAGAAGAGTGTCGCTCTAATAACTTGTCAGCCTTCGTGACCTGAAATGAAGGAAATTTACGAATTATTGTCTGAAAAAGTGACAAAACATGTTCGGAAACAAAGTGAATATTACCTCAGTAATTATATCCTTTAGTGATTATGCAATCACAACAAAGAAACAGGAAACATTTATTTTCCAAAGAGAAAGAAGTTCAACTATGTCATATTATATGATACTTCAGTTAGACTAGTACAAAAAGGGTGTCCACTGCCTCAAGGCGACCAACCAACGCAAATTTTTGGGGTAGTCAAGATGACCTAGTACCTCTATTTTTATGGAGGGGTTTCCTGCAACTTGAATCCTCGTCATCTAGGATGCAAGGGTCAAGCTTCATTGTCACCAAGAAATGCCCTTTCATTTAGAACATAATACTGACTTATGATTTCATTTTTGCAACTTCAGTCATGTACACCAAGTGTGAAAATAGTGGAAAGGTAACCTCTTCATCCTTCTGCTACCTTTCCTCACCAACCTACTCCTGCAGATAAACGCTGAATGCAGCTGTTTCCAGGTCATCATTCATCCACACGTGTTCAATTATGATGAAAGCTATATAGCACAGATAAATAAGAAATTGATGATCCCATGGATCAATGCAGCTGAGTTCGAACTCTCTCTCTGTGTGTGTGTGTGTGTGTGTGTGTGTATTAGAACCGCTAATTGTTGTTAGTAATAGTTAGTAACCATTGCTCCCCATAGAGCTAGAACTCTTCCCGGCACACCCGGCCTTATAACACCACTTTATATCTCCAGAGGTAGCCACTTTGCTACAAGCTCCATATATATATATATATATATATATATATATATATATATATATATATACACTAAAGATCACATAATATATATCTTTCATCATAATCTAAAGGTATGCCAATACGAACCTAAATGATCTAGTATGCCAGTACGAACCTACAGCTAGCTGCTAAGAGGAGAGAGCTCAAGATTATATCAACCCACATCGGTTTCCCATATAACCTAAATGGGACTATAGGATCGTAACAATCCACCACCCTCCGCAATCGTGATGCCTACGCGGTCTACCTTTGCACTAGACTGCTAGTCCCGAACAAACATTGCTATGTCGGCTCACCACCCACACCTCACAATTCGAACTGGGAGACATGGTGTAGTCTCCGATTTCATTTGATACGAACCTTGGGATCAAGAACACATCCTAAAAGCTGTGTGTAAAGAGGAGAGAGCCAAAGATTATGTCAACCGACATCGAGTTCCCTATATAACTGATGTGGGACTATATGATCGTTACATATGCCTTTACCTTCTGTTAAGATACAACAAATAACAGTTCTAGAAAAACGAAATTGAGAACCCCCACAAGACAACTGAGGAGCAATAACCAACGGAGATGAAAACATCAGAAAGAAAATTAATACTAGGAACTAGGTAGCGAGGAATCTTTTGTTCAGTCACCTTCCCTTGGAAGGGCTGAAATGTACCACATAACAATAATGTCTCTGCAAGTACCTCTGCATGCATGAGAAGCATCTACCAGCAAATTATCTGAGGTAAACAGTAAGATAAAAGAAACCAAAAGAAAAGCTTGTTTCATGTTCAAATATTGCAGCAGCAACAATTCTATAAAAAAGGCAAATACTGACACAGCAGGTATAAGAACATTTTGCAATGATAATTTATATAGTTTATACCACCTACTGTCACACTGTGCTTAAATAGGGCTTGGTATGATCTCAAATCCAAGATATTCTAACAAACTGCTAGGTTTTACTTGCAAATTAGCCTGACTGACATAACTATTCCGGATGGCAGAGAAGTATATAACAAAAACAAAACTGGGTTTCGAAAAAACTTAATTATTCATTTTATGCATAAGGTTTCCAATAAAAAGCCACATACACATGGGTGATATTAAGTATCTTTTAGTGATACTACACAATCCTCCCTAAAATATGCACTACAAGCCATACGGGTACAACTGTATCTGTTGAAATTAGTTGATGATTTTATTGATTGTCTCATTGGCATTATATAGCCTTACAGTCATTAATACAATGATCTCAATCATTATGACAATAATCTCATAATGGAATATCCTGTGACATATTCTGGCATTAATGGAATATCCTATGACATATTCTGGCATTCCAAATATGTCCTCAGGATATTCCTATGTGCTTATACTATACTTAAATATGACACCCAACATACCATATCAACACTCCCCCTCAAGATGGGTGAAAGATATTCACTAAGCCCATCTTGTCACATCCTCTAATCATGCTCACTGAGGCGAGTCCCTTGGTTAGTCCATCTGCTACTTGATCCCTAGTTGGAACATGGCCAAGCTCCAGTAATCCACTATCCAACTTCTCTTTGATGAAGAATCTATCAATCTCGATGTGTTTGGTCCTGTCATGTTGTACTGGATTGTTGGCGATACTAATAGCTGACTGATTGTCACACCACAGCTTCATCTTGGCTCCTTGATCCAGCTTCAGCTCCACCAGCATATTCTTCAACCATAGTAGCTCTGCAACTCCCAAGGCCATAGCTCTGTACTCTGCTTCAGTTGTCGATCTGGCCACCACAGACTGCTTCTTACTCCTCCAGGAGACCAAGTTACCTCCTACAAATATGCAATATCCCGAGGTAGACCTCCTGTCATCAGCACAACTAGCCCAGTCAGAATCACAGTAGCCCTCGATGCTCACGTGATTGTTCTTCCTGAATATTAGTCCCTTCCCGGGAGCACCTTTCAAGTACTTCAGAATCTGGTACACTGCATCCATATGACCCTTCCGTGGGTCATGCATGTAGCGGCTCACCACACTTACTGCAAAGCAGATATCAGGACGTGTGTGGCTCAAATAGATCAACTTGCCAACCAGTCTCTGGTATCTGTCCCGATCAACTGGTTCTCCAGCCTCAGCATCAATCTTGAACCTCTGATCTATTGGTGTCGCTGCAGGTTTGCACCCCAACATCCCAGTTTCTGTGAGAAGGTCCAGTGCATACTTCCTTTGAGAGAGAACAATCCCCTCTGCTTCTCGAGCAATCTCAATCCCAAGGAAGTACCGAAGAAGGCCGAGATCCTTCACCTCGAATTCTTTGCCAAGCTTTCCTTTGAGTTGGGCGATCTCCTGCTCATCATCTCCTGTGATAATCATATCGTCCACATACACCGCAAGCATGGTGATGTGGCCTCCACTCCGACGGAAGAACACAGTATGATCAGCATTGATCTGCTGATATCCCATCCCTATCATCGCCCTTCTGAATCTGTCAAACCACGCTCGAGGAGACTGCTTCAGTCCATAGAGGGACTTCTTCAACCTGCAGACCTTGCCTACTGTCTGATTTGTGCCAAATCCTGGTGGTATCTCCATGTACACCTCCTCCACTAGATCTCCGTGAAGAAACGCATTCTTCACATCCAGTTGGTGTAGCTTCCATCCACCATTCGCTGCCAGAGAAATCAGAGTCCTGACAGTGCTCATCTTTGCAACTGGTGCAAAGGTCTCGTCATAGTCGATGCCGTACGTCTGACTGTATCCTTTGGCTACTAGTCGAGCTTTGTAGCGCTGTACCTGTCCATCTGGGTTCTGCTTCACGGTAAAGACCCACTTGCATCCAACTGCTTTCTTCCCCTCTGGCAGTCTCACAAGCTCCCAAGTGTGGTTCTTCTCCAGAGCTCCCAACTCCTCGTGCATTGCCGCTTTCCACTTTGGATCGTTCTTGGCAACCTGTCAATTGTTAGGTACAGTAATACTATCCAAAGATGCTATAAATGCTCCATGAGAAGAAGGGATATGGTCATAAGAAACAAACTGAGCAATATCCCAACCATATCTGTTTGGAGGATTTCCTGCATTGCTCCGAGTGGTCCTCCGTACAGAAGTGGTGTGGGAGGAGTAGAAGTAGGAGGAATGATATCTTGTGAAGGAGGGGGTATCACCTGAAGGGGGGTTGGTGTCGGTGCCTCAGGAGTTGGGATGAACGCAGGCAAGGGACTGGGCACTGGCACTGTCGGTACTGGTCCTGCAGTTTGCTTCTCTCTCCTGCTGTAGGTAAGTAACTCTCCCTGAGCCGTAGGCCTAACACCTTCACCTTCTTGTCCCTTCTCCGTGCCTCCATGCCAAACTTCTAAATCGGTTACCACCAAGTTCTCCATCTCCCCCTCTCGCCTAATACTGGCAGTATTAGGTGTGTTGTGTGAAGTTCCGTCCTGGTGGTAGTATGGCTCATGCTCCCGAAAGTGGACATCCATACTGACAAACTTCTTCTTCTCTACTGGACTCCAGCACACATACCCCTTCTGGGTCGCTGAGTAGCCTACGAAGATGCATTTGACAGCTCTAGGATCAAGTTTTCCAACTGATGGCCTGTTGTCCTTCACAAAACACACACCCAAACACCTTCAGTGGGAGTATCCCACTATTATTGCCTTGCAATACCTCACATGGGGACTTCCATCCGAGGACCTTCGAGGGCATCCTGTTGATGAGTTGAGCTGCTGTCAATACTGCATGCCCCCACAGACTCTGTGGGACATTCATGTCGATCATCATACTTCTTGCGACCTCCAGAAGGTGTCTGTTTTTCCTTTCTACAACTCCATTTTGTGCTGGTGTGTATGCACAGGTGGTCTGATGCTGTATTCCGTGTGCTGACAAGTATTCTGCAAGCGTCCTGTTGGTATACTCCGTTCCATTGTCAGACCTCAGTACCTTCACAACTGCTTTGTACTGAGTCTGGACATGCTTATGGAAATCCCGAAAACAAGCAGGTACATCATTTTTATTTTTCATCAAATATAACCAGGTAACACGAGAGGCACACTCAATGAAAGAAACAAAGTACTTATAACCATTCATAGTGTTAGTAGCACATGGACCCCAGACATCAGAATGTACTACCTCAAAAGCAAGAGTGCTCCTATGACCCGTGCCAACATATGAGCTCCTAGTAAGTTTTCCTAACTCGCACGCATCACATACTAATTTCTCTTTATTTGTTTTTGCATAAATCTCTGGATACAACTTACTTAGAGTATCAAAGGAAGAATGTCCCATCCTCCGATGATGGAGTATCAAGGTATCCTCAGTCCTCTGCTGCAGTCCTTCCATGTCAGCCTTCTCTTCCATAGATACCAATGCTGAGTCTAGTCCTTCTCGATCTAGGTACCACAGTCCCTCATGCCAAGTGCCAGTCCCAAGTCTTCGTCCTGTCCCTTTCTCCTGGAAGGTCACCTTAGGAATATCAAAAGAAACAATGCATTTAAGTTGGAGGATTATAGAACTAATGGACAAGAGTCTGACTGGAAATGATGGAACATGTAAAACATTGGATAATCTTACTGAACCTGTACAATTAACAGTACCCTTACCGACCACTGGCTGGAAAGTGCCATCAGCTGTCTGAATGTTGTCTGCTGATGCTAGGTGAGTGTAGGAAGAAAACTCACTAGCATTCCCCGTCACATGCCGAGATGCTCCCGAGTCGATAATCCAGTCTGATGATTTAAGGGAAGAGATAGACGCAAGGGCAAGTGATTCGTCAGTACCTTCTGATGGATGGGCATACATGGCAGCATTGCCCCTAACAAAGAATGAGGTGGACGCCTCCTCTGTTCTACTCCTCATGTCTCCCAGTGCCTGGTCCTCCACAGTAAAGGTGCCATCAGCTTCTCCGTTCCCTTCTGATATCAGGAGGTTCGCCCGATAACCTCCTCGGCCGCCTCGTCTACCCCCTCGACCACGACCACGTCCTCCATTATATCCTCGTCCGCCGAACGGTCCTCGTCCACCACCTGAATCTCCCTCCCTAGGTGGTTTGGTACAAGCATACCGATGATGACCCATCTTCCCACAGTTGTAGCACTGCCGGTTATGCTGTCAGGGCTCTCCCTTAGATCCTGTGTTACCTGAGCTGGTGATCGCTAGTGCTGACTTTGCTTCAGGGGGACCACTTGTCCCGGCTTGCAGCCTGATGCGTGTCTCCTCCTGGATCATGGCTGAGATAGCCTCCTCAAGGCTAGGGATCTTTGGTTGGGCTAGAAGTAGGGCCGTCCTCTGTGCGAAAGCTGCAGTCAGCCCTTTGAGGAACTTCATCGTCCTCTCCTGCAGACACACCTGTCTCTCCTTACACTTAGGGTCCCCGCAGCTCGTCCGATCTGAGGAGTGATCATAATCCAACCACAGACGCTCCAACTCCGTGGCATACTCCTGCACCGTCTTCTCTCCCTGTACGGTGTCATCAATCTCCCCCTTTATCTGGAAGACCCGTAAGTTGTTCCCCACACCATCATAGGTCCTTCTCAACTTCTCCCACACATCTTTCACCATCTCAATACCGTCTACTGTGGCGGCAATAGACTGGACTAAGGAGTTGAGAAGCCAGATGTAGATCACCATATGAGTGGACTTCCACTCATCGCGTCCTGTCGAGCCCTCATCCGGCTCTGTCGTCTCGCCCGTCAGGAACCCCTCCATGTTTTTTCCTGCGAGGGTTCTTCTCACCCGCCGTGACCAACTCAGATAGGTGGCTGGTTCATCTAATTTCAGATCGATGGAGGGAAGCTTCAACTCCGACGACGTTCGTGTCGTGTTCTCACCAGCCGACATCGTCAACAACTTCATCAACGTCGCCACCTCTGCAGAATCTAGCTTCTTGATGATCTCCTCCATCGATGCGTCGTCTATCCAATCACGTCACGTCCGCTCCATGACTCACGCTCGTCCTCGTCGTCCGCTCCTAGATCCGAACATGTCCCCCCTTTTTCAGATCTAGGCATCCCTATTAGGCGTTGTCTCGTGCTGGTGCGGAGGAGGCGGCAGCACGCATGTCACAGCCGCCGTCGCAGCAGCAGTCGCAGCAGCCGCAGCAACAGTAGTAGCCGCAGCAGTAGCGGGACGGGACAGCAACAGTGAAGGGCGGCCTGCGAAGGGCGGAGAAGGGAAGAAGGGGGGGCGTGGAAGAGTTCGGTGGAGGAGATCTAGGAAATCCTCCTGTGGGTTTGTGGAAGCTTGGTGACGGCTAGAGTTTGTGGAAACTTGGCTCTGATACCATGTTGAAATTAGTTGATGATTTTATTGATTGTCTCATTGGCATTATATAGCCTTACAGTCATTAATACAATGATCTCAATCATTATGACAATAATCTCATAATGGAATATTCTGTGACATATTCTGGCATTAATGGAATATCCTGTGACATATTCTGGCATCCCAAATATGTCCTCAGGATATTCCTATGTGCTTATACTATACTTAAATATGACACCCAACATACCATATCAACAGTATCCTTTACCTGGACTCACCAATCAGATGCTCATCCTAACCTATCATATTATTCGCACCTATAAATTTTTCCTCGTTGAAACTTCACTAACCTCGATCTTTTTCTTTGTTATGATTACATGTCCGCATACTTACCTAACGTTTCAGATGGTCCTTTGACTGCATGATTAGTTCATTTTCTAACAGATGTATGAGATATTGCGGTTTTCCTTTCTTTTCAATGTCTAGTACGTCTATATATCCCAGTGTTCTAAATGGTGGACGAGGCGGCCGCTTTCCGCACCGCTTTTGTCGTTGGCGGTGGAGTAGACGGCCGGTGGTAGTTTGGCAGCGTAGGCGGACGCCTAAGCGGAGCAATATCTGACTAGATGTTTTGACAAAACAATTTTACAAGCATTATGGACCTATGGTTTACTTTTACAAGACTGAAATTTTATAAACCTTTGTTCTACAACTTAGTTATGCATAAACACCCTTAAAATATGTATATTATGCAACAACAAAAAACAGCAGTAAAATAATAAAAAATGTCCAAAATATATCAAGTGTCTAGACGCACCCGCCTACCGCCGTTTAGAACCTTGATATAGCCTCACCACTGGCTTTCCGAATTCATTGCATCTGGTAATTATTTGGAGATTTCATTGCATATCGTAATCAACTTTGTCAAGGATCTCAGACGAGGATTAAAAGACCAAGAGGAGTCAAAGACCAAGTACGAGGAGTTGATGGTCATATCCAGCAGTTATATTGAAGTACCTGGTGTAGCCTGTAAGGTGCGCGACAGGGAGTAGAGGATGTAGGATCCTGCAGTTGCATGGCCATAGTACCAATGGCTATGGAGTTGAGGAGACAGATATTGGAGTTACATTCAACTTGATGTGGCAAAGAGAATATACCACAGGGAGCTGAGAAACCATATTCTGCAGTTACTTGTTGTACCTAAGAGGCTAAGACAGCCTCGTAGGTCCACAAAGAGTTGAGAACTGCATCTAACGACATTAAGATGATATCTTGAACCCAATTGTTTTTAACTAGATGACCCACCGTAGAGGCCGACCTACCATGGGAAAATCTCCGAAGGCAGAATACGTGCTACAATTGTTTAACATAACTCATATACAACAAGATACTGCATTTGGCATGCATCACACCTTCATGCAAATTCTTATTAGCCTCAGTGAACTGTATAACATAAGAAATTTCCTAGCGTTGAACTGCAAAGTTTTGCTTTCTTATTTCATTAGAAGCAACTTGTCACCTAGAAGAGATTCAAAGTCAGTCTACATCTAAAGGTGGGCGTGGACATAACAAAGGAGCGCATGGGAAGGGGGATGGCGCAGTGGCAACCCCCCCCCCCCCCCCCCCCCAACCCAACCCAACCCCAAATTTGAAAAGCCTGTATATCCTAGTTACACCATTTAGCATCGAAAAATAACTTCAAGCAATTTATCGTAGGAGGCGCATTTGTGAAGTCATAATCTCCGGTAATAGAATATGTGCACCTCTCTCACACGGACATAAAGTGGACAAGATTCCTCTCACATTATCTCTCCCTTTCTTTCATAATATATTAGAATCATTAAATTGCATTTAAGTCTCTTTTCCCTAACTTGCATGCTATTTTGGTGTTTCGTGTGACACTTGTCATTTATGCAATATTTGTCTTATTCACAAATCAAATATTGATATTCTTAATTGCTTAAACAAACTCAAAAGCTACTAATTTAATCTACAGAAAATTTCAAACATGTTCCTTTTCATGCCACATGAAATAGTGATGATCATATAAACGATTAGCTTCCTGTCTCATTGTTCAAGACTTCAGAGAAGTGGAAGGCATGTCAGATTTATTGGTCAAGATGTCAGTTTCAGGAGCAAATCGGTCCGAATATAAAAAGTAGAGGTTATCATGTTTAGGGTATTTAAATAGAGGGTTTGACTGGTTTGGATAATGAACTTCTAAGAGTTGGTAAAATCATACATGTTAACCAAATACCTAAAACCCTGAATGTCCCTTAACCCCTCCCAAATCCATGATGCCTTACTTGCCGTCTCCTCCCGTCTTCTCGTGTCGTCTTCCAGCGCAACAATGACCATCGGCGAAGACAGTTGCACTCACTGACAAGTGGCAATATAGCTGGCAACCACTAACACTGAAAGACAGCATCTCTTATCCTATTTTTCATCTTATTATTTTTAATTTTTTCTGTATTGACCACTTCCTTTACATGTATAACATGTTATATGTATTTGTAGAGTTTAAGAACCTGAAGTTGATTATCCCAATGAAATGACTAGAAATTAGTAGTTTAACTAATTTAAATTATTATCTTACTGTAGATCCTTATATAGATTCTGTATAATAAGATCGCCTAATTGTTTATTTCATTAGATAGGCCGAAATTTAAGTCAGGACATTTTAAATGATGAACTTTGATCACTTTTATCATTTATACATGTGGCTACGTATAGGCTGCCTGATATGGGTGCCAAATATTTATACATATAGTCAATAATCCGATATCCTTATCCAATATGCCAAACCTCAGTCTGACATGAGCCCAGAATTCGATATTTAGAACCTTGATCATCACATTACTAAATCAACATATAAAGGAAAACCATACTAAATCCTTTCAAGAAATATAGTATACTATCAATATTGTAAACCACATATACCCTAGTTCCTTTTGTTGCTAGTTGCGACCTAAGTTTCTTCTTGCCGTATAAGTTCCATCTGCCACACTATTAAAAATGGCCGTACTTAATTCCAGTTGTCAATTCATTTTTAACCGTTCATTAACAATAAGAGAAGCTTTAGCTGGTATTCTTCATTCATAAATGAATTCTGATACCAATGAGAACCTAGGAATGTAGGATTTGTATTTGTTGCCAATTATCATGAACTAAAATTAATTCAAGTTTCAACATTCAAAATATTGGCACATAGTTTCATGTGTGAAATGCTTTTGACCCAGATATTAGAAGTTAGAACTCCCATGAAGACATAATATTAATTGTCATACCGAGAATAAGAAGAAATTGCCTATTTGCATCAGAAAATATAAAGAAACTACGATGAAAATTAGCACTGACCTGTTGAAGTCCTTCATGATTCAAGACAAATTGGGACCTTTCCCAATATGTATGTGATGCAATTGGGTTGTTAGTGGGGGTGCAGTCAAGTAACCCACTTTAAGATAAGGTAAAGGTAGCTGCTCAGAAATAAGTTCATTGAAAATTCATTAAAAAAATAATCCATGAGGCCTATCATATTGTATAATGTATTATAAGATATGTACGCCAAATATAAACACAATACACATCTACAAATCACACAAGAGAAATACGAAGCATTGAAATTAATTGATACTGTGTGTTTATGTGCGAATGTGGTTCTCTGTGTCTCCTTGCATGCATGTCTTCGTTCATGGATTTATGTTACTAAGAAAAAAAATCAGTTTCTTCAGTGTATAAAAGAGAGAAATGGCTTTATACCTAGCATCATCAAACAAACTACATTGTTTTCTTCTAACTCGAGCAACATTTGAAACAATATATAATTATTATTATTAAGTTTAAAGATATAACAAACTTAGTTTTATGGAACACTAAAACAAAGAAGGGTAGTATATGTATTGAAATATTGGATGTATACGTGTGTATTGGACAAAAGTACCAAAAATGTAGTTGGTATGAATACATATCAAGGATATGGGAATTCACACTGAAAATGTGTAAAACAGAGTATACTGTTGTGCACCATAAGGTACTAACAACTAGTCTTCTACAACTTCCAAACTGTTGTATCAGTCTAAATAGGAAATTTTCTAAAGAAATAAAAAATAAGGATGGTAAAGTGGAAAATCAACAGGCAGTACAACAATTAAAATTAAGAATTCTAAAGGAAGTGAATAACCTCAGTCCGGAACAATGTGACAGTCCGAAACAAGTATCCTCTACCGAGAATCGATGATCTGTTTGACCAGCTCCAAGGTACAACAGTATTTTCGAAGATTGATCTTCGCTCAGGTTATCACCAATTGAAGATTAAACCAAAGGACGTCCCGAAGTCGGCGTTTCGTACGAGATATGGACACTATGAGTTTTTGGTTATGCCTTTTGGCTCCAGCGGCTTTCATAGATATGATGAACTGAGTATTTTGACCCTTCTTAGACAAGTTCGTCGTCGTATTCATTGATGATATCTTGATCTACTCAAGAGACAGGGAAACTCACGTTAAACACTTAAGGACCGTACTGCAGACACTTCGTGAACATCAGTTATATGAGAAGTTACGCAAGTGCGAGTTCTGGATGAACAACGTGTCTTTCCTTGGGCATGTTATTTAACAGATGGTGTATCAGTTGACCCAAAAAAAATAGAGGCACTGATGGACTAGAAACAACCCACATCGGCTGGCTTTGCACAAAGTGAAAATAATGAATGGGTAATGGAAAGAATAAACAAGAATATGACCATTGATGATAACTGAGATAAGATTTCTACATTTGTTTATAGTTGGTCAAATCAAATATTCTTAACATTGTGCACTTTTCTAAACTGTTGCATTTGGCATGAAACTGCCAATAAGCTGGCTTTGCACATCCACTAACTGACATTCTAAATTATATGGCAAATCTTCCTTCCATTGTATCCAGTGATGGAACTTAAAACAGATCCAGGTCTGCTTTGATTTGTTGACAAGCTAAATATTCTTTATCAAAATTTACTGCCAACACGTTTTATATATATATATATATATATATATATACATATATATATATATATATATATATAATGGAATTGGTAAAATATTTATTACAATTGCCTGGAATATGCATGAGACTTCATACACTTCTCACACACACACTCTCACTACTGAACTCGGCATCCCATACTCGGCGTCCTCAGTTTCCTTCTCAACATCCGACTCGACAACATCCCGTCTACTCCTCCACGTCTTGTCATACTGGTAATCACCTCCAGGCCTAGCAGGATTACTGCAACCTTGGTTGTGAACTAACACTTCTACGAACATGGTGGCCTACGTGACCCTTCAACCCTCCACAGGAATCCACATAGACCGATCTTTAGAATTTCTCGTAAAGAATGTTTCCCCCCAAGATCGAACCCGCCAGCTTGGGGTCTTTTATCTCCACCTCCTTGCTATATTGTGCTGGGCTCTAGGCGAGGCAAGGCGATAGCCCACCCGCCTCGCCTAGGCGCTCCTAGGCGGCGCCTAGGCGTCCGTCTAGAATCGGGCTGCTATTTTGTAAAAAAAAAAAACTGCAATTATGTATATTACAATAAATAAGTAGTATAACTAAGCAATAATTAACAAGCATAAAAGTAACACTAGTAGTAATAATAAGTTAATAACTAATAAGTTCTAATAAGCATTTATCAAGGTTTAAAAACTCGGTATCGGTATCAGACAGTTTGTATGAGTATCTGTAATCGGTAGTATCGGCAGTATCGACGGTATCGGATCAGAGTATCGGATTTTTTGGTATCGGCTGTATCGACAATATTTAAATAATTATTAATAAATTAGTAAAAAATAGAAAAATAATTTACATATTTATGCATTATTTAAGTGTTTTTTTATTTTATTTTTATTATAATTGAATAAAACAATAGTCATCATGTGTATGTCTGTAGAAGAATTTGTCTCTATTTATAGTTTTTTTTGTCTACTATTTTGGTTCTTTAATATTGTTCTCTGTTGGATTTGATATGTCTGGAATCAATTACTTTTTTTTAGCTTTTTGTAGAACATCTACTTTGTTAAAGTTCCTATGATGACCTGATTTTTTCCCGTATCGGCCCGTATCGGTCCCGTATCGGCCGATACAGACCGATACGAAATTTTATGTCCCAGTTTCGGCCGATACCGATTTTTTTGGCCGGTGTCGGATCGACCAAGGCCAGATCCGATCCGATACGGCCGATACGTATCGGTATCTGCTGATACTTTAAACCTTGGCATTTATGAAGCACACAAAGTGAAATTTTCTTCTAGTCCGTCCAGAATCTGCCTATATTTTCCTCTGGTCGACCCTAGGCGCCCGTCTAGGCGAGCATCGTCTCACCCAGTAAATTTTTTCCCAGGTCGAGGTGAGCCCCCTCCAACCTGCACGCCTAGGCGAGCCTGTGACAACATAGCCTCCTTGGCACTTCAGCTAGGAGGCCTTGACTACAACATTATATATATATATATATATATATATATATATATATATATATATATATAAGGGTATTTGTACTTATATAACTAAAGATATTACATTTATAGAGCCATTACTTATCGCTAATTTTGCTTCAAAATCAGAATGGTTGCTTCAAAATCGGCCACTCTCTTTATCCCTCAAGCTCATGTCTCATTTGCCTATGTATCTTTGCATGATGATTTAAACATCTAATATTCTCCAAGGTTAAAAAGGTCCCCGCCCACCCGTCTTAGGCATCCGTCTAGGCATTTCATATCCTCTATGCAGCCGCTTTGACCTGCCATGACTTAAATGTGATCCGATCCCTACCATTTTGTTTTTTAATACGGAATCTAGCACAAGCCCAATAACTTGAAGCCATGGATTTATTAGATATTTTAAAATAGAATTCAAAAAGAAGATGTATGATAAGTTTTTCCCTTTTGCTCTCTTCGTTCCCTTCACTTTTGTATATGGCCTATCACATTAAATCCCATATGTATCTCTGACTATGATGTTCATTGCTAGGTGGCAACATGTAAGTGTTTCTCAGTCTCCATCTTTTTATATCTCACTCTCCCATTGTTTTTCTCCTCTCTCTTTCTATTTTCAAGTTAGTGATACTCTTAGAAATTGTTTCTTGATTGAAAACTTCTTACAATTGATATTGAAGTTTTACACTTGTGTATTTAATATACACAACAAGATTTGCATGTGATGCTTATAGTTTTTGTAATTATACATTTATCATACCAAATAGAAGGAAACCTCAGTAAGTTTGGGGATAAACCATAAGTTTTTTTTATACTACACAGTACACACTTCCTAATTTTAGCATTGAGGCTCCCGTCTAGACATTTTGGTCAATGTCGCATAGTGTCACCTTGATAAGCTTGGTCTGTACTAACTAAAACTCAAAATATTTTTCGTACAGAGTAAGAGTTGTTGACGACTTGGGACATCATAAGTTTTAGTAACTACATGTTTATATTAACCTACCTACTGCACATACCAAATTTTAGTCTTAAGGCCCTGCCTCGCTGCCTTGAGGTCCAGTCTAGGCCTTTCATGGCTTTGCCGTCTCGCATCGCCTTAAAAAACTTGCTATTCTCGTAATCACCATTCTATTATGGGTGTATTCTTTCTCAAATTGCCTTTTCTTCCTTTCTCTCCATACATGCTACAGTGCAGTAGTAAGTACAACTCTGGCAATTGGGATATCCTAGGCTTCGTGTCTTGAATAGTTTCTAATGTCTTGCATTCCATAATTTTGCAGCTTCTTTTAGAGGCATGATGAGTTTCAACCTGTAGACCTTCCTTATATTGGCTTAATAAGAGCATTCAAAGAATAAATGTTCTCTTCTTCTTTTTTGTTCCACTGTTGCACAATTTGCATATTGCACTGATATGCTTCCCAAGTCTAACAAACCTCTCCTAAGTATTCTGTATAGGAGGACTTTATATAAGAAATATCTCATTTTGTTACAGTGCCTTTTGAACAACACTGCATTCATTGACTCCACTTCAAGATAAGGTGCTCTGCATACTTTGTGTGCAGATTTCAGTGAGAACTGTCCATGACTTGATTATATACTAGTGTCATGCCTGTGCATCACCTTGTAATGGTTAAGAGCAATGAATGTGGAAGAGTGGAGTGGGTCTGCTTTCTTTTCTAAGAGAATAAATAGGTTGAGCCAAATTGGAAAATGTGGGAAAGAGTAAAAATGCTTTGGGAGAGTGATGCTTGGAGAGAAAAAGTGGACTTGGGAAATGGAAGAGTTAAGTTCGGGAGGACCAATGGTTGCCTGCCATTGTTTCTCATGATAAGGAAGAGTGACACTGGGAAATGGAAGATTAAAGTTGGAGAATTCAGACCCATTGGCTGCCACTAGTGCTAACATGCAAACAATATATTAAAGTTGGAGAACTTCCGCCTCAGTCTTCTTCAATCTCCAGTTACAATAGCCCCTTCCTCGTTTTAGTGTCCAGACTTTCACTCTCCTCTATCACACACACATCGCGCTGCATTCGTTCCATTCAACATAGACCAGCCTTCATCATTCAAAGGACTATCAGGGAAGTTTTTTAAAACTAACAATTCAAAGGACTTTATACACAATAATAGCAATAGTGTGGAGGACTGATATCATGTTTCAGTAGTCATAAAAACTGAATTCCTAAAAAGGCACTCCTTCAAATTTCCCATTTCACATTCTGAAGCAGAAACTGCATCAGCTTATAATAGTTAATTTTCACCTAGGAACCAAAGATAATGCTTTAAAATCCAAAATACTATCTAAAAACATCACTTACCATGGACCGGACTAGTCCTAAGGCACTTCGATACACCTGCAAGAACAACACCAGAAGAACAGAAAAGTCACACCACTTGAATCAAATTAGAACGATAATTTATTTTATGCACCGTCTTCCTTACTACATAGATTTATGAAACTTACGATCATCATATCATCCTCTTTCCATCACAATGGGATTGGCAGATTTTGCAAGCCAAAAACAAGAGAACTCAACAAAAAGGCCAAATATTTTAAGGACTAGCTGACATCAATCCCTGTGAGTTGCTGCTAAAGTAGCACACTGTAAATTCTAGGCATGCAGCTACAAGCAAAAGGAGGGTTCCTCATAAAACCTCAAAGGCCATGTAGGTCAAGATGATGCAAGTATCCTCCAAGTTCCCCTGACTAGGAAAGGGTATAGCGAAACTAGGAAACATGAAGGAAGCAGAAAGAGGATAAAATGTGATATACATAACTATACTCATCAGTGTGTTGAACAATAACCAAATAAACCAAGTGGAATAAAATTTCCTTCATAGAATAGGGAATGCAGAGACTATACTCTTAATACAGAATAGAGATTATAGCATACACTGGTGGAACTTTGAGGGGACAAGTATACACATCATAACTACTATTCCAGAAATCTGATGATTTTATTGGTTTATGCCCTAATCAATGCACTTTTTCTATAAGATTACAGAAGCCATTCTACCCAAATTTACCACTTAATGAAAGGAAATCATATAGGAGATGTCTACTGTTAAAGTATAGCACCTTTCTCATGCTTGATTGACCAGAAGATAAACTTTAGGGATCTCTACTTCAAATATTTATTAGAAAAAAAAAAATTAAACATCAACACTTTTTAGGATCTGGTAATAACATGGAAGATTTCAGAGCTCCATATTGTCAAATATCATGATGAACACAGAGAAATTAATACAATAAAGAATTGTAATGAGATAAAAGAGAGTGAATAGTATCTATCAAAGTTACCGAGTAATTTGGCTTCAAGGCGTGAGCAGCTACAATATAAATGGCTGACAGGCTATAAAGTTCATTAGGGGAGACTTCTTTAGCATCGACTGGCCTTCCAAGTCTTAATGTGTCCTCCGCTAAACCATACTGTAAATACCCAATCACATAATTCATAGATGCAGATTGTGTAGAATAATAGTACTTTACAAGAAATTGTGCAAAATGTTTCCTAAGTGGTACTCCTCTTAAGTATAACAGGAGAAGGAAACATACAGAAGTACAAAATGAAAACTCCACATGCAAAAGAGTATTAGGAATTACCAGAACTGTCCCAAGGTTGTATATTGCTCGATGGAAATCAAATTGAAGTTGAATTGCAGCACGGAACTGTCAATGAAAGAAATGGAATATTTCCTTATGGAAACACTAAAACCAAGTCGTGAAAATAATAAATGAAAAAGGAATAATATTGGTTCTCTATCATGGCATGTATGTAGTTGGACGTCTAATCTTTGGCAATTGTACCTTACTAATAGCTGTCCGTACTATAGTCTGCTTCTCCCTAACAGGGACAATAGCACTGAGTTCCTGCATTGTGTGTTGATTCCATCAACACCAATAATGTTTACAAAAATAAGTATAAATAGCAGTGTTGCTGAATACTGAAGCATCCCAGAATGACGACCCCCAGGTCTGTAATTTTAAGGGATATAACCATTTTATAAAACATACCTGCAGTGCAAGACCCCAGTTGTTGAGGGCCTATAATAAAGAATGAGATAAATTGTGATGAGACCAAGTCATACTACCATATACAAATTCGTATGTAGCATACAACATATGATAGTTATCAATCAGAGAAATTGGTCAAGAAGAAAACAATCTCATAAAAGGCAGTTGGAACAAATATTTACCAAAAACTTGTGACCAATTGAAGTCAAGTTGGCAGTGATTGGGAACTTCTGGACCCCTATGACCGATTTGCAAGCAAATGAAGATAATATCACCATAACTGTGACATCTAAATCCATCACCAGTTAGAACTCTTGTGAAATGTCAAATTCCTATTCATCTCTCATCTTTCCCTATTTTCGCTTTTATTTGCTTAATGTTGACTTTCTCCAAAGTTTTCCTTTCCCATGTCCTCATTTCCGTATTATGTTATCCATTGGTCTTTGACTTTCTCTAAATTTCCTTTTTCTCCCCACAACTTCATTTCCTGGGTTTCGCTCAAGGTTTGCAGTATCGGCCAATATTGATATGTATTTGTTGTATTGTATCGTTTTTGACATGTCCATTCCGATATTGACCCACACCGAGACAAAATTGGTCGTCTCTTTCTAGTCAATTCAACAAGGAAAAAATTAAAAAGGAAAAGACAGAACTATGGCAAAAAAAAACAATGTCAACAAAATGATTTGATTATGTCAAATATCAACAAGCTACAATATGTCGATTAGTATTTTATCGACACATTCTAATCATTACCATTTGTCAAAGTTGTTTACTATAAATTCACAATGTTAATACATCTTAATTTTATTCAACTGAAAACTACATATTTTTGGGGTATTTGTCTAAAAGCAAGCAAAATAAACAACATACATTGCAGGTGAACGATTCAGTAATATTAAATATTATTCCATTCAAACCAACGAGAAACAACAAATACTACATAAGATTATGCCTAAAAGTATATAAAAAAGCTTTAAAACATGTTTTATTATTTTTAAGCTTTCCGAAAACCAAGAACTCCAAAATTCCAATACAAAACAGCTGAAATTGTTGAAAGCTTCTGATACCGATACTCATAAGAAAGGATCGAAACTGATGATACAGATTCTGCAAACCTTGGTTTCACTAGATATTTCTAGATGGTTTTCTTAATCCAAAATATGTTGTGTTCACGTTATCTTGTTTGATGATCCTTCATGTTGGAAACATGTATTCCTCTCTCATTAGGATTTCAATATTTTGGTAAAGTTTCCGGTTAGAATTTAGTTATCTAGTTTTATGTGTATCTTCAAACATACAACCATTTCTTTCTTCGTGCATTTCCACATTCCAAGGTTCACAGTATTGGTATCGGACCATTCCTATGAGTATCAATACCGACAGTATCTGCAATTTCAGATCGAAGTAATGGATTTTTTGGTATCAGAAAAAAAATAATTATTAATACTTTAGAAGACATATTTATACATTTAGGCATGATTTTAAGTATTTCCTATGTTGTTTCTTAGTAGTTTTGAAATTAAATAAAATAGTACTCACCTTTGCCGATTGGTTTACACACGCGATAGATAAGTTTTCTTCTTTTACATGCTTTTACAACCTTATTGTGCTTTTACATCCTTGTTGATTGGTCTTTTTCGTTTAATTTTCTTTGCCGAATTGACCGAAAAAGAGACCTCCAATTTCGGCATCGGTTAGTATCGGATTGGTACATGCCAAACCGTATCGGTATCGGCCGTATCGGATCAGTATCGGCCGATATTGCGAACTATGCAAATTCACAATTGTTTATTTGTTGATTTATGATCCACGGTATTATAATTTATGTTGGTGTTTCATATTTCCAAATCCACAATCAGTTTTGATTGGTTTAATAATTTGAAGATTGCAAGACATAATGCATTGCTTCCTAAATCTTGGGTGTTTGAGATAAGCGGACATAAGAATCTAAAAGGGTATCACCTATGCTTTGTGGCAACTTGATGAATAAAAGGAGTAGAGTTCCTCTAGCATGATGCTCCTGAATGTAAGGTCTAGTGAATATCACGATGAAAGCACCTTATCCCAGGTTTACTAATAGGTTCTTTCCTTAGCTTGAACCCACATCAACAAGGATGCAAGAAAAATCCGTAATGAGGAACCAAGTGGCACCCAAGGAACTGGCAACTAATTCATGCTTAATATCAAAAAAGTCTAAATACAGATAATGATATGAAAAATCAAACCTTTATCTGGAATAACAATCGAAGTGACAATCAAATGGTATAAAAATGACGGGTGGATAATCCAACACCATCCAAAAAAAATCATTCTCATTTATCTTCAAGCATGGAGCTCCAGAAATAATATAAGTTTACCAACATATTAGAAGCTATGTTGTCAATATCGTATGATACATGATACATATCACATGATACGATCAAAAGGGTTTTCAATATGGATCGTATAGGTGTATCGGATGGGAACAAAAAAATTGAATAGTACGTTTTCTTATCGTCAATACAATACACCAACAGATTTTTATGGTTTTTCTTTTCACATTTGTACCTTTGTTATTTTCCATGTCTATTAACAGAGCTTTCTTCTTCTACTGCATTTTTGGGTTTTTTATTTTCTTCGGTGTTTCATTGACCACTTCTTCTAGAATGAACCTTATGATGTTTAATAGATAAATTTATGAAAGTTTAGAACATATGATGGTTGTCTAACTTGCTTTGTTTAATTTCATTTTCAGTTGATGACTTTATCATTGTTGTCAATTAGATGCTTAATGATACTATCTATTGTTGCTTAATGTGTTTAATTAATCCTTGTGTGTTATATTAAATTTCCAATATATTTACCAATGGGATAATGTATCTTAAGATACACAATATGATAATCAAGCAAACCGATACAGAAATACTTATCGCAACATGACAACATAGATTAGAAGGTTAAAAGTCATAACTCAATACAAGGATCACTAAATATGATGGTCAAGTCAATATAAGATCTCTAACTGCAATGTTGAGACCCGCATGTGAACCTAACTCTTTACAGTGACATATACAGTGAATAACATTGACACATTACTCATCATAAAATCATGTTCCACCAGTTTCCAATATCCACATCTGAGAAAATATAACGGCATTATCCTCCCAAAAAAGGAGCTTCAAAATCATGTTATAACCTCCTAAATCAAACAGTGGGTTCTAGGCTAAACAAAGGTGCTTCCACCACAGGAGGCATGAAAATGCAATTGGAAAGAAAACTCTTTGGATAGATAATATGAAAAGATGGTGATGAAAAATTATTTGCACAGTTAAGCTTTAACTTTGCAAACTCTGCGGCATATTTTAATAGATGATTTAGATTTACTGATACATGGTAGCAAGAATCTTTGAGCACGCTGATTAAAAAACAAAGGATCAACCAATTGATGATGACGTCCAGGAATGCCTCTAAATCTAATGTCTAGTACTGACAAAGAATAATACAGCAGCCACAGGTTCCCAACAGGCCGTTGAAATTGAACAGGCCATGGGAAATGGCCTACAAATCGAAAGCCTCCAAGTCACAACAAGGAAACTTCAGCAGCACGGCTTTTTAGAAACCTCGAATATAAAATATAAAATACAGTAACAACAGAGAGAAGCAAAATGTAACATATGCAGGCAACTAAATGGATAGAATATGTGAAGATTTGCAAATAAAATACCTGAGGGGTGTTCCAATTTAGCTGGACAGCCTTTTCATACTTTTGTGTTGCCTGCACAAGCAACAATTTGATATTTGTAGATTCAGAAGAAAAAAAAGACTTAGCTCTATAAAATCTTAGTAAGATGTTGCAAAACATATGAGAAATTTTACTACAACAATATAGTTAGTTCTTGCTGGAAAATATAGTTATTAACTTAAGGAGAACTGACACAGAGGCTACGGAAACAATAAACTAACCCATTGGAACATACAGGTTTTTTGTTTAAGAAACACAATTTACATTGCTTGCCTTCTGTTTGAGAGCTAACAATACAATGAAAATCTGACTTTAATAGGACCCTATAGTTTGCATGTTTGCAGTCCAGTTGTGATTTGAAACATGACAACCTTGCTGAATTTCTTTCATTAGCATCTCTGTTCTCCGTCTTCCATCTCTCGTAAGAATTTGTGACCAACTGTAATTTCAAATCGACTGTGTCACTAGTTTTTCTTTAACAAATATGTTCACTGACAATTTTCAGTACTATATTTTTATTGATTAGCACTGTGTATCAGGACGTACTGTGTTGTGTATGCACGCTTGTTGTGCTTGCATGCTCAAGAGTGACATCACTGACATGCGAGCTTAGCATGGACAGTATGCCATTTTATTTTACCAGTTTCATAAATTGTGCTCGTGTGCAATTTATAGGATTCAGTCTGCGCAAAAGAAGCAAGTGATGGTATGCTAGGTTTCTTAGGAAACAATGAGGTGTGCAAAACAGATATGATATTACCAATTTAAGAAACAAGTATTTTATAAGGATAATCAATCAATCCGAAAATGAGTTCGAAAACTCAACTTTACGACCATTCACACTTAGAAAACTTCGTTCAATAATTTCTCAACTAATATGACCTATTTTCTGTATAACATTTCATTAAAGCAGTGGGTCTCATCTAGATAAGAATAATTGAACTTTGAAGAAAAAAGGGAGTCATTTACCCAAACTCTTAGGATAAGGGACTCAGTCCTGAAAGTGTCCTATATCAATGGAGGATTTTATAATATTTATACATTTACCAAGCTATGTTGATTAGCATAGCTTAGAAGGCAGTACCTTATCTTGAAGCATTCAAAATGACAAGATCATTGCTATCTTCCAAAACATAAAGAACACTAAAATATATAGGCCCTGATATACGACATGAACACCACATATCTCTGACTAATCCTTGACAGAAATGCACCCGTAGCAGAACTCATTGGACTTGCCTAGAGGAATTTCCCACGATGAGCATGGCTGAAGCAGTCTCACTGCAAAACCGCAAGCACGTGACCTGTTTGGCATTAATAACATGCACATATGTCGCAAAACCTAGTCAGGACTGGCGCATCAGGTTATGTTAACAAACTTGCCTAGTAGTCTTGTCCACAGGGAACACGAGCGGAGAGACAGCCAAACAGGTCAAGCACCTTACCTGCAAGGAAGCCATGGACTCTAGATTGTCCTAGACACTTGACCTTTCACTTAGCCTATGCGTAGTGCAAACATTTACATGTAGCACCTTAAGAATCTGACATAAAAAAGAGATTCAATCCTAGGATGTTAAGCTCTCATAGACTAATAGTGAGAGGAGCACATTACTTCCAAGATTGCCAAATTTCATAGTATCCAGATTATCCTAGTGCACCGTTTGTCAATAATAAGACTAGTTTCCTTCAATGGCATCTGGATGTTCCATATCCATTGAGAAGTCAACAAACCTGATTCCACCTTAAGGGGAAAAAAATCAGAATCAAGAGGTATATCCTCTGGAAGAAGAACAAATAGAATCTAGTCCAGGATATCACAAGTTCTCATAGAGTTCTTAGACCAAAAGTAAGAATTTCTCATAATATATTATTAGTGCAACACTTCAGGGACAATTATAATAGGTAAATACGAGAAACAGAGTGCCAGCCCAACTACCAAAGGCTACATAAAACCAACAAAATATTACGTTTCTCACTATTATACCAAGCTCCTGTTAAATTTTTACTGGACTTGCTATCAAGAGTCATTAGTTATGTTTCAGACGATACCTTGATTGATAACATCTTTCGGAAACTATATTTCATATAAACGTAGCACAAAGACATTAAAGGCAACAAACTGCATTAGACAATAAACAATATTCCCAGCTAGGCAGTACATAAAGTTACTAAAAGTCTTATATCAGTGGTCAGGACTCAGGCAGCACCAAATATGTACATTCTGGTTGCTAAATATTACAATATCAAGATATTTACCTGTTTCCACAGTTCTTCAGCTTCCTTAGTACGCCCACGTATTTTAGCTCGATCAGAAATAGCAATAGCCCAATTATAAAATGCCTAACAAAGAAAGTATGCATCTTTCAGGCATAGGACTGGTGAAGATAAATAAAGTCCATCCATTAAATAAGCAAACTGTAGTATTAAATCTATTCAGTATATTGAAGACTATAAGCTTACAACAGATGCATGTAATAGTGGAATAAATTGAAAAGTGATATAAGAATTATTCTTTTTTATTGTTTGGGAAAGTGAGGGGGCAGGATTTCATGAAAAGAAAAGGTGTAAAGTTACTTATAAGAAAAAGGAACACAGGCACAGTAAACCCAGGCATTCATCTTCAGTGACTTCACTATCCTGAACAGTTCCGCCCAGTTAGATTAAAGTCCCACATTAGTCAAGCTACTCTCAGAGCAATACAGAACAAGTGACTCCTATCCTCCAATCTGTATATCCTAATCTTCCCAATATATCTCCTGTCAAGTTTCTATCCAGATTGACTTTGTAAGATAAGATTAATTGCTCAGGCCTGAACGGGGCCATAATATTCTACCACTTCACCAAGAACAGTACATTCTTTGTGCATATCAAAGGAGTGTTCATGATAGTCAACCAATTTTAAAATAAGATGGATAAACATAGTATCCATGAGCAGAGACTGGCATTTGGCTTCTTAAGAAATTCAACCCAGACACCTAGTTACAGACTAACTAGAAATCAGGATTGATTTTGTAAAGACAAGATTAATTGCTTGATCCTAGATGAATGGGACCATAATATTCTACCACTTCACCAGAGAAAAGTTCATTCTTCATGCAGATCAAAGGTGTTCATGATATCCAATCAATTGTAAAACAAGATGGACAAAAGTAGTATCCATGAGAAGAGATTGTCATTTGGCTTCTTAAGAAATTTAACCCAACCACCTAGTTCCAGACTAACTAGAATCAGGTCTCTCTAACCACCTATTATCATCTCTCTACCCTCAATAGAGGATCGAAAATCTTTTCATAAGATGCGAACTTACTACTGTAGGCTCAATAAAGCATCAAAAATATTTCCTCCGTATGGTCAGAATGTAAGACCCAACAACTAGTTTTTGCCAAGCTTTTAAAGGCAGCGCGAGGCGGCGAGGCGGCAAAGCACTGAAAGGCCTAGACAGGTTAAAAAATTTGGGTATGTAATTGTCACGACCCGATTCCGTGGAATCATTGGGGCGTCCCCCGAATCGTGACCGCCGTGCGGGCCTGGGGTTGCGCCCGCACAAGGCTTTAATGTTTTGCATAACGAGCACATATTCAGAGTACGCAGATAAATTGAAACACAGATTTGAAACATGGAAAAGTTCTCTTTATTGATAATGAACATCTATTACAAACTCTTGAACAAGTCAGCTAATTTGTCGCACGGACTTACAAAAGTGTTGACACAAAATGAGATAGCAGTCCCGTACATTACATCCCTTTACTAAACTTCAAAATGATAAAGACCTCCGGGCTGGAGGACGGCTTTGCCACGGAGCTGCATTGTATATAAAGTTGCAAGCTCCTTTCTTCAGGTACTTCAAAATGCGGCGCGATCAGGATGCGCCTACAGCTGGACTGGATCGGGAAAGACGACTTCGGCTCCTCGCTCGGTTCGCCTTAGTGCGGGGAACCTGTTTCAACGAGGGTCAGTATGTCGAAACATACTGGTGAAGGCGAGCTAACCCAACTATACCAATCAACACGTTGTTTTAATGAAGCATGCATATTATTGTGGGTTTCTATCTTGCCTTAGTTTATTTACAAGTAAGCAGCATATAGAATTTACTGAAATGAACTTGCCACCGTTCGGTGGATTTTACCTGTCCGTCTGAACGACCTGCACAATACTTACCATGCCTTTCCTGCCACGAAGACACAAGTTAGTTGCAACAGGTTTAAATATACACGTTGGGATCACTGGCTGGAAGCCATTATGGACAATAGTCATTGACGAGGATGTATGCAGCGAAAGCACGTGGTGCGCTGCAAGCATCCCGTCAATCATGTGAGACTAAACGTTATGTTCCGCCCGGACCGGATCGGTGCCAGTGCCCCAGCGACCGTCCGCAGGAACCATTTACCTTGTGCACAAGTTGTCCGTGATCAATCGTTCATGATACGTTAAACATTCATGGAGTTTAGGGAACACGAGTACAAGACAAGTAGTATTGCATGATTTGTTTTGCATAGCCTCCTTGAACAATTATGCGCATACAAGATATGATTCATAGATAGCACAATTTATAGAAGAAGATACATTCTAACTAAAATTGATGCATATGATGAACATTCCAAACGAACAAGCATGCACATGAGTAATCGTTCCCAAGTTGAATGACAAGCAATACAATCCAAGTCTATTTCCTTTTTATCTTGGTATCTTTTATAATTACTTGGTACCGTTTGATCGGGGCAAAGAAGAATGCAAGATTTATGGTGTGAAAACTTGGAAGCAGGGCTAGCTAATCGGGATAGTAGCCACTCACTTAGATGGTTGGTAGGGAGAAGGAAAGAGGCGCTTCAAGACTCCGCTCGTAAGCCACCTACTGCTCGTTCACCTGCATCACGAACAGCTCGATCAATACCTCTTCCACTCTTTCCAATCTCGGAATTGAAATGCAGTTCAATGAACGAAAACAATAAAATCCATCGAAACCGTTCAAGAAAAACAAGCAAATCCGAAAACCAACTCAAAGCACAAAAGCAACAAGCGACATCGAAATCCGAGGCAACAAAGATAACAGCGGAGAGGTCCCTCCTGACTCTGCCGCTAAGTCGATCCCGGGGGCACGGTCCACTGAATATGGGAATTGATTCCGAAGAAACAAATCCATAACGAGGACGAGTTCTTGTTTCAATCTATCCCGATCGAACGATACCATCTTGTGTTTCTTAGCCGCACTCCTCGAATAGGAGGAATGGGGCACTATATCCTACCCAACCAATTGAAAGTTTCGTCCCGAAACTTAGGAATATAACCTACCGCTAGGGATTTGGATGTCGAGGATGGCTAGCAGAGTAGAGCGGACAGTTTTGTATTGTATGATTTGGGTCTCCACAAATGAGGCATAACCCAAGTTTCTTTCGGCATTGGTTAACGGCATGCCCCTGTCTTTTACAGAAAAGACATATTTGGTTGGAATTAGCCCTCTGCTGACCACCGTTGTTTCGGCGATTTGTAGCGGTATTTCCTCTATCGTTGCTTTGGCGTTTGTGATTGTAGGTATGCACAGCGCCGACAGAAACGTGAGGATACTGCGGTTCAAGAGATAGAGCATGATTCATGACTTCCCGCATTGTCCGATACTGATGAACGACTACGTGCGCATGGATGGCAGGGCGTAGACCACCTTCAAACCTTCTAGCTCGACTCGCTACATCAGGTAAAATAGGCCCTAGCGAATTTGGAGAGTCGGTTGAATTCGGCGGAGTACTGTTTAACTGTCATGCTGCCTTGCCTCAGTTGTACGAACTCGTTCTCCATCTGACGTTGTACTGGAGGGGGTATGAACTCCTCTTCAAACGCGGCACGAAAAGTCGTCCACGAGATCGCCTCCTCTCCATGGTCAAATTGGAGAGATCGTCGATGCACGTCCCACCAATCGTGCGCGTTGAGGCGGAGCAGTAGTCGCGTGCAGGCGACGCGCTTCTCTTCGGGGACCTCTAGCAGAGCGAAGTGGTCTTCAAGTTCGGCCAACCAATCTAGAGCTACGACTGGGTCCTCAGTCCCATTGAATGGGGTGTTACAGACTTTCTTGAAGTGGCCAAAGTCGAAGGCAGTCACTTCCCTCGTCCTTGGAATTTGTGGCGTCTCAACTTCAAGCACGGGCTGTTCCACCGGAGTCGCTGGCGTTGCCGCGGACTGGTTGGAGGCCAAAGTCTGCACGATCTGTTGCAGGGCATCTACCTGCTTCTGTTAGACTGAGAATCGAGCTTCTATATTGTCTTGAAACTTGAGCTGACTCTCCTCCGTAGCGAGCCTCGTCCCTTTGTTGGTTTGCCTCCAACATCCGCAACATTTGCTGGACGGGATCGATGCTTGGCATGGCTCGCTGGCTCCTTGAAGTTCCCGAAGTGCCCGAACTACTTTCTTGGCCTTGCGTTTCGTCCGGTGCTAGCGCTGCAGATTGCGCTGGTGCCATTCCTTCAAAAGAAGGTAAATTGCATTAGGATCATAATGTATTATGGACTCATTGCATGAACGTATCTCATTTTGGCCTAGCGAGTTCAAGAGTCCGCACAGGAATTTGATCGTTTAAGGAACTTTTCCAGTACAAGAGTCTTAGGAACTTGAATCGGTGCTCTGATACCATTATGTCACGACCCGATTCCGTGGAATCGTTGGGGCGTCCCCCGAATCGTGACCGTCGAGCGGGCCTGGGGTTGCGCCTGCACAAGGCTTTAATGTTTTGCATAACGAGCACATATTCAGAGTACGCAGATAAATTGAAACACAGATTTGAAACATGAAAAAATTCTCTTTATTGATAATGAACATCTATTACAAACTCTTGAACAAGTCAGCTAATTTGCCGCACGGGCTTACAAAAGTGTTGACACAAAATGAGATAGCAGTCCTGTACATTACATCCCTTTACTAAACATCAAAATGATAAAGACCTCCGGGCTAGAGGACGGCTTTGCCACGGAGCTGCATTGTATATAAAGTTGCAAGCTCCTTTCTTCAGGTACTTCAAAATGCGGCGCGATCAGGATGCGCCTACAGCTGGACTGGATCGGGAAAGACGACTTCGGCTCCTCGCTCGGTTCGCCTTAGTGCGGGGAACCTGTTTCAACGAGGGTCAGTATGTTGAAACATACTGGTGAAGGCGAGCTAACCCAACTATACCAATCAACACGTTGTTTTAATGAAACATGTATATTATTGTGGGTTTCTATCTTGCCTTAGTTCATTTACAAGTAAGCAGCATATAGAATTTACTGAAATGAACTTGCCACCGTTCGGTGGATTTTACCTGTCCGTCTGAACGACCTGCACAATACTTACCATGCCTTCCCTGCCACGAAGACACTAGTTGCAACAAGTTTAAATATACACGTTGGGATCACTGGCTGGAAGCCATTATGGACAATAGTCATTGACGAGGATGTATGCAGCGAAAGCACGTGGTGCGCTGCAAGCATCCCGTCAATCACGTGAGACTAAACGTTATGTTCCGTCCGGACCGGATCGGTGCCAGTGCCCCAGCGACCGTCCGCAGGAACCATTTACCTTGTGCACAAGTTGTCCGTGATCAATCGTTCATGATACGTTAAACATTCATGCAGTTGAGGCAACACGAGTACAAGACAAGTAGTATTGTATGATTTGTTTTGCATAGCCTCCTTGAACAATTATGCGCATACAAGATATGATTCATAGATAGCACAATTTATAGAAGAAGATACATTCTAACTAAAATTGATGCATATGATGAACATTCCAAACGAACAAGCATGCACATGAGTAATCGTTCCCAAGTTGAATGACAAGCAATACAATCCAAGTCTATTCCCTTTTTATCTTTGTATCTTTTATTATTACTTGGTATCGTTTGATCGGGGCAAAGAAGAATGCAAGATTTATGGTGTGAAGACTTGGAAGCAGGGCTAGCTAATCGGGATGGTAGCCACTCACTTATATGGTTGGTAGGGAGAAGGAAAGAGGCGCTTCAAGACTCCGCTCGTAAGCCACCTACTGCTCGTTCACCTGCATCACGAACAGCTCGATCAATACCTCTTCCACTCTTTCCAATCTCGGAATTGAAATGCAGTTCAATGAACGAAAACAATGAAATCCATCGAAACCGTTCAAGGAAAACAAGCAAATCCGAAAACCAACTCAAAGCACAAAAGCAACAAGCGACATCGAAATCCGAGGCAACAAAGATAACAACGGAGAGGTCCCACCTGACTCTGCCGCTAAGTCGATCCCGGGGACACGGTCCACTGAATATGGGAATCGATTCCGAAGAAACAAATCCATAACGAGGACGAGTTCTTGTTTCAATCTATCCCGATCGAACGATACCATCTTGTGTTTCTTAGCCGCGCTCCTCGAATAGGAGGAACGGGACGCTATAGTAATAGCCAGGTTAAGACAAACATGTAGCTCCAAAACGTATGTTACCCTAAGTCCATAGTAGGCATCTCTCTTTCTCTCTGAGTAAGAAAAGATTTGAGTCCCCAATTAGGGAAGGCAAAACCATGGTTACGTAAATCCAACATGTAGGTTAACCAATATGAAATGGCAAGTTTCAGTCATACAACACATATTCAATACCTAATATGGTGTCCTAGTGTATTTGGATTGTTTGTGGCATGCCCGATACATGAACACAACACGATACATATTTTTGGAGTGTTTGTCCTTCCTAAACTACATGCGAGAGGAAAACATAGTGCTGAGAGAACAAAAAAATCATCAAAACAAGAGGAAAGAAAGAGAAGATTATCAGAGAAATCAAAATCCGTAAGAAGTCGCTGTCAGTATCGAGATTCTTGGAACTTGGCATAGGGAAAAACAAAAAGAAAGAGAGAGTTAGTGAGGAAATTGGTGAGCGAGAGATAGAGATTTACATATTTGTGGCAGGTACATATGGAGTTGGAAATAGAAATGGAGTACAATTGGTTAAGCAAGACACATAAGGAAAAGATACCAAAAGAAGAAAGAAAGACCATTGTTCCTCTCAAATTCTGTAATATTTATTAAAATTAATAATATATGTCGAGTTCGAAAAATGGCTTAGACCATATTACATTTAAGTCAATGCAGGTCGAGGCACTTGAGGCGGCTCAAGGCGGGTTGAGGTGCTCCGAGGCGGTTCAAGGCGGACGCCTCCCATTCCAAGGCAGGTGCCTCAAGATCTCACCGCCTAAATGCTAGTTGGCACCAGGACATTCAAAACCCATAGGCAGGGGCCTAAGGCGACGAGGCGGACGCCTTTAAAATACTAGTTTTTGCATGTGAAATAACAACTAATTGCATATCAAGATGGCTAATTAAGAAAAAGGTCTTGGTAGAGTGTCGCCTAAGAGAAAATACATCTGAGCGTAATTGCATCAATAAGGACCCATGGGTAGATCCTCTCAATTGTTAAGTATGCCTACTATGCTATGCAAGTTCTAACAGTAACAAGTGACCACTTACTTGATTTTGTTTAAGTTCATGCAAACATCCACATACAACAAAAATAGGCTCGAGTCCTATTGGCTAATCATTCAGTTATTTGGCCAATTTGCTTAGGAGGGTTTCTTCAATTCTAAACGAGTAATAACTACCACAAAAAACCCAGTCATTTGGTTTTTACCAGTAAAGCAACATGTCTGCCTACATTTTTCTCCAATTGTCTCGATTATATGAATGTTATCCTGATTACCCACTCGTTAACTGTCCTAGTATCTGCATAATTGTCGTTGTATCTGCATGGATGCCATCCATAGAGATAAGAACCAGGTGTTATTTTTTTATGTACCACTACATGAATCCATTACTTCTCCCAGGATATCTCATCATTGAGAAAGTATGTATGAAAGATTACGGTGTTACTTACTGGTGAAGTTAAAGAGCACACACAAACTGTCTTATAAAGCCCCAAATCATGAATCAAGCAAATGAACATCTACCTAGCAATTGCTAGATGTCAATATAGACATCTAAAATATTCAGTGAAACTGGCATTATTACATTAACTGATTAAGTACATACATCATAAAGAGTAGGACAAAGTCTTGTAGCCTCATCGTACTTTTTGCAGGCCTCCTCAAGTAAAGCATCTTTTGAAGAAGATCTAGAATCTGATCCTAAAGAGTCTGCACTCTCCTGCATCAACATAAATATTTAGAAAGACGAATTGCAACTTGAAATATTTAGGTCAATAACATGTGCATATCATATGTATCTCATCTCAAGTTTTATAATGTACAGTGTCAAGGACCACATGGTTATCACCTTTGATTGAAGATTGCACGGAATAATCTTTATAAGACATCAATTTTTCATAAGAACTTTACCTATTGATAATAACACAAAAGAAGGCATTGTGTCCTCGTTGTTCTTATATAGGTAGATACATCCTCAGATGTTATAAGAATAAATGATAATAAGCTCACAATTCAATAGTAAAAACCAGACTTTATTATTTGTATAATGCGCTTACCTAACACGTTAAAAACTAATATGAGAAAAATCCCATGCAAAAGAGAACAAAGCTTCAGTGAGACAGATTATACAGAATAAATCATTCAGATTATATAGGCAAGTATAAAGTAACTTCACAACAGACTAAGATTAATGCAGATACATTAAAGATTCTTGATATCGTATGCAGTATACAATAATGAATTCAATAGTAAGTAAAGAGAAGATGAGCATAAAACCTAACCAAGATAAACTTGAATAAGATTACTGTTGTAGATTGTTAGTAAGATGAGTTGGCCCGACATCCATGAGGAGAAATTGCTTTCATCGAATCATTTTAGTAGTAAATCCAACTGAATAACCAATTAATTACTTGGTTTATCTAATAGATGAACTTTAGAGAAACTAGGTGATAATTAAAGGATATTTTATTCTTCCTTACCAATTAATTTATCTAGGTTATATTAACTGATCTCAATCTCCAAGTGATATCTATCTTTAGTATACATATGATTTAATCCAAGATGGGCATCTCAACCTCAAAGGTTGCCCTCAGTGCACGGCTTGCAACAGTATCCGATTAAGAGTTAGGTTGCATAAGGACAGGAGAAAACCTCGGCAATCTTCCATCCGATTGTCATGTGTATATTTAGTTGGGATTTGGTGTGAAGCAGACGTGCATTAGGTATTCAAGTGGGTACGTGGCAGCCAACAGGAAGGTTGGCTACAACAAGATTACTTCTATCCTTTTGCGAACTAATCGGATTCCATTCTCACATGTGCATCATTCCCAGGATTAATGTTCAACCATCAAATTCCCAGGAATCTTACATTTACACATTTGGTATATAACTTGCACATTCCTAAGAATCTAATGTTTCCAATGTTTGGTATAATTTCCACATTCTCATGAATGTGAGATTCTCTCCCACATTTCCTAAATTGCCCATACATCATAAGATATTGATATCATATAAACCACTTCTAGGATAAATATTGAACAACTCTTCTCTAATAATAACAAAATAAATAATACGTCCAGCCATTAAATCTACCTAATAAATTGTTCCAATAAGAAATCTGTCAATAAAAAGTTCACATATTAGCATTTTTGGGAAAAGGAACCTACCTATGTTTGGAAAAGAGAATATTTATGAAAAAAAAAGCAAGTGATAATGTTTTTTGTGTACAAGGGTACAAAAGGTAACATCTAGTTAGTTAAAATGCCTACCAAGTGGGTAAGAAACTTTCCCAACTATCATGGTGGGAATGATATTTCCATGATTTATGGAAAGGTGATGTCTATGTCAATCTGACATTTCCATAAAAATTGGGGTCCTTACGCTAAACCAAGGTTCAAAGTATCGGTATCGGAATCGGTATCGGACCATTCCTATGAGTATCGGGATCGACGGTATCGGTAGTATCGGCGGTTTCGGATCGGAGTATCGGATTTTTTGGTATCGGAAAGCAAACAACTATTAGTAAATTATTAACATTTTAGAGAATATATTTTATACATTTATGCATAATTTAAAGTATTTCCAGTATTGTTTCTTAGTATTTTTGATATTGAATGAAATAGTAGTCATCCTTGTCGATTAATTTATATGCGATAGATAAATTTTCCTCTTTTATATATTTTTACAACCTTACTATGCTTTTACACCCTTGCTAATTGGTTTTTTAATTCAATATTTTTTGCCGAATTGACCGGAAAAGAGACCTCTAATGTCGGTATCGGTCAGTATCGGATATCGGTCGGTATCGGATCGGGACATGCCAAACTGTATCGGTATCGGCCGTATCGGATCGGTATCGGCCGATACTTTAAACTATGCGCTAAACGTATTATACCTCGTGACAAAATTAAATTTCACAATAATATTCTTCCGTATAAAATACAACCCAGGCGATAAAATATATCTGTGTAATCATCACTTGATGGTGTGCCATCAAATCGTACAATGCAGTTTCCTCAAAGCGAATTCTATATAATTTATTTTTAGTTTCACTCTTGGTGTTGCAGCACCAAATTGTATATAATGGTTCCATACATCAACATGATTCAACAACTCTCTTCTTAATCATAACCATTATAATCCAAGCCCCTGTCATAATAGAGTACGCTTTGGAGCATGAGAAAGCTCCACAAATGAAGTTTTATATCTTGTTGATCTGACTTTAATGAAATTTGTACTAGTGCCAAGTTCTTAGCCATGGTACTATTAGCAAGATAGACCTTGCCGTAAGACTTGAATCCGAATTGGTTATACAAGTGCACACACTCACACGGAAAAGCTTGTCCCTTGCATCATGGAGAATGCAGGTTCGAGTCACGGAAACCTCCTCTCCATATATGAGGGTAAGGAACAAACATCTTGATCCTCCCATGGGCCCTGCATAAGCAGGAGCCTCGTAGCACTGGGACGCCCTTATTTATATATATATATATATATATATATATATATATATATATATATATATATATAGTTTAATACTTCTTGTATCACCTCAAAGTGGGTTTTGAGTTCTTATAAGAAACATTGCGAAATTATGAATGTAGTTAATACTTTATAAGTTTCTAACTCATGAAACATGACATCAATCATCATTATATCAATAAGTGATACTAAAGAAAAAAGTTGTGTTCTATCACACGGATTATATTATTTTTCCATATGTTCATATAGTCCTTAAGTCATCCTGCTATTCATGATTAAGATAAGGTTGTACAATTCAGTTGGAAGCAACATGCATTACATGATCCTTGAAGGAGATATATGCGTTCAGGTATTTTTGCAAGCCTTCTTGTATTACCTTAAAATGGTTTCTGAGTTCTAATTAAGAAACATCGCGAAAATTATGAACGCACTGTAGCACTCTAGTTTCTAATGTCATAAGTATGACATCAATCAGCTTGCAAGATGTCCAGAATCCAGACTTCATACCTATTTCTTTTCAAATTTAGAACTCATAAATATTGAATTCCCTTATTGTATTATACCCTTATCTTAGTTGATGATCACAAATATGAACATGACACAACATGACATGGGCGGAAAAATGGACGAGGCGCCATATTTTGTGTGTTTCATATTAAGTTCCCAAGTCCTGTCTGGTAGGTACTGAGTCTAGTGACATAGACACAACCAGTGTTTTAGAAAGCCCCTGAGGCTCACTCTTGTGTCTCATTTTCTATGAGGCGAGGCTCATTCACCAAGGCTCATCTCAGACGAGTGCCTCGTACGCCTCACTCAACCAGGCCTAAGCGAACGAGGCTCGTTAATCTAGTGTGTGTTTTCATTTTGTTTTTTTGCTTTTGTAGTAAATATGTCTTAGTATTTTAATGTATATAATAATTCAACTAAACTTTCTATTGTAATCAAATAAGTTTTATACCTTTAAACTTTTGATGTTATCAAGTCAATCAAGACAAGATCCTCGTTTAAATACCGTCTCCAAGTGGATATAAACAATACAGAGACTATCAAATGTATCAACTCAACCAACTAATCTTTCTATTATAATTAATAGGTTATGTATTTCATGATCATGACGCTGATGAAGGATACAAAAAAAAGTGGTAGTATTAGTGATGAAGATTGATATATGGATGATTATGATTATCTTTAGGGTTTGTCGATTTCTATTTTTACGAAATTATGATAGTTTCTTTTGAGTTTTCACAATGGTTAACTATTACTTGTTGATTTTAAAACGGTGTTGTGAATTGATTAGACTACATGTTTTTAATACTTCAATGGTGTTATGAATTGATTCGACTACATTTTTTAATATTGTAATGGTGTTATAAATTGCTTAGATATAATATGAGTTGTTATTTGAAACTATAGTTCTAGAAATGTGCATCTCGCTTGAAGGCTTGAAGCCCACACCTCGCAGTGCGCCTCACGCCTTTTAAAACATTGGACACAATATGATATGCACTCAATTTGGGTGTTTGTGGCTCCTAGACCTTATGAACATAATATTATTCGAAAATAGAAAATTCACCGCCCTGGGTAGCATAGCTCAGATGTGTCATCTTAAGTAGAATAAATTGACCAAAATCATTATATTAATAAGTGAGACACTATAAAGGAGAAACTTGTTTTGTTCTATCACATGGGTGATATTACTATTCCATGACATATCCATATAGTTCAACAAGACCCTTCCTGCTATCTGTGATTTAGATAAGGTTGTGCAGTCCAGTTGGAAGCAACATGTGTAAAACTCCTTAGGCTAGCATTCGTATGTAGACTATAATCTTCTTGGCAAACGGCAAATAGCTAAATAAATAACATGGATTTGCCCTCCCTTTGTTCTGTCATGACCTGTCAGATATTTAAGTTTTGTAGCACAAATATAATATAAAGCGACTGTTGAACTTGTACATAAAATGTTGAGAATCATAATTCATAAGATGTAAGGGCTTTATACACATACCTGAAGCACCAATGCCCAATTATAATGTGCATCATGGTCGTCTGGATTCCTTTCAATGGCATTCGCATATCTGCAATGGCAGTGAGATGATTGATGATTTAAACAGAACAGCTTCTCCTAGGATTTTTTTTTCCCGTGGTTTGGCATAGCCACATAAATGCAATAAGGCTGATCAAAGTCATGACACAAATGAAAAGAAAATGAAACCAAGAAATTACGGCACTAGTAAAATAATGTGCTTAGACAAATACAATCTCCATAAATGCACTGTATACGTTGATATATTAGCACTAACATATGTTTGAGCTAGTTAATTGTCTTAAAAGATGGAGGAATTTTGACCGGTAACTCCTTTGAAACTAAGCCTGGCAAGTTTAGGCTTTACCTAAAATAATCAGCTTCAAGAGTTATGTGTACCCTGAGCTCTTCAGAAGATACTAATTGGCACAGGTCGATTCTACCGTGCTAAACTCTTCAGCAGATACCCACAATATTCTATGTAGCTTTAGGTATGATAACATGAAAAGTGCAGCAAATAAATTCATGAGGCAGACCTGTCAACAAGGTTATACTTGTAGTAAAACAAAGGACGCCAAAGTCCAATAGGCTAATGTCAAAACAAATAATGAAACTAAAAATAAAAGATCATGCAAATAATTTCCTTTTAGTAGCCATGTAATTTCTAACTTATGTCCATAACAGAAATTTTTTGGCTGATAGCAACAGTTATTCTTCAAGCAAAGTATATATATAAGCAGCTTAGGACCGCATTTGAACAGATCCACTAGACGGGCATTATTATGTCCTGAATGTGTCCTATTATGTGAGTATGTTATATATACCAAGTTCTTGGTTTTCAGGACTTGTCACATCCATGTTATGCATTATCTGTCTTGGGGCTTCAAAGCAGAAGTATGAGAGGAACTCCTGAAGGATAGAGAAAAACCTTTTAGCAGCAAAGATAAGATTTTTTTGGCGAGAGCGACCTTCCTCATCCACTCCAGTAATATTGTTAATTAGGTCCACGGAACTATCACTCTGGCTAAAGTGCTGTTGGTGTGAGCTATCCTGGCTGAAACAGAAATGGAAAAAAGGAAATAAGAGTTCTGTACATAAAGTAATTAAGGTCACATTCAAGATATATTCACCTAAACAGTAGACAAGGAAAAACCTTCACAAATTATGCTTCCTGTCGGTAGAGAAGACATATAACACATGCATAAGGGTACAACAGTGAGGTAAAACAATTAAGAATGTAAATCTCATATGGTTGGAAAAATTGCGAGCCAATGCAGGGCGGGATAGTTTTTAGTGAGATTGGAATCTCCTTTTGAGGTGTGTGTGTGTGTGTGTATATACACACACACAAAGTATATCAAATTAAATGGGGAAGCAGGTCTTCCAAAACCCATCACAGATCCCAGCAACAACAATGGCTACCCAAATGTTAGCATATAACAACAACAAAGTCTTTGTCCTAAATTTATGGGATAAGCTATTTGAATCATTTTCTTCCATTCAGCTTTATTAAGGGAAGTAGTCCGCAAAAACAACAAAAAACAAGGCCTTTAACCCAAATTTTTGGGGTCGGTTGTGTGAATCCACTTCTTCCGGTTGTCTTTTAAGGGTCATTTAAGGGTCATGTCCTCTGTAACAATAACAAAAACCATATCCTTCTTTAAAACTTCAAACTATGTGTATGACTTGCAGGAGTAGAAGATGTAGCTATCTGTGTGCCACATCTCCACGAGTAGAACGAGTGGTCTTTGGTAAGCAACGACAGTCACTCTGTCATTCTTAAGGATGAGGAGGAGAGAGTCAAACTTCTCTGTTGTATTGCAAATAGAGAGAGAGGGAGAGAGAGAGAGAGAGAGGACTCTTCGTTGGATCTCCACCGAAGAAGGGGAGAGAAGTTGACTTGAGTACAAAAGGGGATAATGTAGCTCGAGTCTTCTTCTTCAGCTAGAGGGAGGAACGATGACACAGACGCTTTTGGCTCCAAACCGGTTCAGCCAATATTTGGTGGATTTTGAGGATTTGAACAAATCTTTTATATTTAATTTGATAATTGCCTTTTAGGTACTTTCCTAGTTTGATTAGGATTCTTATTTTGATGAATTTTGTAGTTATTTCTATAATTATCTTTTAGATATTTTGCTAGTTTAATTAAATTTATTTCCTATGACTTAAGTTAGGTATTGCTTATAAACAGAGAGCCATAGAAGAGAACAATCAAGTTTGATGACTAAAAATTAATATTTGAGCTGCTCCATGGGAGTTTATCTATTTAATTCTCGTGTTTGAGAATTGAGGTGCAAGTCCACGTTATCTTAGGTTATTGGCTCCGACAATCGACATTTGTGTGTTGTGTCAGGTAGTATCAGAGCCTTAACATGTCGCAAGACATGTCTGGAATCAATGGCAACCAACTTCTCCCTAATGAAGTGCAAGGGGTTGAAGGCCTCTTTGATGCATTTTGTCGTATCGAAGTCTCTCTGCAGGAATTGAACCTACGCATCCGATGAGTTGAGCGAGTAGGATTTCAAGAACCATCGGTCGAATCCAAAAACGGGGTCAAGGATGAGCAACGTATGCGACCTCCCGGGAGAGGATCACGCACCAGCATGCGACAAACGTCCACAGAGAGTTTGTTGGATTCATCTAGCACGAGCAAGAAGTTTGATGATCTCATTAGGAGAGTCGTAATGATGATCGTGACGATGACAAGCAAATTGACAGACGGAAGGAACAACATAGGCAGATGCAGACGCTATAGCAACTATGGAAGGAACGAGTTTCGTGACAACGGAGGTCAGTTCGACGACGGAAAGTCTTGTCAACTCGACAATGATAAGGAAGAATCCATAAAGCAAGAGGTGGTCCATATGGTTATAAAGGTCACGCTAACACCCCGACACAAAATGACAACATGTTCCGAACCCGTTGTACCATCAATGGTAGAAGATTTAGGGTCGTGATCGATGACGACAACCAAGAGAAGCCCATCAACCGACGATTGGTCAATGTAGCGAGTTGGCTAGACAAGCACCCGGAACCACACTCCATCGGGTAGGTTTAGGACGTTGTAAGTGTAGGGGTGACCGAGCGGTGTCGAGTACCTTTCTCCATCATCGCTTATAGGGAGAGGTCTATTGAGGCGTAATAGAAGGGCTTGACGCACGTCATATGCTGTTAGGCAGGTCGTGGCAGTTCAATGTTAGCACGAAGAACGACAGATGCGACAACATGTAGCGGCTCGTAAAGGAAGGGGTGAGGTACAGACTTACGCCTTTGAAAAAAATACTTGAATCGTTACAAGAGGGGAAGATTTTTCCGTCATTAGTGGTCGCCACGAAGAAAGCGGAAGCGGACTTCAAGAAGACTCGTAGGATGCATGACTTGGTAGCAAAGGGATGCATAAAGGCCTAATAGTCAATAGAGGAAGGAGTGAGTCCAACAGAGGTACGACGGGTACTCAATGAATTGTGTGACGTTCTTTCGATAAAGTTTTTTAGAGGGCTACCAACCATGTGTGATATCTAGCACATCTTCGTTCTTGTTCCAAGAGATTTAACGAGCTTACCACATTAACGAATGGACCCATGGAAGGACAAATTTCTTAGGAAAAAGGTAAAGGACTTGAAGGAGAAGAATAATTTCAAGAAAGTTTCTAATGGGTCGGCGAAGAATTTAGCAGACTAAGTGCATGGAGTTCGCGAGGAGGTTCTAGAGCGACTACAGAGGATTAGTACGAGATAAGCAAGTTTCTACAGAAATTCTCGTATCAGCACTGTAAGCGCAAGATTTGCAACGTTGATGATGACATCATGGTGTGCTTTCGAAAGGAGATGATATCGATTGGGCACTTGGTCTAGACGGCGACACACAGAACTAGGGTCGAGTTCTCTACAAGATTTGCACAAATCATCAATATTCAATTTCATAGTTATCTTTAAAATACTTTTCTAGTTTGTTTAGGATTCTGATTTGGATGGATTTTGTATTTATTTTATAATTATCGTTTAAAGACTTTCCTAGTTTGATTATGATTCTGATTTGGATAGAGTGAAGTTTGGAGATGGAGATGGAGATGGAGAGGAAAAGGGAAAGTAGGAGAAGAGAGAATATGAGAAAGGAGATTGCAAGGACCTTAAACCCTAGGTTGCATCTCATGTCTATTTATATTGATATGCAATACACCCACAATTACTATTATACCCTCATATGATAAATAACAAAATAAAATAACTCTTAAACCCTCCCTCAAGCAAGAGCATATAGATCAGACATGCCCAGCTTGCTACATAAATCAGAAAATTGGCCACGAGCAAGTGGTTTGGTGAGGATATCACCTAATTGATCCTCTGACCGAACATAAGGAGTGAGAATCTGTTTCTTCAGCAACAAATCACGAACAAAATGACAATCCACCTCGATATGCTTCGTGCGCTCATGAAACACCGGATTACTTGCGATAAACATTGCTGACTAATTATCACAATACATCTCCATCGGAATAGGATTCATGATTCCCATTTCATGAAGAAGAGACTGCACCCACATCATCTCAGAAGCTGTATGAGCCATCGCACGGCACTCGGCCTCTGCACTAGAACGAGCCACAACATTCTGCTTCTTACTACGCCACGTGACAAGATTGCCACACACAAACGTACAATAGCCAGAAGTAGACCTATCACTGCGACTGCTTGTCCAATCAGCATCACTGAATCCAGTCACCGTAAGCAACTGGGAAGGTTTGTACAACAAACCCTTTCCAGGTGCACCCTTCAAGTATCGAAGAATGCGAGAGATAGCCTCCTAATGTGGTTGCCGAGGGGCATGCATAAACTGACTAACTACTCCAACTGCATATGTGATGTTTGGTCGAGTAACAGTAAGATACATAAGTTTGTCAACCAAACGTCTATAATATCCAACATCCTCAAATAACTCTCCCCTGTCAGCATCAAGCTTGTCATGATAATCCATAGGAGTCTCAACTGGCCGACACTCTAACATCCCAGTCTCGGAGAGCAAGTCTAGAACATACTTGCGTTGTGACAGATACACACCTTTCTTAGATCGAGCAACCTCGATTCCAAGAAAATATCGAAGAAGACCCAAATCCTTAGTATGAAACTGACGACTAAGGTAGGCCTTCAAGTCCACAATTCTAGCATGATCACTCCCAGATATAATGATATCATCAACATAAACAATCAACACGATAATACCTGCTGAGGAAGAATGGCAAAATACTGAATGATCTGATGTGGTACTCCGAAAGCCATACTGAATGAGAACTGAACTGAACTTGTCAAACCAAGCACGAGGTGACTGTTTCAGTCCATATAATGCTTTCTTCAATCGACATACGAGTCTTTTATTTCCTGCTACAACATATCCCAGTGGTTGATCCATATAAACCTCCTCATGTAAGTCACCATGCAAGAAAATATTCTTTATGTCCAGCTGATATATAGGCCATTGGTGATTAACCGCCACAGAAATAAGAATCCGAACTGAATTCAGCCGAGCCACTGGAGAGAAAGTCTCCATATAATCCACGACATATGTCTGAGTATACCCTTTGGCAACCAACAGTGCCTTGAAGCGCTCAACAGAACCATCAGGGTGATACTTAACAGTGTACACCCATCTACAACCCACTGTTTGTTTTCCAACAGGAAGTGATGTAAGCTCCCAAGTCTGATTTTGATGTAAAGCATACATCTCCTCATGCATTGCACTTTTCCAACCAGAAGATGACATAGCCTGTTTGTAAGTTTTGGGAATAAAAGTATAAGACAATGAAACAACAAATGCATAAAAAGATGATGAAGCACGGTGTAATGAAACATAGTTAGAAATGGGATGCTTATTCTTTGTGGTACAAAGGCGTTGTCTTTTTCTGAGAGCAATAGGAAGATCATCTGGATCTGTGGTGATGGGAGCAGAAACCTCAAGCACGGAAGATGATTAGTTGAAGGCTGAATTTTGCAGAACTACTGGCCTGTCCTTGGATCTCTGATAAACCTGTAAATGGGGAATGGAGATAGAAATTGATTCAGAAATGACCGAAAGTGGTATGAAAGATATCAAATCTGTTGTAAAAGGAATACAACGGTCTCCTGAAGGAAAGAAAGGGGTAGACTCAAAGAATGTAACATCCGCACTGACATAATATTTGCGTGACTGTGGACTGTAACAACGATAACCTTTTTGAGTACGGGGATAACCAAGAAAGACACACTTCAGAGATCTAGGAGCCAACTTATCTCGATTAGGTTCCAAGTAATGAATAAAAGCGACACAGCCAAACACTCGAGGAGATAAGGAAAAGGGTGCGACATCTGTATGTAATATGGTAAATGAAACTTTGTTATTTAATACAGATGATGGCATGCGATTAATAAGATAATATGCAGTAAGAACGGCATCTGTCCAATACTGTTTAGGGACGTGCATATTTGAACATGAGAGTTCGAGCCACATCTAAAATGTGTCGATGTTTGCGTTCGGCTATACCATTTTGTTGAGAGGTGTGGACACAACTGGTTTGATGAATCATACCACGATCAACACAGAAACTGTTCACAGAAGATTTGAGTATACTCCAAAGCATTATCAGAACGCAGAATTTTGATACGTTTATTAAACTGAACATAGACTTCATTATAAAAGACAGATAACACATTTGGAAACTCAGATCTTTCTTTCATTAAATAACACCAAGTCATTCTGGAATAATCATCAATAAAAATAACAAAATACTGAAATCCTTTCGGACTTTTGACTCTAGACGGACATATCAGAATGAACAAGATCAAAAGACTCTAATTGACGACTCTCACTACGACGAGAAAAGGAACTACGGTGATGCTTGCCTAACTGACAAACCTCACATTCAAGACTAGAAACATGACTCAAACTAGGAACAACTTGACACAACTTAGCCAAAGACGGATGTCCCAAACGATAATGCCACTGCAACGGAGAAGTAGAAACAGAAGTGAATGCTTTTCCAGGTAGATCCAAGTAGTACAGTCCATCTTTTTTATGTCCCGAACCAATCATCTTTTTCGTCCTGAGGTCCTGAAAAACACACGAATTGGGAGAAAATGTCACAGAACATTGAAGAGATTTGGTTAACTGGCTCACAGATAACAAATCAAATTAAAAATTAGGCACATATAATGAATCAAATAATGATAGTGATTGAGTAGGGTGAATAACACATTTTTCAAGCACAGGACGAGTAGATCCATCAGCCAAGATAATATTATGTTTCATGGAACTACGATTATGAAAGATAGATGTTATACCAGACATGTGAGAGCTTGCTCCTGAGTCGATGACCCCAAGAGGTAGATGGTGACTGGGTTGCCACAAAAGCAGGATTACCTATATGTGCCATGGTTGCAGTAGGTTGGGAGGTGGTACTAGCAAGCGCGTTCAACTTCTGGAGGATCTGTTGAAATGGAGATGAGGTATCGGACGTTGAAGTCTGATTGAAACCCGAAGTATCATCTCTGGGAGCAGAAATGGTGACCTGGGACTGCATATTTTCAGCATGCACTTGATGTGCATATTCTGGTTTGCCCCACTTGTCCCAACAGTAGTCTTCTACATGACCGAGCATTCCACAATAGTTACACTTCCGTGGTTGACCACGGCCACCACCACCACCGCGGCCACCACCACGACCATTGTCTCTACCACCACGGCCTCCTCCTCGACCAAAACTACGACCACCATCTCTACCGCCACGTCCACTACCACGTCCACCACCACAACCAACAACACTAGAAACTAGGGCAGAAGAGTCAGTACTCAGCACCACAGAACTCTGTCCCAGAAAGGAACGATTGAGACGGGAGAAAATATCTGCCACCGTAGGTAACTGCTCTCCAGCAAGGATTTGAGTTTTATAAGATTTGAGCGCAGGATCCAAGCCGGCTAGAATAAGTGAAACATGAAACTCTTCCTTCTGTCTGCGAGCTTCCTTCAAATCAGTAGTAACAGGATGATATTGAAGCAATTCCTCCCACAAAGCCTTCTTTGAAGCCAGATATTCATTCACAGGCTTCCCATTTTGTTTTGTATTGAACAATAACTCGTACAACTCATAGATACGAGCAACGTTTCGCTTCTGCGAATATGATTCTTCCAAAGATGCCCAAATCTGTTTGCTTGATTCACACCACTGAACATTAGCAGCGATATGTGGTTCCATACTATGCCACAACCACGACATAACGTATGCATCTGCACTCATCCAATCTTCATACTCAGCGGAAGTTTCAGGCAGGGGTTCTTCCGTCAAAAACTTCAACTTCTTCTTCGCCCTTAACACCACTTTGATAGACTTGGACCAGGCAAGGTAGTTCGCACCATTGAGTTTTACCGCTGTAATCGACTTTCTCAATTCATCATTATGAATAACAGTAAAAGCAGAACCACCTCCGCTACCATCACCACTATTAATCTCGCTAGAAGATTCGGTCCCCACCATACTTGCAGATGCAACAGAAAAACGAGATCTTTGAAACCCTATATCTCACAACGAACCTCAACCGACGACGAATAACCAACGAAGATATGTAGAAACCCTAAATCTCATAAACGAACCACGAACGACCACGAACAACGAACGGCGAATCATGAAAAGTAGACGAAAAACAGCCGAAAAAATTTTTTGGGGCGGCCCTGTCGTGGATGGGATGTACAGTACTTACAAATATATGCTCTGATACCAAGTGAAGTTTGGAGATGGAGAGGAGAAGGGAAAGTAGGAGAAGAGAGAATATGAGAAAGGAGATTGCAAGGGCCTTAAACCCTAGGTTGCATCTCATGTCTATTTATATTGATATGCAATACACCCACAATTACTATTATACCCTCATATGATAAATAACAAAATAAAATAACTCTTAACAGATAGAAATTATATTTATGTATAATTATCGTTTGAATACTTTCCTAGTTTGGTTAGATTGATTTCCAAGGGCTTAAATTAGGTATTGCTCATAAATAGAGAGTTGTAGAAGAGAACAATCAAGTTTGATTATGAAACTTGATATTTGAGTTGCTTCATGGTGGTTTATCTATTTAATTCGCGTGTTTACGAATTGAGGTGTAAGTCCTCGTTATCTTGGGTCCTTGGATTTAGCGTAAAGCCGTAAACACTGGCTAGTGGTTGTATTGTTATCAACACCCAAGGCAAGTGTAAACCCTTTCTCAAAACCCTAGATCTATATGTTTTTAATGGTTCTAAATCTCTATCTACATGTCTCTCTAAGTTATTGGGTTGATTTTGATATGGATTTTCACATACATTTGGACAGCTAGAAATCAAAAGAATTAGGTTTAATGTTGGTTTTTGTCCATTTTGGGGTTTTTAACACAATGTGTAAATACTCATCTTCACATGAATTTCTCCTTGATTTGTGTTCTTGTGATATACTATGTGTGAGGTTGCTCGCTGATTAATGAGATCGTGTTTGGCTGCAAAGAAACGGTCCTAAAATGCCAAAACTGCAGGTTGTAAGTATGTATCCTAATCGGCCAACCGACCGGTTTAACAAACCGTTGACTGTTTTGCAGACTGAGCAGAATGCAGTTCGTCATTTCAAGCTCTTTCTTCATCGTGGTGGTTAGTGACTGATCATATATGCTACTTAGTGTCCCTGGATTGCTACTTAATGTCCCTGGATAGTTATGTGATGGCTGAAAGAGGATTGTGTAGGGGTTTTGGTAGTCGTTTTATGTACGCTCGCTCCTTTCTAGTTACTTTATATTGTGGCTATTGAATTGTGGCGTTACATGGTAATATTAAATGATAATGTAGCAATCTGGTCATGAATGGAATAAACGAAATGTTGGGAATCGAGAAAACGGACAAGTGGTGATTTGTTGTGCTTTCTGTCCATGTCGGAAAGCCGAACAGTCAGCCAATTGGATAGCCGACCCGGGGAAATGTGTTTAATTGTCCAGTTCTCGTCGACTTGGAGCTATCATAGACATGTCATGGGATATACATACTAACGTTATTGTTGTTATTGAGACGATTTCAAGGGAATCATGGCTGTGATCAAGGAAATCAACGATTATCATAATTAAGTGTTGTAATATTCCAGGATCTCGAACTAACATGGTTCACGAAGCATACGTATATGGAGACTGCACCACCTTAAGTCCCAATCCTGAACCACCTTTGGGTATTAAGTCCCAATCCTGAACCACCTTTGGGTAACTTTTGACCTGATTATACACATTATATGCCAACACAACATGTCTTGGAACAATTAGAGCACTCGAAGAATGCATAGAGCTATTAATCCCACATGCACCACTTAACCAGCCGAGTCGTAACCATGGGCTACGGCAGCAATTGCAAGGAATGCGGTGTAACCTAAAAGATGGACTTGATCCATGAGCTATGTTGTCAGACACGGAAAAATGATGTTCGGTTCTAAGTCGTGTCTGTATATAGGGATGCACAATGTGCGAGCCGCTTGATAATCGGCTCGGTCTCGGCTTGGCTCAAGCCGGTTCACACTCGTTCAACAGCTTTAACGAGACAATCTCAAGATCTAACTTATGCCCGATAAGATTAGCGAGCCAAGTTCGATTATACAAGTGTCTGAGCTCGACATGTCCATGAAGACGGTGGTTAATACAGAATTTCCTTTAAATAAATCCAGGTCCATAGACTCAAATCTTTTCAAGCTCTGTTACGATCCACAATTTTTTCCAACGTAAGCTTATTGATTTTTTTCCAAGCTCTGGGATATATTTTTAAGTTTTTAAGTAATATTAATGTGAAATTTATCTCAGCTTTGTGATTTTTTTTTAGTTAAATATCCGGATTTTTTCATTTAAAGTAATATAAAATTATATATTTATAAAAAACGGGAAAAGTTTTGGGTAATTGCGGAGGGGGGGACCACTCGCCAACTCAGTTGGCGAGGTGCTGAGTTGGCGAGCATCTCGCCAACTGAGTTGGCGGGGCGCCCTCCTCGAGGGGCCGCTCGCCAACTCAGTTGGCGGGCCATGCACCGTTGGCAAATTAGCCGTTGGCCAACGGCTATATTCACTTCCTATAAACCCCCCCCCCCAACACTCCTCACACCACATTCTCCTCCTACCCCAAACACTCCTCACACCACATGCTCCTCCTATTTTCACAACTTCCTCCTCTTGATATTTACTAGCGATGGCTACCCGCAATGACGGTCGTATTCCTGGCGGACCGACTACTGCGCTTATTATTAAGCAACGTGAAGAGCACATTTCTAGTCAGATAATTACTGGCGAGGTAATTTTTGAAATTACAAGTTGCCAACTTTATTAATGTATATGTTTTTTATAATGCCTATGTTTACTTTATTAATACATATATTTTTTATAGTTATACGACCATGATAATGCTTTACGAACCCGGATCCACGTACATTGGCGGTCTGAAAGGAATTATCGTACGTGGGAGCTAAATTCGGTTCAAAAGGCTTTGGTGGAATCCTTTGGATTCCACTATATAGATCGTGTTAGATATTTAATTCACGATCTTCATTTAGTTGTAAGTCTTGCGGAGCGTTGGTGGCCAGAACGCAACACTTTTCAACTCCCATTCGGCGAGATGACGATCACCCTTTTTGATGTGGCGAATATACTAGGGTTACCTATTAAAGGTAACGCTATATATTTTGATCCGCACTTAAAGGGATCTGATCTGATCCGGAGTTATCTTGGTGTTAGCCCTCCTCCAGGTCTAAAAGACGGCAATTATGTGAAATTTTCATGGCTCCGTGGCAACTTTATAGACCTACATCAAACTATTGATGGGGTGGTTGATGTAGATGAAAATCGGGTATGTATTTTTATTAGTAAATTTGTTTATTACTTAATTTAGTGGTGCAATTCTATATAACACTTAATAAATCCAGGTCATTCGTTGCACTAGAGCGTATCTGCTCTGTTTATGTGGTGCAATTCTATTTCCCGATGCATCAGAAAATCTGGTAAATGTACAGCTTTTACCATTCTTGGATGATCTGACAAAACCTACTGAGCATGCGTGGGGAGCTGCTACTCTTGCATTTTTGTACGCCAATCTGACAGAATTTGTCAGATCCAATCGCAAGAGTATTTGTGGATGTATTTCACTGATACAGGTATGAATGAAAGACCTTAAAAAGTTAGAGTAATTTTATACACAAATTATGTTTGTACTAATGTCATTTTTTTTTTATAGTTCTGGTCCTACGAGCACTTTTATATTGGTAGGCCTGTTACCAGCATTCTCAGTGATGTTGGAGTATTTCCAGTTGCTATGCGCTGGCCTACAGACGTAGTGGATTATCAACACTACCAATACAGGACTGTATCACTATATCGTAGCCAATTTGATACACTGCGGTATAATCAGGTAAATTTTAAATATGCAATAAATATCTTTAAATTATTTAAGTTTTGATCGTAGATAAACATCACATCTAATTGATACAATATCTTTAAATAGGTAACCTGGTTACCGTACTCATTTGAACCTGATGCTCCAGAAATCAAGATGACATCCTATGCATTTAGTTTACACAGATGTCATATTATATATGATCGGTTCACCATGTACCATCCGGCAGACCGTGTTCTTCGGCAATTCGGAATGGCCCCAATAATTCCCGATGATCCACCGACAGTCGGTTATCAGACATCAAATGCATTACAACGAATCATTGGTCTCGTTGCTGACTGGAATAATCGGTTCGAGAATTATAGTGTGAGGGACATGTCTCCCAGACTAAATTCTGCTGAGGAATGTAAGTTATAAGTTACTCATTATTCGTATTGATTTAGTGTAAATAGTTTGCTAACATTTTGTTTACATTTTGCAGACATAGGTAGCCTCGACTACAGGCAATGGTAGGGATGCCCTCTTATGAGCAACCGAGTATACCACTACGAGGAGCCCAGGTTCAAGACTAGATCTGTAGACGATTCTACTCTGCGTGCTTTTGCCGATGGAATACATGATTTGGTATGACTTCATTATACTTTCAAAAATACATATACATAGATATGATAAATATATTAATTTACGTGTTCTTCAAATTTCAGAGTGTTGTATACCAACAATATTTGCAACAACCTGAGATAAACCTTCCCCCACAAGGTCGACTTCTTATGGAGGAACTTGTGACTCGTGTTGAGCATCTGGGTATTGGACGGGAACCGGAAATGCCTCCAGTACAATCCCGTCTTCCACCGGACTATCCGACTGGCTTAGTACGACAGAGACACTCTCGTCGTCGGCGGCGGCGGGATACTGCTGGAGCGGGCCCGAGTGACCAGTATGCTGAAGCGGGCCCTAGTGACCAGTATGCTGGAGCGGGCCCGAGTAACCAGTATGCTGGAGCGGGCCCTAGTTACCAGTATGCAGGAGCGGATCCGAGTTACCAAACTGCTGGAGATGAAAGCTACCAGATATTCACACAATTTTTTTCGACTCCATCAGCACCGCTGCCTACCCAAACTCAACAAGACGAGGACGAAGATTAGTAGAAAATTTGTAACATTGTATGATTACAATTTTTGTATGATTTGTAATGGTTTTTTATTACAATATTTGGGTATTGAACAATTCTATTTTAATCTCTCGGTTGACTAGTACATCTTCTTCGGTTGTCCCATAGCACCACAATTACTGCAACGTAGATCTCTTGTCGATGAATCCCGGGGTTTGATGCGGTTCTTCTTTGGTCTTCCGGCTTTGCGTCTTACATCTGGCACCCCAATTTGTCCTCTTACCAAAGGACCTTGGATTTCGTAGGGAACTGGAATTGGCTCCATTTTATGCGCGTATACAGTTTTCAAGTTTTCCGTTGAAAATACTGCAGGATAAAAAGTATCAATACTAATATTGCAATATCTACAAACAAAACATGCATGTATACATGGTATATAAGTATGGTACCATCTAAAACATGTACAAGATCTGTCAGTTATATGAACAATATAGGTTCTACTTGTTGCCCGGTCTATTATTTCAAACTTATAACTATCAATAGCTAATATTTCTAGGTGGTTCTTCTAGAAGCCATATTTTTTAACATCTTCGGACAATAATCTGTGTTTATATTTTCAGCAAACTTTCTACGATTGTCATGAAGTGTGATAATCTTGGCTCTAATACCATCGAGAAGTGTTGTTATTGGCTTATCTCGTAATTTCTTAATCCAGCTGTTGAAACATTCAGCAAGATTAGAAGTGTTAATATCTAATCTAGGACAAGTAGCATACGCTGTTATCCAATGTTCAAATCGACGACTTTCATCGTTTACACCAATAAGCCAATCGTACAACACTATGTTCTCGGCTTTAATTATATCAAACACACTCTCTGCATCTGTTTTATTATATGATCTAGCAAGCGAGTCTAACAAGCGTTGAAATACTGGTTCTTTTGTAACTTTTTTCATGTTTTGTTTAAAATGTTGAATACAAAAAAAATGAGGAGATGCAGGAAAAATAGCACGAACAGTATTTATTAATCCCTTTTGCTTGTCAGATATAAATGAAATTGAACTCCAATCATTAAAACAACTTTCAAAAGATATTTTAAGAGAATTTAAAAACCAAGACCAAGAATCACTATTCTCACCTTCAGCAACAGCATAAGCTATAGGATATAATTGATAGTTAGGATCCTGAGCACAAGCAATAAATAAGATACCTTGATATTTAGACGAAAGAAATGTAGCATCAGTACTAATAATTGGTAAACATCCACTTAAAAATCCATCAATACATGACTTAAAACAAATAAAAATTCGTTGGAAGCTATTGTTTTCGGTAGTTTTAATAAAACATGTACTACCTGGATTTGTCTCCATAATTCTATAACAATACTCCTCAAGACTAGCGTATGCCTCATCATAACTACCATTAATTTCAGCTAATGCTGTCTCTCGGGCTCTCCATGCTTTTGAATAACTAACTTGTATACGGTGCTCCCTATATATATCTTTAACAATTTGTGATGGACTGTATGACTGGTTATCTCTAATAATGTCAATTATCATGGTCTTAATCCATGAAGCGGTAGCTAGTCGATGACGTCCTGTACTAAGTCTTCCTAAACAAGAATGACGATTTTCTAATGTACTAACTTTAACTATATCGCCATTTCCAATAGATTTGACATATACTCTCCAATTACAATTCGGTTGATCACAACTATATATAATTCCATGAGCATTATTCATAAGACTAGCTGAACAACTAAAATTATATTTAATTGCTAAATTACTTATAAAGCTTCTAAAGTAAGAACGACTAGGAAATGATTGTCCCTTAAATAATTCATCAGTGATAGCTTTTACAACATCATCATCTACCGTATAATCTACATTTTCAACTAAATCATCACTATTTTCATCGTCGTTGTCACTATCATCATCATGGTTAGATTCATCTGATGAATGACCTTCTTGGATAAATGAAACTATTTGTTGAGAAGAACTAGCACCCGAACTAACATGCTGATATTCAGAAAAATATTCATTATTTCTACTATCTAAGGTTGCTGCTACTTTAATAACATATATTTTTATATATCGTGATTGTGAATTAATCTCAAGAATATAATTCCATGCATCTTCACTATCTATCAAAAAACAATTAGAACAGAAAATAGACTTCAGAATAAAATCATAATGAATAGAACAATGTTCAATAATATGATTACGTATATTTTCAAAACTAATATTCGGGTAAGTTGAAAAAATTATACTTTCTCCTCCTTCGTAATTTAATCCATTTACTTTACCGCCGTGCGAGCATACAATTCTTACGCTACGATCCATGACGGTTGAGAACTTTTGCTACAGAAAACAGGAGGAGGAAGCTGTGAAAATAGGAGGAGTAGGAGGAGGAGAATGTGTTGTGTGAGGAGTGTTTGGGGGGGGGTGGGGGTGTTTATAGGGATTGGAGGGAGCCGTTGGAGGGAGCCGTTGCCCAACTACCCAACGGTGCATGGCCCGCCAACTGAGTTGGCGAGCGGCCTCTCGAGAAGAGTGCCCCGCCAACTCAGTTGGCGAGATGCTCGCCAACTCAGCACCTCGCCAACTGAGTTGGCGAGTGGTCCCCCCCTCTGCTAATTCCCCAAACTTATCCCGTTATTTATAAATATATATTATTTTATTACTTTAAATGAAAAAATCCGGTTAAATATCATCTAAGTGTTTTCTTCATTTAGGCTAAAGATAAGCAAGTTTCAAGCAAACAAACAAATTGAGGCTTAGCTCGAGCTTCATTAGTCAAAGCTTAGCCAAGCTTGAACTTTGATATGCACGGTCAAGCCAAGTCGAGCCATAATGGATCATTAACGAACCAAGCTCAAGCCAAGGCAAATTGCATTATTATCTTAACCAAGCCAAACTTGAACAACCTCCCCCCCCCCCCCCCCCACCCCTTCCTTTGTCCGAATCGTTCGGCTCGTTGTGCAGCCCTGTCCGTATACGTATTCATGGAACATAGGTAACAACCTTTGTAATTATTTTAAAATGTCTGTATTCCGTATAATCGCGTATTTATGATTCATCCTCCGACTAATTATTCAACGTGGTACTAAAGTCTTACCTAACTCCCTTTTATACCGCCACCAACATCAGTGACTCCACATGGGCACGGCAATACCAACACCAACACGGCATTGATTTTGGCACAATAAGTTTCCGACACGACAGGAAACTGGACACAAGTACCAATCTTTTGAAAATCCGTGGGTCTTATTGTGCATTCTATAATCAAGAGTGCCCATTAGAGCGTGCATAAAGAACGAAACTTCTTCCTATTGATCCAAGAACACTTCCTTCTACCAAAACTCCACATTCAAGAAGTAAAAAAGGTCAGACTTTTCTTCCATTCGACGAGATCTACCTGACCGAAGCAGCGGTGCTCGGCGTCCGCGCGTCCCCGTCGTTGGCCTCGTCGCCGTTGGCGTCCTCCTTCAGATCGGTCAGCAGCTCTCTCATCGTGAAAGTGCGGCTCCCCTCTCCCTTCAGCGCCTCGAATGTCGCCACAGAGGGATCCTTCTCGGCTCCAGCTTCGGGCTCGAGCGAGCTCTCCTTCGGAACCGCCGCCGTGTCCGGCTCGGGATCGGACGAGTTCCGGAGGTCGGACACGGCTCCGGTCCTGGACTCCGCGTCCGTCATGGTAGAGCGGAGGTTAGGGTTTCGGCTCGTCGGAGAAAATTCTCGCTGAGGAAGTAGATTCGGTGAAGAATGGGACTGAAAGAGAGTGGTTCCTTTTTTTGGCTAGTGAGAAGCGCACTACACAATATACTCAAGCCTGCCCGTTACTTTTTTTTTTCCAAAAAATTACAAGTTTGTCACTCCTCAAACTTACTTAGGACTACCCCACACCAATCTATATAAATAAAAATTATTTCTCTTGTTTTTTTTCTTACCTTCACATGAAGAAATCTCTCATTCTCTCAAGTCCTAAAATCTAAACCTAACTTTGGAATTTGATAGTTGTGGTCCCAAGTGGAAGAAAATTCTGATTTGGTGATTGTCCAACGAATATTCTTCTGGTATGTCTTCGACAACATATGATAAATAAGTTTTGCGATTGTCACAAAAATATTTAGTTTTATTTGACTATTGTAGTAGCGATGCATGAAATTATCTTCGATGAAGAAGTCGGATCATGCAATCCATTAAATATGCACTCCGTTCCTTCCGAAGAACATATCGGTTGTTCTGAAGCACGTACGGTGCGTAAAATGATAACCCTATTTCGACAGTCATCGTGTAAGGACTGTATAAAATACGACAGTCCTATATAACTGTAGGACTGTCAATAATTCGACAGTCCTATATAAATATAGGACTGTCATAATTTCGACAGTCCTATAGACTATGTGGACTGTCAAAATAGTGACAGTCCAGAATCTTAAAGACTGTAAAAATTTTGACAGTCTACTCAATACATTAGTCTGTACAAATTATGACAGTCCTAATTTGGACTGCCAATTATTTGAAGTTATTAATTTTTAGATTATTTTATATTGGTTATAGGACCAACCTCGTACAGATGTTGTGGTACATCCTGCTATTGGGGTTGATGTGGAGAAGGTATTCTCAACGGATATCCGATTTGTATCCCAGAAAGAAGCATTAGATTAGTGCAGAGAAGTTGGAAGACGATATAACATTGTCATTTTTATTGCAAGATCGATCAGATCTCGGCCGAGCTGAAAATATTTAGAGCTGGGCTGCGAAAGAGGAGGTGTGTTCAGGCAGCATCGGAAAAAAAAATGTGGTGTTGAAAAAAAAATCCCCAAGAAAAACGTTGGGACGAAAAAATGTGGTTGTCCATTTAAGGTGTTGTTTGTAAAAGTAAAAGATGTGAAGTGGATAGTCGAAATTAAGAATGGAATACACAATCATCCTATTCCAGAGACACTTACGGGTCATGCCTACGTGGCACGGCTGAACAAGGATGAGAGAAAGTTGGTCGAAGAACTGTTCCTTTCCGGAGTTGCACCCAAACAAATTTATTCTGTCGTGCGACAAAAAGAAGATGAGAACAAGTCAACCATGAGGACGATCTATAATAGTTTGGCGAGAGCGAAATGTAATAGTATGAAAGGAAGAATGGCGATGCAGCAAGTATTGAAGTTGCTTGGGGAGCATCACTATGTGGAGTACCATAGAAGACATCCACAAAATGATGAACTCCTTTCATTGTTTTGGGCTCATCCTGATTGCACACACTTGGCTAGGTCCTTCACAGACGTGTTGGCCCTTGATTGTACATATAAGACCAACAAGTTCAAGATGTCTCTTTTTTACATTATTGGGTTTACGTCTACAGAAAAAATATTTTCAGTCGCTTTTTATTTTATGAAGAGTGAGACAGTAGAGGATTACACTTGGGCGTTAAGGAAACTACAATCCCTTTACACATAATACAAAGAGCCCTCTGTTTTTGTTACCGACAGAGAATATGCGTTGATAAATGCTATAGATATTGTATTTCCTCATGTGCATAGACTACTATGCACTTGGCATATAAATCGAAATATCCAAGCTCAATGCAAGAGGAAATTTGAAAATGTGGACGGTAAAATTGACAAGCTTCGCTTCGAAGAATTCTACAGTGATTGGAGTCATGTATGGAGATCAAGTACTACAGACAACTATGACACATCATGGTACATGTTCAAACAAAAGTGGGAGACGAGTAACCCGACATGCATTTCTTATATCAAAGATACTTGGCTAGAACCACATAAAGAACAATTCGTCTTAGCATGGACGAACATGGTGAAGCATTATGGCACGATCACTACGAACCGGGTCGAAGGATCACACTCAAGTTTAAAAAGATATCTACGGTCATCGGTCGATAATTTTGTCTCTGTTTGCCAATCGGTTCATTTGATGATTATTTTCATGGTAAACGAGATTGTAGCATCATTTGAGACGAGCCTCAATATTGCAAAGCATGAATACAAGCATGAACACCTCTTGGATGCTTTAATCCATGTAGTATCTCACAAGGCCTTGGACTTATTGTTTGAGGAGATTGGTAGGTCGAAGTTCGTTGGTTATGATCCCGAGGTTTGCGGTTGTTCATATCGACATTCACTCGGCCTTCCTTGTGCACATGAGATTAACGAATATCGTCGTCAATCTATACCTATTCCAATAGATATTGTTGATCAACATTGGAGACAGTTGTCGATCATGTCGATGGTGGAAGTTCACGATAATTTTTTTTCTTTGCCATAAGTGAAACTCCTTCACGAAAGGTGGTGTGTCACATCGAAACCGGAGAGAAAATCCATTGAGGTTAAAATCCAAGAAATTGCAGTCCCAGCAATAACTCGATTGCAAGAGCCATCTGTTGTTCGAACTCCTAAGGGAAGACCATACTCAAGAATCAGTAGAGCACAAAAAAGGAGGTTGAGTCAACTATGTCATGACCCGCACCCGGTATAGGAGCACGAGTGCTTGGGTACGTCCAGCCTACGCCGCAGCATCGGCGGTAGAACGCTGTCTAGGTAACAACATTATCTAAACAATCTCTCACAAATATCCAACTCCATAAGGAGACACAGATATCACAATATAATATGGAATACTCAATCACATAACTAAGCACAATGAGATATCGAAGAAAACAAATAAAATACAAGACAAGTCTAAACAACAATAAATAGACTAACCTGCAATCAATAACATCCAAATCTCCAAGTATGCCGGAAACAAGTCCTCTATGTCACAGTCTGAAAAAATATTTTCAGTCAGGATGGAACGAAGTACATCTCCAATAACAGTTCTAAATCAATGATATAAACTATATAGCAGTAAATAGATGTAAATATACAAGATGCATATACATGTACAAGAGATACGCAATAAAGGAAATACTGGAAATAAATACGAGAATGAACAATATGTCAATGAACAAGAATACTAATGACTAAGTGTGTGAGTACTAGCTTTAACATGTGATCGGCTTAGGAACTTGTACACGAATACTGGCCTGGCTAGTCATACGTGCGGTGTATGACCAACACTAACATAAGAACAAGACTTGTACATGAAGGATATGATCACATATCTACACTAAAATACTCTCCACCCCCGAATGGTATAGTAGATCCAACCATGGTACGCTATGGCACAGGATTTTCCAAGAAGATAGCGACTCTTCCCGAGAATCAGTGTCTGTACATGTACAAGATAAACAATGAAACAAGACTTGCACAAGATACACCATGAACAAGGAATAATATCTCATGACGAGATTTGGATATACCAATCCGTGTAACCATCGTGTCAAGAAATATGAATATCTACACTAAATACAATGAACATAGAGGATATCATAAACAAGAAACTATCAGAGAATGTACTCGCCTGGGGTCCTTAGCTGGCAATACCAATGTCCTGCTCCTGAAGTCTCGCAGGACGATCCAATGGTCCTATATACATATGATATAATATAATATAGCATCAGTCGATACACTAACATACACGCAACCATAATCACACTGAACTCAGAGAGTACGCTAGGGGCGATACTGGTCAACTAACATGGTTAGTGTGCGTCTAGTTGCACGGGTGTCACGTCTTGATGGAGGTGCATAATCAGAAAGTCAACCACAATACATGTCTAGCAGGTACGTCAGTGTACATAAGGTAGACAATGCACTCATATTTCAGGGTCAATGGTTATATACATACGGGGTATCCACAGTTAATGCCTAGGGTCATACAACATGTACATACACATTTAGTTGTAACTAACATTAACATTTAATTACCACATAGTATATATACACCTACTTAATATATATATATACCAAACTGAAAGATATACGCATACGCGTATGTATGCGTATACGAGATTGGGTTTATTGACTCCGGGTCACATGTCAATTAACTATCAAAAGCAATTCTGATCCTGATTAATATATATATACATACACACACACAATCACATAAAATAAAGGAGGGGGGACAGGTTCGAACCTGTGCACGTGCACGAGATCGACGATGACGATGACGATAGTGACAATGATGATAACGACGATGATGACGATGATGATGACGACGATGGCGATGGTGATGATGTCGATGTTGAAGGCTGCTGGAGTGGAGGGGCTCGACGAGGAGGAGGACAGGGAAGAGGGGAGGAGATCCGAGGTGGAGGAGAGAAGAGGGTGGTGGTGTAGCGTGGTGGTGGTCGAGATGATAATGGTGGTGGTCGAGGTGATAATGGTGGTGGTGGTTCAGGTGGAGGAGAATGGAGAGGGGGAAAAGAACGACGAGGGGGAGGAGAGGTGAACGGTGGTGGTGGCTGGGAGCAGTGGCCGGGGAAGAGGGTGGTCAGGCGGGCTTGGCAGCGGGTGCAAGGGAGGTTGGGAGCAGTGGAGGGTGGTGCTCGGGGTGCTCAGGCCGGTGAGTAGGGGTCGTGCACGGGTCTCCGGTCGACGAGGAGGAGGAGATGGGTTCTGTGGGATGAGGGGAGGTGGTCTGGCCGGGGCTCAGGCGTGGGCTCGGTTGGCTCGGGGAAGATCCAGGCGGTGTCGGGATGCTACTCCGGCGAGTCGAGTGGTCGAGTCTCCGACCGGGAAAGAGGAGGAAGAAGAAGATGAATAGGAAGATGAAGGAGTCGGCTGCAGTCGGGTCCGGCAGTTGGGAGGAGATGGCTCTGGTGGAGGGTCGGAGAAGAGGCCGGAGTTGGGCCTGGGGAGATGGCCGGGTTGGTTAGGTTTTAGGGTTAGGTGTTTTTGGAGTTTTGATGGTGGAGGTGATGAAGAAAATTAATGGGGAGGTGTTTTGCATGTGGGGGATGATGATGATGGTAGCCTAGGGTTTAGGGTCGGCCAAGTACACATTGGGATGGGGTTGCTTTAGGAAAAGGGTTTGAGGGATTATATATATATATATAGGAAAGGGTGTTGTGTGGTGGGGATGGCTCCATCATAAATGGATGGCCATGATTCAACATGGAGAAAAATACAAACAAAAAGGAGGAGAGAGGGAGAGAGTTGAACGGTCAAAGGAAGGGGTTGATTTCTTCATGTGCTTTTTGACCAATAGGATGGTGACACATCATTGCACTTTTGCAAATAAGCCCCCAACAATTGAAAAATAGCACAGAAGTAGATTTTTTGGATTTAATGAGGGAACACACCATGTTTGGTGTGATGTATTGGATGAAAAGGATGTTTGGTATTTAGTATGAAGCTTGAGGGTGTGAATGGGGATTTGGTTTGGTATTGGGTCTAATTTTGGGTCAAGTTGGGTCCTTATATTAATTTAATTAAAATTAATATAAATGATGTTCTAAAATTAATTGGAAGTACATGGGATTAAAATTAGGTGGGACATAAATATCATGGACGTAGAAGACTTAGAATATAATATTGTCATAATTTGGGTTGCACAAAATGGGTCAAGATTGTGTCTCCAATTTTGATTGGAACGCACAACGATGCAAAGTTGAATTTATATCGAATTAAATATAAACGTCCGTGACGAATATTATGCGACTAAAATGAAGCACAAGAGAGCATATTTATAAGTTACACAAAGGTCATAATGGAAGACGGGCACGTCTAGGACAAGGGTGTAAAATTTGTTGGAGGGCAAAAGCTTGGATAGCGCTCCAAATATCGAAGCAACGGTAAGGTGCAACAACTAAATAAAATTACGGTAATTAATTACAACCTCCATAATTAAATCCCAAAAATGCTAATTAAAATCTATGATCCTATAACTCGGTCAGAGCTTCATCTAGTGGGCTTCTAGGTCTAGTCTACTAACTCATGCATTAATGAACACTATATATAATACACACATATATATATATACACATATCATGCAATTATTTAAAATAAATACACACAATACCTATAATATATAAAATGACAAAAATATCCCTATTTTTAGGATGTGGTAGTGACAAACTAAAAGAGATCCATCCTTATTTGAACATATTGAACACAATTTAGAGCAAGTTGAGTCAAAGTCGGTTATCAAAAGTGTGTTAATTTCAAAGAAAAAGAGTAAGCTTACTATTCGAAGGGGGAAGAAACAAAAAACGAACGATACAGTCACGACGGAGGGTTTAGATAACTTCTCTGATTCATATAGTCTATATATTCAAAATTTTCTACCTGAGATACGGGATTTCATTTGGTCTATTGTTGATGTTCCTAAGGATGGCCATTGTGGATTTCATGCACTCACAAGACATCTTGGCTATTCAGTTGAAGCAGGATAGAAACAGGTTAGGGAAGAGTTGTACGAGGAGGTGGAGTCTCGTCTACCCTTCTATAGGCAGATACTCGACGAAAAAATTGTTGGAGATTTATTAGCAAGCATACCTTGTACGAACACAGTTACCGGACCAGACCATTACATGGATGTCCCGCCTGCTGCATACGTATTCTCTAATAGGTATAAGATACCTATTATAATTATCTCAGAAGGCATTAATAATACTTTCTTTCAAATGTGCGCTCCCCCGGCCGGACACAGACCATCTAATCTATGTTCAATAAGGCTTGTTGGACAATACTTTGTCATCCCAAGGTTGATCGGTCATTCTTTTATTCCTCCACCTTCTATGCTTTGGTATAAACATGCACCGGAGGAAGCGATCGCATGGACGACACCCTACATGGATGCAATTGCTGGCTATAAGAAGATGATGAAGATGGAGGATCCCAAAATCTTGCCTAAGGACTACTTTGATATTCTAATCGATTGATACATCTTATACTTTTATATCATTTTGTAGTTTTGTATGCGATAGAAATGAAATATAACATCTTGTACTTTTGTAGCATGATAGTGCAATAGATAGTGACTATGAAAGAAATGAAATGAAGTATTGTATGTTGTGCAATGAGTCATATATGTTGAGCTTTGGTATCTTTTCTAACTTATTTATATATATGTTGAAAGTCCAAAATTTGTACGTAACCAAACTGACGGAGCACTCTATCAGGCATATAAGGCTCCTCGATTTTATAACAACTTATCAGACCGCGATATAAAGTGACGTGTTGCAATGGATGAATACTCTGTCGCAAATCACGATATGGATCCCAAACAATCTGCAACGCATGAAATTTAGCATAACATAATTTAGTCAATTATTACCAAACATAAAAAAATTTAGGTCTCAATTCACCTCTTCTATCGTCATATCTTCAAGTGCATTCCGTAGGACGGCCAATGTGTGTGGACGTTTGACATCTTCCTTAATTGGCTTCCATCTGCACATTCTAGGAATGTGCTCATCATACCCTCGGTTAAGTTTAGCCTGCTTCCGGGTTGGAAAGTGCTCGTATATCCATGCCTTCACGTAACCAAGTTAAAAAAATTAGTCCAAAAATTAACAATAAAATTTTCTATTATGTATACAAGTTGACAAAGATATATCTATACATGGAGTAGAGTCTGGCATCCGGATATTGCCTTGGAACCGACGCGGGATGCCGCACCAAGCTCGCGGTAAAGGTATGCTAGTATACCGCTTCCCCAAGATATTTCTTCCACCGTGTCTATGTAGTCAAAATTCAGGAGATATTTAGCATGTATCGACGTTCTAGACTTATCCGGAATGCCGACAGTCCCTAAGATGAACTGCATATATCCACGGGCCACATTATCGCTATTATCCACTTCGGGGTCCGGATCATCGAATGTCTCCTCCAAATATTTCAAAGGAAGTCCGTACGACTTCTTGAAGTGTCGAATGGTTGTAAAACTCATCGCATCAACTCCCAGACAGCCTGATACATAATCCACGATATGGTCGTAAAAGTTAAAGCTCGATTCGTCAAAAGTGTGATTCATCATGACTCGATCATCAACCCTAAGTCCCAATATATGATGGACGTCATCCAGGGTAATCGTCAACTCCCCGTTTGGGAGATGGAAAGTATTAGTTTTTGGATGCCATCGTTCTACAAATGCTGATATGAGTGCAATGTCCACCGTCGTATATGAGTAGTTACCCAAATTTTGTAAACCGGTGGGATTGATTTTGTAAACACCCAGATTTTTCTAGAATTTAAAAAAAAAATTTGGGGGATTTTTCTGAATTTTTATTATTATTTATTATTAATGTTCTTCAAAGAAATTATATTTTTATGTATCAAATTAAGTACTAAAATATTACAAAAATTATATTTTTGGGTGTATAATTAATTATTGGATGTTGTGTAATTTTTCTGAAATTTATTGGGCTCAAAAACTATTTTTAAATAGCTAAAAATTATTTTTTAACTAAACCAGCATTAAACTGAACCGAACCGGGAAGACTGAACCGAACCGGGCTAAACCGAGCAGAACCGGACCCAACCGCCCAGCGGGTCGGATCCGGACCCGCTAGCCCGCTACCCGCCCCACATTCACAGCACAAACCCGCGTGAGATGTGGCCTCCCCCCCTCTTCTCTTTCACAAAATGACTCACTCCCTCATTCTCTCTCACAACCAACCACTCCCTCTCACTCCCCTATCCCTAGCGTCCATCCCCGACCGCCGTCCACCGCCTCTAGCCGTCGCAAGTCACCGAAAAACGGTCGCCAACATCGCCGCGTACTTGTCCAGTTTCGAACAGCATCAAGGTACCCTTCTTCTAGCTCTTGTATCTCCTTGTGTATTGATCCAAATTTAGTTCTGTCGAATACTATACGAAGACCACTTGACCCTCTCAAAATTTCGTGCAACTAGTTCGAAGTGTCGTGTCCTGTGTCGGTCGCAAAACGCGACGCAAAACAGGAAAAAAACACAAAATTCTGTACTTTAGAAACTGTCCCGGAGCCCCATGTTCACGGCCATTTTTCTCCCAACCTATTTAATAATTTTAGATTCTGTTTGAACAGTTAATTAGACAATATAACCGAGATTAAGACCCTGTAATTAGTTTATTTTAATTTGCTGTGTGCTATATTTTATTCTCGGGTGAAATCGACCAAAAACTTGGTTTTAAAAATCCAATATTTCTTGAAACGGAGCGTGTCCCGCTAAACGAGACGACTTGGTCATGTGCAAACTTCACCGAAAGGTGCACACCATTATTATGGACGTGTGAGATTTTGCGAAAGTTGATTTGGATGTGCGTGCACTCCGGAATCAACGCGTATCCGTCGAAAATATCCCGTATCGGGCCTGTTTTGAAACTCGTTGTAACTTCGTGTACGCTCGTCGTTTCGAAACAAAACTTGTACCATCAGACTCGTAGTGATACTCTGGTCCTGTGACCCAAGTTTGGTTTGATTCTTAGAACGTTGACGAAACTCCGTATCGTGGGCCCCACGGCTCCACTTGACGGGCGATTTTGTGAGCGGCTCATCGGAATCCAGTTCTGGACATTCCGTTGGGTTCATATCGTCATTCTGGACTTGTAAATACTAAGTTTGACGAATTTAGAGAACTTTGTCTCTGACATATTTTTCGGTGCGAAGTAGGCCACATGTGGACCCCGCTTTCACCAGAAACTGTCAATTTTGCCCATGTGTCCAAATTAGACTTATGGGTAGTCAATCCTAGCTATTTCATATCTTCTGAGAATGATGGTAATGTTTGTTTCAGCAACCGGAGGAGTACCTGCAGATCCCACTGTAACTGGAGCAACTGTTGGAGTTCAAACCCCAGGCAAGTGTACCTTGCCATACTTGCAGTAAATTATTTCATATTATTCTCTTGATCTATTTCTGTGATATATATGTTCAACCTAGGACCGTGTGATATTGCTTAGCGTCCGAATAATATTCGAGTGCCAACGTCGTACGCGGAGTTGTGTAACGTCACCTAGAGATGGATATCGCGACCCTATACATTTTCTTGCTTGCATTATCAAGTACGTCATACCACAGGACACCTGACACTATTCATGAGACAGAATCTTCCTGAGTCATTCATGGTGATTCTGTATAGGCTACAGGATTTGTGACATAGACTTTATATATACCCATAGCTATCATATGACTTGCTGCATTAGATATAATCTTGCGTGACATGGACATGAGACATCGTGGACATGAGACGTGTGATTACATTGGGTGGGGAGAGACACACAGGCTACAGGATAATTTTATATATATATTTATTATTGTGAGGCCGTAGACTCTACACCAGAGCTAGGCACATTACGTGATATTACTGCTACCGGCTCCCCGACACAGAGCTTGTAGTGGTCTCAGCCTGAGTACTAGTGATGCTCTCACTTGCATATCACATAGCTGGTTACATAGTTGCCCTATTGATACATTTTATTTACTGTATTTATTTGGCTTGAGTTATTCTTGTACCTTGCTATGTCCCCTGAGGACCTGGATCCGGATTATGTCCCCAGGTGTAGCAGAGGAGATCTATCCCGAGGTATACGGGACAGGAGCAGAAGCAGAAGCAGGAGCAGTACCATTGCCAGAGGACGAGGTGATAGCCGAGGATTTCTCCTGAGTATCTGCTTTATCTATACTCAGTCTTTGCTGTTGTTAGACTCTTTTATTTCCTGTCTAATGAAATGTTGTATCAGACTTATTATCGGGTTGTTCCCCGATATACTTTATTGAGACTTGATGTTGGTTATATTTTATTATGCTGATATTGATCATATTTATCTTCTATGGATGAGATTAGATTATGGCACGTTTAGTAGACCTTTATTGTTGTTTTACAGCTTAAGTACACCTTGATGGGTCTATTAAATTGGGTTTGTCCATTAGAGTGTGCTGCTGGCCATTGCCACGTGGCTAGTCCCTCGGTATTTTGGGACTGAGGCGTGACATGATTTTTGTCACGACCCAATTCTGTAGAATCACTTGAGGCGTCCCCCGAATCGTGACCGCCGTGCGGGCCTGGAGTTGCGCCCGCACAAGGCTTTAATGATTTGCATAGCAAGTACATATTCAGAGTACGCAGATAAATTGAAACACAGATTTGAAACATAGAAAAGTTCTCTTTATTGATAATGAACATCTATTACAAACTCCTGAACGAGTCAGCTAATATGCCGAACGGCTTACAAAAGGGTTGACTCAAAATGAGATAGCAGTCCTGTACATTACATCCTTTTATAAACTCAAAACGATAAAGACCTCCAGGCTGGAGGACGGCTTTGCCACGGAGCTGCATTTGTGTATGAAGAGTTGCAGCTTCTGGCTTCAAAAGGCTTCGAGGCGCGGTGAAGATGCGCCAACAGCTGGACTGGATCGGGAAGACGACTTCGGCTCCTCGCTCGGTTCGCCTTGGTGCGGAGAACCTGTTTCAACGAGGGTCGGCATATCGAAACATGCTGGTGAAGGCGAGCTAGCCTGACTATACCAATCAACACGTTGTTTAGTGAAGCATGCATATTTGTGGGTTTCTATCTTGCCTTAGTTCATTTACAAGTAAGCAGCATATAGAATTTACTGAAATGAACGTGCCACCGTTAGGTAGATTTTACCTGACCGTCTGAATTACCTGCACAATACTTACTATGCCTTCCCTGCCACGAAGACACAAGTTAGTATGCAACAGGTTTAAATATACACGTTGAACACACGATGCATTGCAAGCCATATTCACACGATAAACACACGAGGCGTTGCAAGCATATACACACGAGGATCACTGGCTTGATGCCATAATGGACTAGTCAAGGACAAGGATAGCATGCAACGGGAAAAACACGAGGAGCTCAGAAAATACGATGCGTTGCAAGTTATCCCGTCCGTACACGATTGACTATAAATACGAAGTCTGCCCGGATCGGATCGGTGCCAGTGCCCCAGCGACCGTCCGCAGAACTTATATCCTTGTGCACAAGTTGTCCATGATCGAACACACGATGTTTAGTTAAGTTATCATTTCACGCAGTTGAGGCAACACGAGTAATGCATGTTTCTTTTGCATAGCCTCTAGGAACAGTTATGCGCATACACGATATGATTCATAAATAGCACAATCTATAGAAGAAGTTATATTCTAACTACAATTTATGCATATGATGAACATTCCGAACGAACAAGCATGCAAGTAAGTAACCGTTCACGAGTTTGATTGACAAGCAGTAATAACCAAGTCTATTCTCTTTTATCTTGGTTTCTTTTAATATTACTTGGTATCGTTTGATCGGGGCGAAGGAGTGAAGCTTGGAAGCAGGGCTAGCTAATCGGGTTGCTAGCCACTCACTTAGATTTTGGAAAGAAGAAGGAAAGAGGCATTTCACGACTCTGCTCGCAAGCCGCCTACTGCTCGTTCACCTGCACACGAACAGCTCGATTAATACTTCTTCCTCTCTTTCCAATCTCGGAATAGAAGTGCAAGTCAATGAACGAAAACAATAAAAACCATCAAAACCGTTCAAGGAAGACAAGCAAATCCCAAAATCAACTCAAAGCACGAAAGCAACAAGCGACATCGAAAACCGAGGCAATAAAAGATAGCAGCGGAGAGGTCCCTCCTGACTCTGCCGCTAAGCCGATCCTTGGGGCGCAGTCCACTGAATATGGGAATCGATTCCGAAGAAACAAATCCATAACGAGGACGAGTTCTTAATTCAATCTATCCCGATCGAACGATACCGTCTTGTGTTTCTTAGCCGCGCTCTCCGCATCGGGAGAACGGGGCGCTACATCCTACCCAACCAATTGGAAGTTTCGTCCCGAAACTTAGGAATAATGCTTACCGTTAGGGGTTATTACGTTGCGGGCGATGAACAGGAAGGTTCGGGCAGGAATTAATGGCATGGCCTAGATTGCCACAAGCGAGACATAACCCAAGTCTCTTACGACACTGATTGAAGGAGTGCCCACGTTTGTTGCAGTATTGACATACTTGGTTGGGATTTGCCCTGTGCTGACCACCGTTGTTTCGGCGCTTTGCAGCAGTGTTTCCTCCATCGTTGCCTTGGCGTTTGTGATTGTAGGTATGCACAGCGCTGGTGGAAACGTGAGGATACTGTGGTTCTAGCGATAAGGCGTAATTCATGACTTCACGCATTGTTCCATATTGATTATTGACCACGTGCGAATGGATGGCAGGGCGTAGTCCACCTTCAAACCTTCTGGCTTGACTCGTTGCATCAGGTAAATAGGCCCTAGCGAATTTGGAGAGTCGGTTGAATTCGGTGGAGTACTGCTTAACTGTCATACTGCCCTGCCGAAGCTGCACGAAATTGTTTTCCATCTTACGTTGCACTGGAGGGGGTATAAACTCCTCTTCAAACGCGGCACGAAAGGTCGTCCATGAGATCGCCTCCTCTCCGTGATCAAATTGGAGAGATCGTCGATGCACGTCCCACCAATCGTGTGCGTTGAGGCGGAGCTGTAGTTGCGCGTAGGCGACGCGCTTATCTTCGGGGACCTCTAGCAGAGTGAAGTGATCTTCGAGCTCGGCTAGCCAATTTAGAGCTACCACTGGGTCCTCAGTCCCGTTGAATGGGGTGTTGCAGACTTTCTTGAAATGGCCCAAGTTGAAGGCAGTCACGTCCCTCGGCCTTGGAATTTGAGGCATCTCCACTTCAAGCATGGGCTGTCCTACCGGAGTCGTTGCTGTTGCGGCAGAATGGTTGGCAGCCAAAGTCTGAACGATCTGTTGCAGGGCATCTACCTGCTTTTGTTGGACTGAGAATCGGGTCTCTAGATTACTCTCGAGCTTGGCTTGGCGAGCATCGTCTCGTTGTCGTTGCGATTCTAATATTTGCATTACCCGCTCAAGCGGGTCGACTTGAGACATGCCTCGTTGGCTCCGAGAGCTTCCCGAAGTATCCGAACTACTTTCTTGGCCTTGCGTTTCGTCCGGAGTTTGTGCTGCAGATTGCGCTAGAGCCATTCCTTCAAAAGAAGGTAAATTACATTAGGATCATAATGTATTATGGACTTATTGCATGAACGTATCTCATTTTGGCCTAGCGAGTTCAAGAGTTCGCACAGGAATTTGATCGTTAAAGGAACTTTTCCAGCACGAAGTCTAAGGAACTTTGAATCTGTGCTCTGATACCACTATGTCACGACCCAATTCCGTAGAATCACTTGAGGCGTCCCCCGAATCGTGACCGCCGTGCGGGCCTGGAGTTGCGCCCACACAAGGCTTTAATGATTTGCATAGCAAGCACATATTCAGAGTACGCAGATAAATTGAAACACAGATTTGAAACATAGAAAAGTTCTCTTTATTGATAATGAACATCTATTACAAACTCCTGAACGAGTCAGCTAATATGCCGAACGGCTTACAAAAGGGTTGACTCAAAATGAGATAGCAGTCCTGTATATTACATCCTTTTATAAACTCAAAACGATAAAGACCTCCAGGCTGGAGGACGGCTTTGCCATGGAGCTGCATTTGTGTATGAAGAGTTGCAGCTTCTGGCTTCAAAAGACTTCGAGGCACGGTGAAGATGCGCCAACAGCTGGACTGGATCGGGAAGACGACTTCGGCTCCTCGCTCGGTTCGCCTTGGTGCGGAGAACCTGTTTCAACGAGGGTCAGCATATCGAAACATGCTGGTGAAGGCGAGCTAGCCTGACTATACCAATCAACACGTTGTTTAGTGAAGCATGCATATTTGTGGGTTTCTATCTTGCCTTAGTTCATTTACAAGTAAGCAGCATATAGAATTTACTGAAATGAACGTGCCACCGTTAGGTGGATTTTACCTGACCGTCTGAATTACCTGCACAATACTTACCATGACTTCCCTGCCACGAAGACACAAGTTAGTATGCAACAGGTTTAAATATACATGTTGAACACACGATGCATTGCAAGCCATATTCACACGATAAACACACGAGGCGTTGCAAGCATATACACACGAGGATCACTGGCTTGATGCCATAATGGACTAGTCAAGGACAAGGATAGCATGCAACGGAAAAAATACGAGGAGCTCAGAAAATACGATGCGTTGCAAGTTATCCCGTCCGTACACGATTGACTATAAATACGAAGTCTGCCCGGATCGGATCGGTGCCAGTGCCCCAGCGACCGTCCGCAGAACTTATATCCTTGTGCACAAATTGTCCATGATCGAACACACGATGTTTAGTTAAGTTATCATTTCACGCAGTTGAGGCAACACGAGTAATGCATGTTTCTTTTGCATAGCCTCTAGGAACAGTTATGCGCATACACGATATAATTCATAAATAGCACAATTTATAGAAGAAGTTATATTCTAACTACAATTTATGCATATGATGAACATTCCGAACGAACAAGCATGCAAGTAAGTAACCGTTCACGAGTTTGATTGATAAGCAGTAATAACCAAGTCTATTCTCTTTTATCTTGGTTTCTTTTATTATTACTTGGTATCGTTTGATCGGGGCGAAGGAGTGAAGCTTGGAAGTAGGGCTAGCTAATCGGGTTGCTAGCCACTCACTTAGATTTTGGAAAGAAGAAGGAAAGAGGCGTTTCACGACTCCGCTCGTAAGCCGCCTACTGCTCGTTCACCTGCACACGAATAGCTCGATTAATACTTCTTTCTCTCTTTCCAATCTCGGAATAGAAGTGCAAGTCAATGAACGAAAACAATAAAAACTATCGAAACCGTTCAAGAAAGACAAGCAAATCCCAAAACCAACTCAAAGCACGAAAGCAACAAGCGACATCGAAAACCGAGGCAATAAAAGATAGCAGCGGAGAGGTCCCTCCTGACTCTGCCGCTAAGCCGATCCTTGGGGCGCAGTCCACTGAATATGGGAATCGATTCCGAAGAAACAAATCCATAACGAGGACGAGTTCTTAATTCAATCTATCCCGATCGAACGATACCGTCTTGTGTTTCTTAGCCGCGCTCTCCGCATCGGGAGAACGGGGCGCTACAATTTTTATGGTGGCCCGTGCAGGTCTTACGACTATATTGCTTTTGTTTCAACTAGGGAACTGAGCAAGCCTGCGATTATGATAGGATAAGTTATAGGATCTCATCCACATATTGACACATTCTTAACCTCCACATCTGATTTGAAATAAATTCTTGATTTACATCGTGTCTTGATTCCTCTGTGCGTTTCTCATAGTTTACTTTCAATGCAGAGTAATGGACCCACAAGCTGGCGACAAGACTCCCGTAGGTACACCACAAGGTGCTGTGGTCACCTATGACGATGGGGTGACACCAGGAGGCAGAGGTCAATCAGCTCAACAAAGCAGTCAAGCAGGCCAGCATACCTCAAGATTCCGGAGAGACGATATTCTACCGCCATCGCAATTTACTCCACCAATGCCCATTTTCCCGCCAGGACAGGCTATGGATGGGCAACAGATGTTTCAAATATTTTATGCTATGATGCAAGCCCAACAACAGGTTCAACAAGATGCTCAGCGTCATGAGGCAGAGAACTTGAGGACAGCCTAGTAACCGCACTAGAGCAGGCGAACCCACCAGCTAGAAGACCATCGACGGGATATATCACTGATTTTCGCCAGCTGAAGCCCAGTACCTTTTCTAGCAAGGAGGAGCCCACTGAAGTTCATGAGTGGCTCACAAACACTCAACACCAGTTGGAAGCAGCTGAGCTTCCGAGGGAGCGATAGATGACTGTCGTCAGGATGCAGCTGACTTGCAATGCACATCATTGGTGGCTATCTGAGGAGAGATGGCTCGGACCGGACCGAGTTACTTGGGAGGAGTTCTCTAGACTTTTCCAGGAGATGTATATTCCAGCTATTGCTCGGTCGGAACTTCGAGATAAGTTCAACCGACTTATTCAAGGCAATATGACGGTGGAAGAATATAATACAAAGTTCATCCGTTTGGGTCGCTTCGCCCCTACTCTGATTCCGACAGAAGAGGAGAAGGCAGAGAAGTTCTTCGACAGACTTAGCTTTGAGCTCCAGAGATTGATCGGATCTGTTACACCTACATCATATACAGACGTCCTTGATGCAGCACGACGCATGGAGCGCGTCACTAGGAGGGAGTCCAGTCTGAAGCGGCCATTCATATCAGCATCAGCCAGAGCACCACAAGGAGAGTCTGCAAAGCGACACCAGAGGAATCTACAGAGTGCAGCACCAAGGGCCATATCCCTTCCTACTTGTCACTACTGTGGCAAGGTAGGCCATATTGAGAAGGAGTGCAGACGCAAGTTGGGACTATGCTTGATTTGCGGATCCAACCAACACCCAGCCAAGGACTGCCCTGAGCGTCGAGGAGGAGCACCAATGGTAGATCGACCAGCTTTACCAGCACCAAGGCCAGCTTATCCAGGATTAGGAGCACCACAGACGGGAGTTGGAGGAGTCAGACCACCAGCTCCAGGAGGGTATCAACAGAGACCACCTTTGGCACCACAGACAACGCTATTCCAGCAGGCTCGTCAGCAGAGAGGTCCAGCTCAGGGACGAGGGCAGGCATTTGCATTGGCTATTGAGGAGAAAGCTACTGCAGGAGAGGTTATAGCAGGTACTATATTAGTAGCTTCATTACCTACTGTAGCTTTATTCGATTCTGGAGCATCGCATTCATTCATAGCTGCTAGCTTCGTAGCCACACATAGAGTAGCTACTGCACCCCTTTCGACGACTAAGAGAATTTTTATAAGAGGTAAAATTATCCCAGTTAGTGACATTTGTAGATCTTGTTCGGTAGTAGTCTGTGGGAGAGAGATGCGAGCTCAATTCCTGATCTTTTCTATGCCGGATTATGATGTGGTACTTGGTATGGACTGGTTGAGTCAGTACCATGCGACCCTAGATTGTCGGCTTGGACGGGTTATATTTAGACCGCCTGGACATCCAGAGTTTGAGTTTCTTCGGGGAGCCATAAAGCAAGGTGTTCAGCCTACTCTTATGGTACTATCTGTAGAAGGGGAGTCAAGTTACCCAAGAGTTATATCAGAGTTTGTGGATATATTTCCCGATGATCTTACAGGCTTACCACCTGATCGGAAAATAGAATTCACAATAGACATGACTCCAGGAGCGGAGCCTATCACTTTATCAGTGTACCGGCTAGCACCTAAGGAGTTGGTGGAATTGAAGGAACAAGTTGATGATCTTCTGGAGAAGGGTTTCATTCGGCCCAGTATTTCACCATGGGGAGCACCCATATTATTTGTGCCGAAGAAGGATGGGACAGTACGCCTGTGTATTTACTATAGAGCACTGAACGTCGTAACCATCAAGAATCGGTATCCCTTGCCACACATTGGCGATCTATTCGATCAGTTGAGTGGTGCGAGTGTATTCTCAAAGATCGATCTTAGATCCGGTTATCACCATATTAGAGTAAGGAAGGAGGATATACTGAAGACAGCCTTCAGAACCAAGTATGGGCACTATGAGTTCTTAGTTTTGCCGTTTGGTTTAACCAACGCGCCAGCTGTGTTCATGAGTTTGATGAATAGAGTTTTTCATCAGTACTTGGACAAATTCGTGGTTGTGTTTATTGATGACATCTTAATATATTCCAAGAGACACGAAGAGCACGAGGAGCATCTCATAATCGTGGTAGAGACGCTGAGACACGAGAAGCTATATGCTAAGCTCAGTAAATGTGAGTTTTGTATGGATAAGGTGCCTTTTCTGGGACATATCATCTAAGGAGAAGGACTTTCAGTTGATCCGGAGAAGGTTGCTACAATAGAAACTTGGCTACCCCTACATCAGTTGCGAAAGTGAGAAGCTTTCTCGGACTTGTTGGATACTATCGGAGGTTTGTGCATAATTTCTCAAGGATTGCGAAGCCTATGACACGGTTGACGCATAAGGACCAGGAGTTTGCATGGATGAAAGATTGTCAGAAGGCCTTTGAAGAGTTGAAGAGGCGATTAACAACAGCACCGGTCTTGACTCTTCCTTCAGGATCGGGAGGCTTCGTTGTTTATAGTGATTCATCAGGCAGTGGACTAGGATGTATTTTGATGCAACATGGCAAAGTTATCGCTTATGCATCGAGACAACTGAAGGTTCATGAGAAAAACTACCCGATGCACGATCTTGAGCTAGCTGCAGTAATATTTGCACTAAAGATATGGAGGCACTATCTTTACGGAGAGAGGGTTGAAATCTTTACTGATCACAAGAGTCTGAAGTATGTCTATACTCAGAAAGAGCTCAATATGAGACAGAGATGTTGGTTGGAGTTGATGGTCGATTTTGATATAAATTTACAGTACCATCCGGGCAAGGCGAATGTTGTAGCAGACGCACTCAGCAGGAATCCCATAACTTATTTCTTGATGATGCAGCCCCAAATATTAGAGGATCTACATGAGCTCAAGATAGAGGTTATTTTGCCGAGGCAAAGTGGATTGTTGGCGAATCTTGAAGTTAAGCCATCACTAGTGGAGAGGATTAAGGCGACATTGCCTACCGATGCTAGGTTCCGGAGACTTAAAGAGAAGACGGAAGCCGACATGCAGACGGGACTTCGCATCTATGAGGACGGGACGTTAAGGTGTGGAAATCGCCTATATGTTCCGAATGGGGAGTTGAGATATGAGTTGATGTCTGAAGCACATAGCTTCATGTATTCTATTCAACCGGGAGGTACTAAGATGTACCAAGATTTGAGGCAGTACTATTGGTGGCATGGGATGAAGAGAGAGATTGCACGATTTATGGCAAAATATTTGGTCTGTCAGCAAGTTAAGGCCGAGCATCAGAGAACTGCTGGTATGTTACAGCCGCTTCCCATACCCGAATGGAAGTGGGAACATATCACTATGGATTTCGTTACAAGATTTCCACGGAGCCCCAGTGGGAAGGATGCAGTCTGGGTTATTGTGGATCGACTCACTAAGTCGGCACATTTTTTGTCGTTCAGAGTTGGAAAGTCCACGGAGTTGCTAGCTGACATGTATATACGACAGATCGTAAGATTACATGGAGTGCCGGTTAGTATTGTGTCAGATCGTGACTCAAGATTCACCTCCCATTTTGGCGAAGCATGCAGAAGAGTCTTGGCACCCGACTCAAGTTTAGCACTGCTTACCATCCACGGACAGACGGTCAATCGGAGCACATAATTCAGATCCTAGAGGATATGATGAGGTCGTGTATGTTAGACTTTGGAGGGTCTTGGGAAGACCATTTGCACTTGGTGGAGTTCTCTTACAATAACAGCTACCAGGCGAGCATCCATATGGCACCTTTTGAGGCATTGTACGGCAGAAAATGCAGATCACCGATATATTGGAGTGACGTTGGTGAGCGTCAGATACTTGGTCCGGAGTTAGTGATGCAGAAAGTTGAGAAGGTGAAACAAATTCAGAGTCATCTTCATGCAGCTCAGGACAGACAAAGGCATTGGACTGACGCATACCGCCGACCTTTGGAGTTCAAGGAAGGAGAACATGTATTCTTGAGGATATCACTCACTCGAGGTACTATTCGATTTGGGAGCAGAGGCAAGCTGAGCCCAAGGTACATTGGACTATTTGATATTCTGGAGCGTATTGGTAAGGTGGCATATTGTCTTGCATTACTCCCATCTTTAGAAGGAGTGCATAATGTATTCCATGTCTCACAGCTGAGGAGGTACGTGACTGACCCAAGTCACGTAGTCGATCATTCTGAGATTTCAGTGGGACCTAGCTTGAGGTATGAAGAACAGCCGGTTGGGATACTTGACATTAGTGAGAAGATATTACAGGGACAAACAATTAGATTGGTCCGGGTAGCTTAGAAATATCTCTCCCCCGGCGAGTCTACTTGGGAACGAGAGGATGTCATACGCCAGCGTTATCCTCACCTATTCGAAGATGCAGGTATGACCTAAGAACTACCTATAGGTACCATGATTATTTATCCTTAGTAGTTAATTCTTGATTGCGAGGACGCAATCCTTTTAAGGTGGGTAGATTGTAAACACCCAGATTTTTCTAGAATTAAAAAAAATAATTTTTAGGATTTTTCTGAATTTTTTAATTATTTATTATTAATGTTCTTTAAAGAAATTATATTTTTATGTATCAAATTAAGTATTAAAATATTTCAAAAAATATATTTGGGTGTATAATTAATTATTGGATGTTGTGTAATTTTTCTGGAATTTATTGGGCTCAAAAACTATTTTTAAATAGCTAAAAATTCTCTTTTTTTAACTAAACCAACATTAAACCAAACCGAACCAGGCTTAATCGAGCAGAACCGGACCCAACCGCCCAGCGGGTCGGATCCGGACCCGCTAGCCCGCTACCCGCTAGCCCGCTACCCGCCCCACATTCATAGCAGAAACCCCCATGAACCCGCGCGAGATGCGACCTCCCCCCTCTTCTCTTTCACAAAATGACTCACTCCCTCCTTCTCTCTCACGACCAACCACTCTCCCTCACTCCCCTATCCCTGGCGTCCATCCCCGGCCGCCGCCCACCGCCCACCGCCGCTAGTCGCCGCACGTCGCCGAAAAACGGTCGCTAACTATTTGTATAAACAAAGTTTATACGAAACTTTTACTTACAAACGAGAATAGAGAAAAGTATAAATAATCCTATACGAGGATATTATGTAAACCCCCTGATTTTCAAGAATTTTTAAATTTGGAATTTTTTACAATTTTCTGGATTTTTCTGAGATTTTTCTGAAATTAAACTAAGGTGTTTTAATTATTAAATGATTTTTAAATGATAATAAATAATATTAAAATATTATGAAAATAATATTTTATGGTGTAAAATGAAAAACTGGACATAGGGTAATTTTTCGGGAATTTATTGGACCCCGAAAGTATTTTTTAAAACCCTAAAAACTATTGTTTAAATTAAACCAAATTGAACCAAATAAACCCGGTTTATTTTAATTAAACCAAACCAAATTAAACCGACCCGGTCGGTCTGCCCGAACCGACCCAAACCCCTTAACGGGTCGGATCCGGGTCAGACCCGACCCGCTAAGAACTCGACCCGACCCGACCGCCTAAATCCCCAAACTCCTCTTCTCCCCGACTCCTCCCCTCCCCGGCGGCCGTTTCTGCCGCCATAGCCGCCGACGACCCCTCGGTTCGCCTCAACTGCAACCGGCGACCGGTCGTCCGCCGCACCGGTTCCCCTCCCCGTACCGGACCGCCGTTCCCTCTCCCATCTCCGCCCTATAAAACCCGCCCTCTTTCCCGTCATTCTCCTCCTCCGCCCGTTCTCCGGTGACCCCGACCTCGCAGTGCCCCGCCCTCATCCGCCGTACAGCGCCACCGCCTCCCCTTCCCGCAGCAGCCTCGCTGCCGGCCTCCCTTCCTCCTCCTCCTCCTCCTTCTTCCCCAGCAGCAGCCAAGCTCCGGCCGATCCCTGCGTCGCCGTCACCCGCTCCGTTCGGCCGCCTGCGCTGCCCCAGCACGCCGCCGCGCCGCCTTCGCGCCCCCAGCCTCCCTCTGGCCCGCCTCCGGCCGCCAAGCTCCGGCCAGCAGCCAAATCCTAACCCTATACACGACTCCGACTCGGACACCGGACACGTCGCGGACACGAGAAAATATCGTTTCTGGAGCCCTGTTCAGGTACCCGTTTCTCTCTGCTCGTTGACTCGTTTTCGATTTCGTCTATTGCATCGCGTAGCCTGCATGACCCCCTCGGTGCCCGTGCAAACCGCTCGGTGTATCGCGTCCTGTGGTGATCGCGAACCGCGATCCAAAAACAGGAGAACCAATACCCTGTTTCACTCCGGAACTGAGTACGCCCTGCCAAATGGGACAACTTGGTCGCCTGCAGTTTTTACCGATACGTGCGCGTCGTTGATACGAACGTGCGAGATTTCACAGAAGCTGATTCGGATGTGCGTGCACACCGGAATCAACGCGTATCCGCCGACAACGTCCCATATTCGACCTTTCTGAATCTTGCTGTAACTTAGTGTACACAATTCGGATCGAAACAAAACTTGTACCATCAGATTCGTAGCAATACGCTGGTCCTGTGACCCAAGTTTGGTTCAATTCTGAGAACGTTGACAAAATCGCGTGTCGTGGGCCCCACAGGCTCCACTTGACGGGCGATTTTGTGATCGGCTCATCGAAATCCAATTCTGGAAGTTCCGTTGGGTTCGTATCATCGTTCCTGACCTGTTGACACTAAGTTTGATAGATTTGGAGACCTTTAACCCTGACACGTTTTTTGGTGCAAAGCGGCCCACATTTGGACCCCGTTTTGCCCTGAAATATCATTTTCGCCCCTGTGTCCAAATTGGACTCAAGGACAGGCATTTCTAGCTGATTGATATTTTCTGGATCTGATGGTGATATTTGTTTCAGCAACCGGAGCAGTCCCTGCAATTCCTGCTGAAGTCAGAACTATAATTGAAGCCGGAACCCCAGGCAAGTGTACCTTGCCAAAACTTGCAGTTCTTGTTATTTATTTCCTTGGCTTATATATAAATATTGTGGTACATGCTTAAACCTATGACCGTGTGACTTACTTAGCGTCCGATTATAGTCGGGTGCCAACACCGTACGCGGAGTTGTGTAACGTCACCTAGAGATGGATATCGTAACCCTTTGCATTCTCGTACTTGCTCTATCAAGTACGTTTTACCCAGGACACCTGATACTATTCATGATACAGAATCGTCCTGAGATATTCATGGTGATTCTGTATAGGATACAGTTTTTCATGACTTATTCCTTTGCTTAGATATTATATGACTTGATGCATTAGTTATGATCCTGCGTGGCATGGACATGAGACGTTGTGGACATGAGATGCATGATTACATTGGGTGGGGAGAGTCACACAAACTACAGGTTGATTATATATTATGCCGGTGTCTTAGTCTCTCTCCGAGCTAGACAACCACATGATATCACTGCTACCGGCTCCCCGACACGGAGTTTGTAGTAGTTTCAACTTGAGTTCTAGTGCTGCTCTCATATTGCATATCACTTAGCTGGTTATATATTTACCCTAATATTTCATTTATCTATTGCACTGCATTTATTTTGGCATGAGCTTTCTTGTACCTTGCTATGTCCCCTGAGGACCTGGATCCGGATTATGTCCCCAGGTTTAGTAGACGAGATCGATCCCGAGCTATACAGGATAGGAGCATTAGCAGGAGCAGAAGCAGGAACAGGAGCAGGCATTGGAGCAGTACCAGGCCCAGTAGACGAGTGATCTCTGTGGGTATCTTCTGAGTATATACTGTTTCCATACTCAGTACTTTTGTTAATATCTTTATTTTGTATCTTGACAGTTGTATCAGACTTATATCGGGCTTGTTCCCCGATTTATGTACTTGTGACTTGATGATGATGTTTATATTTCCTTTTGTTGATATTGATATATTCATTCTGTGGATGAGATTAGTAGACCCTGGTTATGGTTGTAATACAGCTTAAGTATGCCCCGATGGATCCATTAAATTGGGTTTGTCCATCGGTGCGTGCTGCTGGCCATTGCCACGTGGCTAGTCCCTTGATATTTTGGGACTGGGGCGTGACATGGTTTTTGTGGTGGCCCATGCAGGTCAACGACTAAATTGTTCGGTTTCAACTTAGGGACCGAACATGCCTGCAATAAAGATAGGATAAGTTTTTAGGATCTCATCCACTTGCTTGAAACGTTCTTGACATCTATATCGGATTCGAATTAAATTCTTGACTTGCATCCTGCCTTGATTCCTGTACGCCTCTTATTGTTTACTTTGGTTGCAGAATTATGGATTCACGAGCAAACGACGAGACTCCTGCAACATCACCACGAGATGCTGTGGTAACCAACGAAGATGAAGTAACACCAGTTGACGAAGGTCAATCCGCTCAACAGCACAGTCAAGCGAATCAGCATACCTCGAGAATCCAGCAAAATGACATTCCAATATCGACGCAATTTACTCCACCAATGCCCGTAATTCCACAAGGGCAGGCCATGGACGGGCAGGAGATGTTTCAAATGATCTATGCAATAATGCAAGCTCAACAAGAGGCTTTGAGTCGCAGCCTAGTAAACGCACTAGAGCAGGCAGATCTACCAGCACGACGACCAACGACGGGTTCTATCGCCAATTTTCGCCAATTGAAGCCTCGTACCTTCTCAGGAAAAGAATAGCCCACTGAAGTTCATGAATGGCTCACCAACACTCAACATCAATTAGAAGCAGCTGAGATTCCACGAGAACGTTGGATGACTGCAGTCAGAATGCAATTGACGGACAATGCACATCACTGGTGGCTATCCGAGGAGACACGGCTCGGACCAGACCGAGTCACTTGGGAAGAGTTCTCTAGACTCTTTCAGGAGATGTACATTCCAGCCATTGCTCGATCAGAACTTCGGGATAATTTCAATCGCCTCACTCAAGACAGCATGACAGTGGAAGAATACAACGCGGAGTTCATTCGTCTGAGTCGTTTTGCCCCTACTTTGATTCAGACAGAAGAAGAGAAGGCTGAGAAGTTCTTCGACGGACTAAACATTGAGCTACAGAAACTAATTGGATCCGTTGCACCTACTTCTTACTCAGACGTCCTTGCTGCAGCCCGACACATGGAGCGCATCACTAGAAGAAAGACCAGTCTGAAGCGATCGTCCATATCAGCACCATCCGGAGCACCACAGGAAGAAGTTGCAAAAAGACCTCACATTCACCAGCCACCAGGAGCATCTCCACAAGCACTACCTGTTTGTCAATATTGTCGCAAGCGAGGCCATACTGAGAACGAGTGCAGACGAAAAAGGAAAGTATGTTTAGCTTGCGGGTCCAGTCAGCATTTAGTGAATGAATGCCCCGAGCGTCGAGAAGGAGCACCAATGGTAAATCAACAAGCGTTACCAGTACCGAGGCCAACCTATCCAACATTGGGAGAACCACAAACGAAAGTTCAAGAAGTCCTACCACCAGCTCCAGGAGGGTATCAGCCGAGGTCACCTTTGATACCCCAGGCACTGCTCTTCCAGCAGGCTTAGCAGCAGCAGAGGAATCGACTTCAAGGACGCGGACAAGCTCTGACGATGACCTTGGAGAACGTGCAGATACATGGAGTAGCTAATGCGCGTAAGTGATTCGTAGTTATCTCGTTCCTAGTATTGCTTAGTTCGTGCCTGCTGGTTCGTGACCCTAGACTTAACCTACAATTTTAACTTGCTAATAATAGATAACCTAGTGATAACCTAGAATGTTTTATAAATGTTAAACTGATAAGTTTTTAAAGCATAAAACTGGTTTTCTAAAACTGTAATTTTCTAGATTTCCTTCATTCGAGAAATTTTATAACTTTTAATGCTTAGGAAAATAATTTTTCCTAGGTGTTACTCTCAACCTTGACTTTCTTAATCTTGATGTGCTTCGAATAAATTTTGCAACCGTGTCATCTCTGTTGACCGGTTATTCTTTGATTGCGAGCACGCAATCCTCTTAAGGGGGGTAGATTGTAAACCCCCTGATTTTCAAGAATTTTTAAATTTGGAATTTTTCACAATTTTCTGGATTTTTCTGAGATTTTTCTGAAATTAAACTAAGGTGTTTTAATTATTTAATAATTTTTAAATGATAATAAATAATATTAAAATATTATAAAAATAATATTTTATGCTGTAAAATAAAAAACTGGGCATAGGATAATTTTCCAAGAATTTATTGGACCCCGAAAGTTTTTTTTAAAACCCTAAAAACTATTGTTTAAATTAAACCAAATTGAACCAAATAAACCCGGTTTATTTTAATTAAACCAAACCAAATTAAACCGACCCGGCCGGTCTGCCCGAACCGACCCAAACCCCTTAACGGGTCGGATCAGGGTCAGACCCGACCCGCTAAGAACCCGACCCGACCCGACCGCCTAAATCCCCAAACTCCTCTTCTCCCCGACTCCTCCCCTCCCCGTCGGCCGTTTCTGCAGCCATAGCCGCCGGCGACCCCTCGGATCGCCTCCTCTGCAACCGGCGATCGGCCCTCCGCCGCACCGGTTCCCCTCCCCGTACCGGACCGCCGTTCCCTCTCCCATCTCCGCCCTATAAAACCCGCCCTCTTTCCCGTCATTCTCCTCCTCCGCCCGTTCTCCGGTGACCCCGACCTCGCCGTGCCGCCGCCCTCATCCGCCGCACAGCGCCACCGCCTCCCCTTCCCGCAGCAGCCTTACCGCCGGCCTCCCTTCCTCCTCCTCCTCCTCCTCCTCCTCCTCCTCCTTCTTCCCCAGCAGCAGCCAAGCTCCGGCCGATCCTTGCGCCGCCGTCACCCGCTCAGCCCGGCCGCCTGCGCTGCCCCAGCACGCCGCCGCATCGCCTCTGCGCCCCCAGCCTCCCTCCGGCCCGCCTCCGGTCGCCAAGCTCCGGCCAGCAGCCAAACCCTTGTCACGCCCCGATTTTGCCCAATCGATAATCGTCCCCCGGGCGTGATGCCGTGCACGCGTAGGGCGCGCGTGCATAAGACCTAGGCATAGTAATAATCTTTAGAACATATACAACAGATTACGCAAATAAGATAACACACATTGAGGCATAGAAACGTTTCCTTTTTATTGATAATGAACATCTGTTTACAAACTCTTGACCCAAAATGAGAAGGATGCCACTGGGGCTTACAACTTGGATACAAAATGAGATAGCCGTTCCCATACATCACATTCTTTACTATAACTTCAAAATAATACAACATAAACACCTACCGGCGAAGCTATCACCTTGCCTCGGAGCCGCATATAAGGGTTGCGCCTTCTCCAAGTGCTTTGTACAAGCTTCAAAAAGTCACGGACGGAGTGCGTCGGATACTGGACTGGTTGGATAAGGAAGAAGCTTCAGCTCCTCGCTGCATCGCTCGGGCTCGGGGAACCTGCTGCAACGAGGGTCAGTACTATGAAAAGTACTGGTGAGGGCGAGCTAACCCAACTAACCAAATCCAAGTTGTTCATATAAAATATGCAATATTATTGTGGTCTTTCTATCTTGCCTTAGTTCAATTTACATGCAAGCATTGAATATACAGTTTACAGAACAAACGTGCTACCGTTAGGTAACTTTTACCTTCCCGTCTGGATTGCCTGCATAAAACTTACCATTATTCTTCCCTGCCGCGAAGACACCATTAGTTAAGCAAGCAATGCAGAATTATAAGTATATTGGGTCATGGCATATCGTTGCCACCGTGGACAATAGCTACAGTAAGCGGTGACCCTTACAGCTCGGGTAGCTAGCCCCGCTCCAAGGCCTCCCCCGCCTTACCCGTGCTAGTCTCGCTAGCGCAGCTATCCGAGTTCCTTCCGGAACGAAACGGCCCCAGTGCCCCAGGCGCCGTTCGCAGGAACTAAATCTTGGGCACAAGTTGTCCTACCGAATTAAGCATTATACTAAGTCAATAGATAAAGCATTCAAACCATAAGAATGTATACATCTACTTTAGCATAGTGCATTTGGCATAGTCTTCCTGTTCAGTGATTGCATCTCAATATAGTTTGCACAATACATTCGCATAGTTATATAGAATAAGTTCTAGCTACAACTGAAGCATGAATATATAAATGCATAGCGGACAAGCACACATCAATGAGATCGTTTGAGCATTCTATGTAACAAGCATTTTAAGTGTTTTTAAGTCTAACTCATCTTACTCTTGACTCAGTTTTATTCTTATTATGATATCGTTGGAGCGGGATGTAGCATGAGTCAATTATTATTAGAGTGAAGACTTGGTAGAAGGGTGCTAATCGAGAATAAGCCACTCACAAGTTGGAGAACTAGGAGAGGAAGGACGAATTTTAAGACTCCGCTCGCGCATCGTCTACCCGATCACCTGCACGCACCAACAGATGATCAATATCTCCTGCTTCGGTCTCCGAGGTTCGATATGAAATTGCGAGATCCTAAGAACGAAAATAATAAAATCCATCGAAACCGTTCAAGAAAATGCAAGTCATAAAACCAACAAGAAAGCAACCAAGCGGCACAAAAATGGGCAAGAAAACCAGCGCAACGAAAAGGCCCCTCTCGACTCTGCCGCCGAGTCCTTCCTTGAGGCACGATCCGTTGAATATGGGACCTGATTCCAAAGAAACCAATCCATAACGAGGAAAGGATCTTTATTCAATCTGTCCCGTTCGGACGGTCGTAAGTATTTCTTGGCCGCGCTCCCCGAATAGGGGGAACGGGGCATTACATCATAACCATCCAAAAGAAAGTTTCGTCCCGAAACTTAGGAATAGAACCTACCGCTAAGGAATAATGAGGGAAACCTTTCCCTCATATCGGATTTGATTTCCCACGTCGATTCTTCGACCGCGTGGTTCCGCCATAGGACGCGCACTAACGATACTGCCCGATTCCGTAACTGTTTTTCCTTACGTTCCAAGATCTGCACGGGTTCTTCGGCATACGACAAGTCTGCCTGCAGATCTAACTGACCCAAGTCTACCACATGGTTCGAATCGTGCACATATTTTCTTAGCTGTGACACATGAAAGATATCGTGCACATCTGATAGAGCTGGCGGCAAAGCAATTTGATAAGCAACTGATATGACTTGTCTGAGAATTTCAAACGGGCCAACAAATCGCGGACTTAACTTCCCTTTTATCCCGAATCTCGTCACACCACGCATGGGCGAAACCTTTAAGAATACATGGTCCCCTTCTTGAAATTCAAGAGGGCGGCGACGAACGTCGGCGTAGCTCTTTTGTCGACTCTGTGCTACTTTTAACCGTTCTCGAATCAGCCGAATCTGCTTCACTGTTTGTTCCACCAGTTCCGGCCCAAGGATTTGTCGTTCCCCAACTTCATCCCAGCAGATCGGTGACCTACACTTCCGCCCATATAGCGCCTCATACGGAGCCATCTGGATGCTAGACTGATAACTGTTGTTGTAAGCAAATTCGGCTAGCGGCAGGTTAACGTCCCAACTTGACTTTGAATCGATCACGCAGAGGCGCAGCATGTCTTCTAGTACCTGATTCACCCGTTCTGTCTGGCCATCGGTTTGAGGATGGTAGGCTGAGCTGAATTTCAACTTGGTCCCCATCGACGACTGAAGGCTTGTCTAGAAACGTGAGATGAACCGTCCGTCCCGATCTGATACTATGGAAACTGGCACTCCGTGCAGCCGGACTATCTCGTCAAGGTAGGTCTGGGCAAGGCGATCGGCGCCCCAAGTACTTTTAATGGCTAAAATGTGTGCAGACTTGGTTAACCGGTCGACGATGACCCAGATTGCGTCGTTCTCCCGTTGCGTCCTCGGCAGACCAACAATAAAGTCTATGCTGATGTGCTCCCACTTCCATTCCGGGATAGCAAGATTCTGCATTTCTTTGCCCGGCCTCTGATGCTCTGCTTTCACCCTTTGACAGGCTATGCATTGCGACACGAAGAGCGCCACATCCTTCTTCATGTCGTGCCACCAGAAGATAGTATGAAGGTTCTTATACATTTTCGTGCTCCCGGGATGGACAGTATAGGCCGCGTAATGTACTTCCGTGAGGATTTTCTTTCTGAGTTCTGAATTATTGGGGACGCGTAGCCTTCCTTTCACTCGCAACGCCCCATTCTCATCCACTGCAAAGTCTTTCGCCTTCCCCGCTTGGGCCTGCTCTCGCATTTTCCGGAGGAATGGATCGTCTCTTTGAGTATATGTGACTCTCTCTATCAGATTGGGTACAAATCGCATCTGAGCAACCCGCGCGCCATGATAACGAATTCTGAGTTCGATGCCCATTTCTTCTAAATCCCTTCGTAACCTGCGATCGACGGACAGAGATCCCGCAAAGACCCGACTCAACGCATCCGCTACCATATTTCCCTTGCCCGGCGTGTAGTCTATCGTCAAGTCATAATCCTTTATCAATTCTAGCCAGCGCCGCTGTCATAGGTTCAGGTCTGTTTGAGTGAATAAGTACTTTAAACTTTTATGGTCGGTATAGATTCGGCAATGCACTCCATAAAGGTAGTGCGGCCACAATTTCAACCCAAACACAATTGCTGCGAGTTCCAGATCATGTATGGGATAATTCTTTTCATGCTTTCTCAGCTGTCTGGATGCATAGGCTATCACTCTGTCTCGCTGCATAAGTACACACCCTAAGCCCTGCCCTAAAGCGTCACTGAAGATTTGGAATCCCGAAGTCTCGTCCGGTAATGCAAGTTATAGGGCAGAGGTTAGGCGATGTTTTAACTCACGAAATACAGTTTCGCAGTCTGCGGACCACTCAAACACAACTCCCTTCTGTGTGAGGCGAGTCAGAGGCGAGACGAGTTTAGAAAAATCTTTTACGAACCGTCTGTAGTAGCCCGCTAACCCGAGAAAGCTTCGAATTTCACTAACGGACGCAGGTCGTTTCCACTCGACAATGGCCTCCACCTTCTTCGGATCGACAGAAATGCCTCCCGTAGAGATGATGTGCCCTAGGAAAGATACACTGCTCAGCCAAAATTTGCACTTACTCAGCTTCACGTACAACTTGTTGTCTCGAAGGGTTTGCAGCATGGTCCGCAAGTGCTCTGCATGCTCTGCCCCATTCTTCGAATACACCAAGATATCATCGATAAATACTACTACAAATCGATTGAGGTACGGCCGGAACACTTGGTTCATCAAACCCATGAAGGCAGTGGGGGCATTGGTCAAACCGAACGTCGTTACTAAAAACTCGTAATGGCCGTAGCGAGTGCGAAAGGCTGACTTCGGCACGTCGTCCGGCTTAATTTTGAGTTGATGGTAACCCGAACGGAGATCAATTTTTGAGAACACGGTGGCAGCTTGTAACTGATCAAAGAGATCATCTATCCGGGGAAGGGGGTATTTGTTTCGAACCGTTGCTTTGTTTAATTCTCGATAGTCGATGCAGAGTCACATCGAGCCATCCTTCTTCTTAACGAACAATACCGGTGCCCCCCACGGAGACACACTTGGCCGGATATACCCACGATCAAGCAATTCTTGTAGCTGGATTTTCAACTCTTTTAGTTCTGCCGGAGCCATTCGATACAGAGGTTTGGAAATAGGTTGGGTTCCTGGAAATGTGTCGATGGTAAATTATGTCTCTCGATCGGGCGGCATACCGGGCAACTCGTCGGGTAACACATCAGGAAAATCCGCCACAACGGGGATGGACTCAACGTTTGTGCAATCCTGCCGAGTGTCTCGAACGGAAGCCAAGTACCCCATGCAGCCAGAGTGAATCATCCGTTGAGCAGACATTGCCGATATCACCATGCAGGCATATGACGCTTCCGACTGTGGACTGCTATGTCATGCCCCGATTTTGCCTAATCGATAATCGTCCCCTGGGCGTGATGCCGTGCACGCGTAGGGCGCGCGTGCACAAGGCCTAGGTATAGTAATAATCTTTAGAACATATGCAACAGATTACGCAAATAAGATAACATACATTGAGGCATAGAAACGTTTTCTTTTTATTGATAATGAACATCTGTTTACAAACTCTTGACCCAAAACGAGAAGGATGCCACTGGGGCTTACAACTTGGATACAAAATGAGATAGCCGTTCCCATACATCACATCCTTTACTATAACTTCAAAACAATACAACATAAATACCTGTCGGCGAAGCTATCGCCTTGCCTCGGAGCCGCATATAAGGGTTGCGCCTGCTCCAAGTGCTTTGTACAAGCTTCAAAAAATCACGGACGGAGTGCGTCGGATACTGGACTGGTTGGAGAAGGAAGAAGCTTCAGCTCCTCGCCGCGTCGCTCGGGCTCGGGGAACCTGCTGCAACGAGGGTCAGTACTATAAAAAGTACTGGTGAGGGCGAGCTAACCCAACTAACCAAATCCAAGTTGTTCATATGAAACATGCAATATTATTATGGTCTTTCTATCTTGCCTTAGTTCAATTTACATGCAAGCATTGAATATGCAGTTTACAGAACAAACGTGCTACCGTTAGGTAACTTTTACCTTCCCGTCTGGATTGCCTGCATAAAACTTACCATTATTCTTCCCTGCCACGAAGACACCATTAGTTAAGCAAGCAATGCATAATTATAAGTACATTGGGTCATCGCATATCGTTGCCACCGTGGAAAATAGCTACAGTAAGCGGTGACCCTTGCAGCTCGGGTAGCTAGCCCCGCTCTAAGGCCTCCCCCGCCTTACCCGTGCTAGTCTCGCTAGCGCAGCTATCCGAGTTCCTTTCGGAACGAAACGGCCCCAGTGCCCCAGGCGCCGTTCGCAGGAACTAAACCTTGTGCACAAGTTGTCCGATCGAATTAAGCATTATACTAAATCAATAGATAAAGCATTCAAACCATAAGAATGTATACATCTACTTTAGCATAGTGCATTTGGCATAGTCTTCCTGTTCAGTGATTGCATCTCAATATAGTTTGCACAATACATTCGCACAGTTATATAGAATAAGTTCTAGCTACAACTGAAGCATGAATATATAAATGCATAGCGGACAAGCACACATCAATGAGATCGTTTGAGCATTCTATGTAACAAGTATTTCAAGTGTTTTTAAGTCTAACTCATCTTACTCTTGACTCAGTTTTATTCTTATTATGATATCGTTGGAGCGGGATGCAGCACGAGTCAATTATTATTAGAGTGAAGACTTGGTAGAAGGGTGCTAATCGAGAATAAGCCACTCACAAGTTGGAGAACTAGGAGAGGAAGGACGAACTTTAAGACTCCGCTCGTGCGTCGTCTACCCGATCACCTGCACGCACCAACAGATGATCAATATCTCCTGCTTCGGTCTCGCCAGGAAGACGGAACACGACTTTCTTCTCCGCACAATTGATAGTAGTAGAACAAGCGCCTAGCCAATTCATTCCCAGAATGATGTCGTAGTCCCCTATGTCCAGAACTATCGCATCAAGTGACAATTTCCTCCCTCCGATGCAAATAAAGCCATCTCGACAAACTGAATCGGCAGGCAAGCTCGTGCCTGACGGAGTACTGACGCTAAGCCTTAGGCCTAACGAGGTTTGAGTGAATCTATGTTCCCTAGCAAAGTTTGATGACACGAAACTGTGGGTAGCACGTGAATCAAATAACACTCGTGCAGGCACATTATTGAATAGCAACATACCTGACACTACGGTGTTCGAGGCAAGCGCCTCGTCCCTCGTCAAGGCATAGACCCGGCCCCCAGTGTTCGGACGACGCTCTTGTTGCTGCGCAGCCCGATTCGCTTGGGGTCCCTGAACTAGATTTTACTGTTCTGTACGACGCTGAGGGACTCGGTTGGGGCGATCAAGACAGTCACGATCATAATGGCCCAGCCGACCACAGTTGAAGCATCCCTGATTTCGACATTCGCTCGCCTGGTGCCCTGTACGGTTGCATTTTGCACAGCACTGCCCTTGGTTCCCCCCCTGATTGTTGCCCTGGCCGCCGCCATGATTCGGTCGCTTGTTAGCATTGTTTCCTCCTGTATTACCTTGGCGCTTATGATTAGAATGTTGCACAGCGCCCCCGGTAGTGGAAGGACATTGCGGCTCCAGGACAAGGGCATGGTTAAGGACTTCCCTCATCGTCTCATACTGCGGAGGAACTACGTGCGCGTGGATGGAAGGTCGTAGGCCGCCTTCAAATCGTCTGGCTCGGCTTGCTGTATTGGGCAGATAAGAACTAGCAAACTTTGCCAACCGGTTGAATTCTGCGGCATACTACTTCACCGTCATCGTTCCTTGTTGTAGTCGCACGAAATCGTTCTCTTTTTGACAACGAATGGGTAGGGGGATAAACTCTTCTTCGAATGCGCCACGGAAGGTGGACCAAAGGATCGTCTCGTCGTCATCACCAGCCGAGAGCGATCTGCGGTGAACATCCCACCAATCGTGCGCGTTCATCCGAAGCTGGAGTTGGGTGCAGGCGACTCGTTTGTCATCAGGTACTTCTAAAAGCTTAAAGTGATCTTCCAACTCGGCCAACCAATCTAATGCCACGACCGGATCCTCCGTCCCTCGGAAGGACGTGTTGCAGACCTTTTTGAAGTCAGTAAAGTCGAAGGCAGTCATATCCTTCTTCTTTGCATTTTGGGGCACGATGACTTCGTCTGTTGCTGGCTCCACCGGTTCCGCTATTGTTGTTGCGGATTGGTTAGAAGCCCAGGGTCTGAACAATTTGCTGCAGAGCGTCCACCTGCTTCTGCTGGATCTCAAATCGTGCTTCAAGATTTTTCTCGAACTTGTCTTGTCGGACCTCATCCCTCTTATGTTGCGCTTCTAATATCAGCATCATTCGTTCAACCGGATCGACAGAGGGCGCAGGCCGCTGGCTCTCAGAACTAGCCGAAGTGCCTGAAGTACTTGCATCAACTTGGCCTGTTGCTTGGGTTCGAGCCATTCCTGCTAAAACAAGTAACTTATATCAGTCTCATAGAGTATTACGGACTCACTGTATGGAACGTATCTCATTTTGCACTAATTGATTTCAAGAGTTAACTCGGACGGGACATGGTCATCTAGGAAAGCTTTCTGACTCGAGATCAAAGGATCTGAAGCTTTGCTCTGATACCACTATGTCACGCCCTGATTTTGCCCAATCGATAATCATCCCCCGGGCGTGATGCCGTGCACGCATAGGGCGCATATGCACAAGGCCTAGGCATAGTAATAATCTTTAGAACATATGCAACAGATTACGCAAATAAGATAACACACATTGAGGCATAGAAAAGTTTCCTTTTTATTGATAATGAACATCTGTTTACAAACTCTTGACCCAAAACGAGAAGGATGCCACTGGGGCTTACAACTTGGATACAAAATGAGATAGCCGTTCCCATACATCACATCCTTTACTATAACTTCAAAACAATACAACATAAACACCTGCCGGCGAAGCTATCGCCTTGCCTCGAAGCCGCATATAAGGGTTGCGCCTGCTCCAAGTGCTTTGTACAAGATTCAAAAAGTCACGAACGGAGTGCGTCGGATACTGGACTGGTTGGAGAAGGAAGAAGCTTCAGCTCCTCGCCGCGTCGCTCGGGCTCGGGGAACCTGCTGCAACGAGGGTCAGTACTATGAAAAGTACTGGTGAGGGCGAGCTAACCCAACTAACCAAATCCAAGTTATTCATATGAAACATGCAATATTATTGTGGTCTTTCTATCTTGCCTTAGTTCAATTTACATGCAAGCATTGAATATACAGTTTACAGAACAAACGTGCTACCGTTAGGTAACTTTTACCTTCCCGTCTGGATTGCCTACATAAAACTTACCATTATTCTTCCCTGCCACGAAGACACCATTAGTTAAGCAAGCAATGCATAATTATAAGTACATTGGGTCATGGCATATCGTTGCCACCGTGGACAATTGTCACGCCCCAAACTCCCGCAAGCCCAATAGTCCCCGCTGAACGTGAAATCACCACATTGCAGCTCTCCCGCGGGACAATCGTTCTATTCGGAACGTGATACCGTACGAGCCTGGAGTTGCGCTCGTACAAGGCGATGTTGTTAAACACGAAAGTTATCATCGAAACAACCAAGTTACAGCGGAAGCCAATTGTGTACCAAGCACACATCAGAGTATACGCAGCGAAGCTCACGATAGGGTCCAAATGAGATGCCCCGAAGGCCACGCCACAAAGGCGATACCACGGAGACGATGAAATAACTTTTGCTCTTTCTCTAGCCCACAAAGGTACTTACAGTTCATACATCTTGTCCCGTATATCCAAGCAGCGCCACTACGCCTGTGTACCTGAAATATTGCCCACAAACGCGGGTCAGTACACAACCATACTGGTGAGCGGGATAACCCACTCGTCTAAGCCGATACTAAGTAAAATAGTGAATGCACACAGTTATATGGTGATCTTTCTAGTTGAATCCTAGATTCATTTTATGGCATATGGATGACATGTTAAGGAAAGCAGTAAAGCAGTTTAAGCATGCAAGCATTCATTCTCAAACCAAACGACAAGCAGTTTATATATAGCCGACCCGTCTAACTCAATGTCATCGCTTGTACGATAACATATCGAACCATTAGTCTCGCCTCAATATCCATTCTCAACCAAAGTTTATATCCCACTCTCGAGTGCACACTCTTGCCGAGGCAAGGTGGCCGCGCCTACACGATGCACAAACCAACTCTTATCTATATGAAGTCACTGGCAGAGCCATACAGGACATATCTCAAGCATTACGGCACGCCCTATCAGCCCGGGTAGCAAGTCCCGCTGGAGGTCCCGCAATGCATCGCGACTGAACGCGAATCAAATGTTTCCCTCTGGATCGAAACGGCTCCAGTGCCCCGGATAAAAACCATTTCGGGGAAAGTGCCAAACCTTGCACAAGTTGTCCGTGATATGCAGACACACGTAGGTATGACGAGAGGATCGAACATTCTCGCCCCACCAAGCGATCCTAGACTCGTTCCATCGATAACCCAACCGAAGCATCCATAACCATTCTTCCAACATGTCCTTCCAAAGAACCCAAATCTCGACCTCAAAACATAGCCCGAGGCATCAAAATATCAAGTGTTTCATAGGCACGAAGCCTCTTCTCAACACAATCCAAATGGGTGCAACACCTATGCTCGAAGCAAAACCCATGGCACAATGCCGTTTCAGTGGCACAATGTCACATTCGTGGCACGATGCCCCATCAAACGACACAACGCCCTCGCCGATACAGTTGTTCGGTTTCGAACCACAACTGCCTGCTTTGCAAGACAAAGCATCCTTGTGATACACGCGCACGGATGCACGTTCGCTCGCCCAAATTCCTGATATTCTCGATATTCCCATTTACCTCAATTGTATCATTCTAACTTGTATATTTCCAACCGTCCAAGCATAATCCCAAGTAATCCAACCGATCGCCTCAAATGAATAATCCAGCTATCGTATCCAACTATCCAACGCGTAAACCATTCAAGCCACAAACCTACCAAGCCAACGACGCACACTCTATGCACGCCTCAGTGTAGTGCTTCCCGATGTTTCAGCCCAAGTGTTCAAGCCTTTACGTGTTTTCCATATTATTAGGCATGAAGGAGTAGAGGAGAAGGGAAAGAGCCCACTCATATTGTTTGAATCCGTTAGGCATCCTGTCCTGCCGATACGGCCAATCCCTTGAACCCGTGGTCCGATGCAAGCGCGATCTACTCAACTGGTATGACCGTGCGAGCAGGCCGTGCTCTCCAAATCATCCGACCGATCAGACTAAGGAAGACGGCATTATCGTTTCCATCCAGCTATTCAGTACTGTTCTGAACGAACACCTGATTTCCATCGATCTCGCTAGCCATCTGCACATTGAAACCAACTCGATTAATCCTTCTTCCCGAAATTCGATATTTCAAATGTAACTAGCATTTGATTTATTCAGTCCGACTCAGCGTAACGCTCCGAGCGGTTGCGGGGCGTTACAACAATAGCTACAGTAAGCGGTGACCCTTGTAGATCGGGTAGCTAGCCCCGCTCCAAGGCCTCCCCCGCCTTACCCGTGCTAGTCTCGCTAGCGCAGCTATCCGAGTTCCTTCTGGAACAAAATGGCCCCAGTGCCCCAGGCGCCGTTCGCAGGAACTAAACCTTGTGCACAAGTTGTCCTACCGAATTAAGCATTATACTAAGTCAATAGATAAAGCATTCAAACCATAAGAATGTATACATCTACTTTAGCATAGTGCATTTGGCATAGTCTTCCTGTTCAGTGATTGCATCTCAATATAGTTTGCACAATACATTCGCACAGTTATATAGAATAAGTTCTAGCTACAACTGAAGCATGAATATATAAATGCATAGCGGACAAGCACACATCAATGAGATCGTTTGAGCATTCTATGTAACAAGCATTTCAAGTGTTTTTAAGTCTAACTCATCTTACTCTTGACTCAGTTTTATTCTTATTATGATATCGTTGGAGCGGGATGCAGCATGAGTCAATTATTATTAGAGTGAAGACTTGGTAGAAGGGTGCTAATCGAGAATAAGCCACTCACAAGTTGGAGAACTAGGAGAGGAAGGACGAACTTTAAGACTTCGCTCGCGCGTCGTCTACCCGATCACCTGCACGCACCAACAGATAATCAATATCTCCTGCTTCGGTCTCCGAGGTTCGATATAAAATTGCGAGATCCTAAGAACGAAAATAATAAAATCCATCAAAACCGTTCAAGAAAACGCAAGTCATAAAACCAACAAGAAAGTAACCAAGCGGCACAAAAACGGGCAAGGAAACCAGCACAACAGAAAGGCCCCTCTCGACTCTGCCGCCGAGTCCTTCCTTGAGGCACGATCCGTTGAATATGGTACCTAATTCCGAAGAAACCAATCTATAACGAGGAAAGGATCTTTATTCAATCTGTCCCGTTCGGACGGTCGTAAGTATTTCTTGGCCGCGCTTCCCGAATAGGGGGAACGGGGCATTACAACCCTAACCCTAGACACGACTCCGACTCGGACACCGAACACGTCGCGGACACGAGAAAACGTCGTTTCTGGAGCCCTGTTCAGTTATCCGTTTCTCTCTGCTCGTTGACCCGTTTTCGATTCCGTCTGTTGCATCGCGTAGCCTGCATGACCCCCTCGGTGCCCGTGCAAACTGCTCGGTGCATCGCGTCCTGTGGTGATCGCGAACCGCGATCCAAAAACAGGATAACCCACGCCTTGTTTCACCCCGGAACTGAGTACGCCCCGCCAAACGGGACGACTTGGTCGCGTGCGGTCTTCACCGATACGTGCGCATCGTTGATACGGACGTGCAAGATTTCGCAGAAGCTGATTCGGATGTGCGTGCACACCGAAATCAACGCGTATCCGCCGACAACACCCCGTATCCGACCTTTCTGAATCTTGCTGTAACTTAGTGTACACACGTAGGATCGAAACAAAACTTATGCCATCAGACTCGTAGCAATACGCTGGTCCTGTGACCCAAGTTTGGTTCGATTCTAAGAACGTTGACAAAATCGCGTGTCGTGGGCCCCACAAGCTCCACTTGACGGGCAATTTTGTGATCGGCTCATCGGAATCCAATTCTGGAAGTTCCGTTGGGTTCGTATCATCGTTCCTGACCTGTTGACACTAAGTTTGACAGATTTGGAGACCTTTGACTCTGACACGTTTTTCGGTGCAAAGCGGCCCACATTTGGACCCCGTTTTGCCCTGAAATGTTATTTTCGCCCCTGTGTCCAAATTGGACTCAAGGACAGGCGGTTCTAGCTGATTGATATTTTTTGGATCTGATGGTGATGTTTGTTTCAGCAACCGGAGCAGTCCCTGCAATTCCTGCTGAAGTCAGAACTACAATTGAAGCCGGAACCCCAGGCAAGTGTACCTTGCCAAAACTTGCAGTTCTTGTTATTTATTTCCTTGGCTTATATATAAATTTTGTGGTACATACTTAAACCTAGGACCGTGTGACTTACTTAGCGTCCGATTATAGTCGGGTGCCAACACCGTACGCGGAGTTGTGTATCGTCACCTAGAGATGGATATCGTGACCCTTTGCATTCTCGTACTTGCTCTATCAAGTACGTTTTACCCAGGACACCTGACACTATTCATGATACAGAATCGTCCTGAGATATTTATGGTGATTCTGTGTAGGATACAGTTTTTCATGACTTATTTCTTTGCTTAGATATTATATGACTTGATGCATTAGTTATGATCCTGCGTGGCATGGACATGAGACGTTGTGGACATGAGATACATGATTACATTGGGTGGGGAGAGTCACACAAACTACAGGTTGATTATATATTATGCCGGTGTCTTAGTCTCTCTTCGAGCTAGACAACCACATGATATCACTGCTACCGGCTCCCCGACACAGAGCTTGTAGTAGTTTCAGCTTGAGTTCTAGTGCTCATCTCATATTGCATATCACTTAGCTGGTTATATATTTACCCTAATGTTTTATTTATCTATTGCACTGCATTTATTTTGGCATGAGCTTTCTTGTACCTTGCTATGTCCCCTGAGGACCTGGATCCGGATTATGTCCCCAGGTTTAGTAGACGAGATCGATCCCGAGGTATACAGGACAAGAGCATTAGCAGGAGCAGAAGCAGGAGCAGGCATTGGAGCAGTACCAGGCCCAGTAGACGAGTGATATCTGTGGGTATCTTCTGAGTATATAATGTTTCCATACTCAGTACTTTTGTTAATATCTTTGTTTTGTATCTTGACAGTTAGATCAGACTTGTATCGGGCTTGTTCCTCGATTTATGTACTTGTGACTTGATGATGATGTTTATATTTCCTTTTGTTGATATTGATATATTCATTATGTGGATGAGATTAGTAGACCCTGATTATGGTTGTAATACAGCTTAAGTATGCCCCGATGGATCCATTAAATTGGGTTTGTCCATCGGTGCATGCTGCTGGCCATTGCCACGTGGCTAGTCCCTTGATATTTTGGGACTGGGGTGTGACATATTAAGTACAATAAAATAATTCTGGGAAAGTATTGCTATGGAAGTCTGATCTGCAGTCGATCACTTTGTTCCTTGGACTACACGATGATGAAGAAGTGCTTTAGAAGAAGCTTCAAACTTTCTCTGAACTGAAGGCAAAAGCCGGCCAAAGGAAAGTTGCAAATAGGATCGAATTCTTGTTGCCAAAGTTGTCAGCCAAAACCAATTCCCCCTCTGTCCTATAAAGGAAAGTTGTAAATATGATCGAATCCTTATTGCTAAAGTTGTCAGCCAAAACCAATTCTCCTCCTCTTTACCCTGTGACCAGGGGTCTCTATTTATAGAGATCAATCAAATAACTGCCTGGTTGGCGTAAAAGCCAAATGACTGTCTTGTTGGCGTAAAAGACCAAACTGTGAAGAAGATTACCTCCTTTACGCTGCGGTTATGACAACTGCTACTCACGTTCAAATAATCTTTTGAATCTGCGTATGACACGTATCCCTTTATAAGGTAACGCATATAACTGCTTCTCGAAGATCATGGCATGCAAGCCACGTAGGTAACTCCCCTTTTGCAAATATAGCTGAGTTGGCATATTTCGAGGAGATAGCATACGGCGTACTCCAATAGTTAAAAATAGCCTTGTTGGCGTAAAAGCCAAATGACTGTCTTGTTGGCGTAAAAGGCCAAACTTTGAAGAAGATTGCCTCCTTTACGCTGCGGTTATGATAACTGCTACCCACGTTCAAATAATCTTCTGAATCTGCGTATGACACGTATCCCTTTATAAGGTAACGCGTATAACTGCTTCTTGAAGATCATGGCATACAATCCACGTTGGTAACTGCCCCTTTGCAAATATAGCTGAGTTGGCATATTTCGTAGAGATAGCATACGACGTACTCCTATAGTTGAAAATAGCCTGGTTGGCGTAAAAGCCAAATGACTGTCTTGTTGGCGTAAAAGGCCAAACTGTGAAGAAGATTGCCTCATTTATGTTGCGATTATGATAACTGCTACCCACATTCAAATAATCTTCTGAATCTGCGTATGACACATATCCCTTTATAAGGTAACGCGTATAACTGCTTCTTGAAGATCATGGCATGCAAGCCACGTAGGTAACTGCCCCTTTGCAAATATAGCTGAGTTGGCATATTTCGAGGAGATAGCATACGGTGTACTCCTATAGTTGAAAATAGCCTGGTTGGCGTAAAATGCAAGGATGGTGATGTGAGCGTATTAGTCACAGTCTTAGCTTTCCTAGTCATGGCAAATATCAAAATATGTCACAAAATGACAACCTGAGTCTCTGTGCAAAATTATCATCACAGCCGTTCTCTCGATCATCGTGCAGTACTTTTGTCAAATGTCAGGTTAACTGATTTGACTGACAAATTCATCCGAGGAATACGAAGAGTTCCTCGTACAACTTTACGCTGCATTAAAAATAACCATTTTAAACTTTACGCAGGAAGTTATAGCAACCTTTTACGCAGAACAGCCTTGAAGCTCGCTTTATGCGGACAGCTCTGAAGCCCTATTTTACGCCAAACAACCTTGAAGTTCTGTTTTACGCAGGCAGCTCTGAAGCCCTATTTTACGCCAAACAGCCTTGAAGCTCTGTTTTACGTGGACAGCTCTGAAGCCCTATTTTACGCTAAACAGTCTTGAAGCTCTATTTTACGCAGACAGCTCTGAAGCCCTATTTTATGCCAAACAGCCTTGAAGCTCTGTTTTACACGGACAACTCTGAAGCCCTATTTTATGCCAAACAGCCTTGAAGCTCTGTTTTACGTAGGCAGCTCTGAAGCCCTATTTTACGCCAAACAGCCTTGAAGCTATGTTTTATGCGGACAGCTCTGAAGCCCTATTTTATGCCAAACAACCTTGAAGCTCTGTTTTACGCAGGGAGAAACTTCATGTATGTTGGGGATTTTGACTGTAAAATACACGAACAATTCCCCAGCATATTTTATGCTTCTACAGGACCCCCTTCAAAGTTTTCAAATTCCTCGTAATTTAAAAAACTTTGAATGAAGCATGAAATGGTCAAATTTGACTCGTTCTTCAAGGATAATTTTAAAAAGTCGTTGGAATTTGTAGGTTCTCTTCTGCCTATATAAGGGCAAGCAAATAAACATGATTTTTCATACTTCCTTCACCACAAAGATGACTGCTGAGATTCATTGGGCTAAATTGAGAAAGAAGAAGATTATGCTCTTCCAGCATGTAAGGAGCCGTAAAAAAAGACGTCTTCAACTCTGTGGACCCATCATTTATTATTAGAATATAAATGATAGGCTAAGATGAAAGTGATATCAGAGGTAATATGTACATGATATACTTTCGGTAACTGATTTTACTGAACATATCTATTCAGAGGTAATATGACATGATAGAATATGATCCAACTAAATTTTGTATACAAAACACTATCAGAGGTAATATGGACATGATAGGTTTTGAAGTTTCAAATTAGTTAAACATATCTATTCAGAGGTAATATGACCATGATAGAATATGATTCAACTAAATTTTGTCCATAGTATCATCAGAATAAAATCTTCCTCATACTCCATTAAGCTAGGGAGATCAAGCATAATACTTCTTCAGGATTTGCCATTGATAGGAGCCATTATCAAATCTCCATTAGGCTTGGCTAATCTGTGAGCGCCATTTGAAAATGTTGTTTCAATCACATAAGGGCCCTCCCATTTGGGCTGGAATTTTCTCTTACTTTTATGTGTAAGATCATTGGCCTCTTCACAGCTAAAACTAGCTCACCAACTTTGAACACTCTTTCCTTCATTTTTTGATTAAAAGCTCTGGAGATGCGTGCTTGGCAGAACTCAATGCGCTGTTATTATCCTTCGGGGTATCCCAAAGCGATAAATTATATGATGCTTGATAAAGCTGATCACATTGACTGTCTTTACCTCAGCAAGAGGAATTGCCTTCGTCCATTTGGAGAAATAATCAGTGATAGCTAATATAAATCGATGTCCTCTAGAAGATGAAGGATGAATCGTTGATTTGTGGCCCCGACATTCTTCAATCCAAAAGGCATAACTATTTTTTTGGACTTAATACCGCTGGTGTACCTTGGTGAGTACGGGTGATAAGTAGGAATGACAACGATATCAGAGGTAATATGGACGTGATGATCGATAGCCAAAATCTGAAAGGTTTGCTCAGAGGTAATATGGACTTGGCAAATTCGGTCAAGAAAAAATGTTAGGACAGAAGTTCAGAGGTAATATGGACGTGATGATCGATAGCCAAAATCCGAAAGGTTTGCTCAGAGGTAATATGGACTTGGCAAACTCGGTCAGGAAAAAAGGTTAGGACAGCAGTTCATCGGTAATATGGACGTAAACCAATGTCCAAAAAATTCACTGAGGAGTGATTTGTTGAGTATGGTCTATCTGAACATGAAGATAGACCTAAGGATTGCTCCGCTGGAGAAATTGGTGGGACGACAGCTCAGAAGTAATAAGTACATGGCTAGCGTCTAACGAGATTGGTTTTTGAGTGGCCACTGCGGCAGTGTGCGAGTGGACCTGAGGAATACTCCGCTGGGGAAATTGGTGGGACGACAACTCAGAGGTAATAGGTACATAGCTAGCGTCTAATGAGATTAGTTTTTGAGTGGCCACTGCGGCAGTGTGCGAGTGGACCTGAGGAATACTCCGCTGGGAAAATTGGTGGGACGACAGCTCAAAGGTAATAGGTACATGGCTAGCATCTAACGAGATTGGTTTTTGAGTGGCCACTGCGGCAGTGTGCGAGTGGACTTGAGGAATGCTCCGCTGGGAAGACTTTGTGGGACGACAGCTCAGAGGTAATAGGTACATGGCAAGCGTCTAACGAGATTGATTTTTGAGTGGCCACTGCGGCAGTGTGCGAGTGGACTTGAGGAATGCTCGCTGGGGAGACTTTATGGGACGACGGCTCAGAGGTAATAGGTACATGGCTAGCGTCTAACGAGATTGGTTTTTTGAGTGGCCACTGCGACAGTGTGCGAGTGGACCTGAGGAATGCTCCTCTGGGGAAATTTTGGGGATCCATCATCCGTTGCGTATCCAGGACTCCTGGATATAGATGATGGCTTTTACAAGAATTTGTAACGAATGGGAAAATATTGCGCATAGGCACTTGTTGGGGATGAAGACCCCAGAGTGTAGAGATGTACGTCTAGATTGTCCCGCTGGAGATGAGGAGAGTACAGGTCTAGTTTAGATGTAGTACTTTTTCAGGAACTTGTCGTTGATAGGCATCATGAGCAAGTCGCCGTTGGGTTTCACTAGCCGGTATACGCCGTTGGAAAATACGGTTTCCATAATGAACGGGCCCTCCCATATAGGTTAGAATTTGTAGGCCGTCTTGTGAGTCATAACCATCGGTCTTCTTACTGTTAAGACGGGATCATCCACTTGGAATTTACCCATTTATTGAAGGCTCCAGATAGGCGCGCTTGATACAGCTCTATGCGTTGTTGAGCTAAGAGTCATTTCTCGTCGAGTGATTCCAACTCCTTTACTGTCTGTGGTAGTTATCGTCCGTGGTTAGCCGGTTGGAGAGAGCTACTCGTAGTGAAGGAATCTGGATCTCGAGGGGGAGGACCGCTTCGCTTCTGTACACCAGAGAGAAAGGTGTATTGCCAGTAGCTGTCCGGACTGTTGTACGGTAGGCCCAGTGATATTCCCCCGGCTTCTCATTCTAGTCGCGTTTGTTGGAATACACGAATTTCTTGAGGAGCTTTATGATGGTTTTGTTGAATGCTTCCGCCAGATCGTTTGTTGCTGGGTTGTAAGCAGTCGATGCCATATTCTGAATTTGATTTATCACAGAACCAGTAGAATGCATGGCTTGCAAACTGTGGACCATTATCATAGACGATCCTTCGTGGCAGGCCGATGTAGTATATGACGTAATGCTTGACGAAGTTAATTACGTTTGATATTTTGACTTCAATGAATGGGACAACTTTCGTCCACTTGGAGAAGTAGTCGGTGATCGTCAAGATGAACCAATGTCCTTTCGATGAAGGCGGACTGATTGGCCAGATGATATCCATTCCCCTCGCCTCAAATGGCCAAGATGCTACCGTTAGGTATAGGAACTCAGATAGCTGGTGGATGAAGTCTGCGTGGACTTGGCATGCTTGGCACTTTCTCGCATAATCGACAGTATCTGCTACCATCTTAGGCCAATAGTAGCCTATTCTCCGAAGACGGTCATGTAGCTTCGAATCGGGTTGATGCACCCCGCAGACGTCGTCTTGAGCTTCGGAGAGGGCTTGTTTAGCCTTTGCGTTCGATAAGCATCATAGCAGAAGGCCGTCATAGGACAGACGATATAACATTTTGGTCTCCGTATCGTAATAAAAATGAAGGGAACGTCTCCTGATTGAAGTGGTCTTCTTCAGGTTCTCGCGGAGAATTCTATCGATTGCTTAGTCAATGAATGGAAAACTCCAATCCTGAGTATCGGTGTCGACCTCCGCTGCATAGATGAGGTACATGCATAGGTTATTCTTGGGACAGACCAGCTCTTGGCCAATCACATCGATTAGCTGATGGGTATTGTTTGGTACTGCCCAGGAATTAGCGAGCCCGGCTAAGACATCAGCCTCGATATTTTGCAACCGAGGGACATGCTAAATAAAGAACATCTCGAATGTTGCGATAATACCAAGTGCAGCTTGGTGGTAGGGGATTAAGTCTTTGTTTCAGACTTAATATACTCCCTGGACCTGATTGACGATTAGCTGAGAATTGTCGTAGGCCTCCAAGTATTCTACTCCGACTTGCTTAGCAAGCTGGAGTCCGATGATTAGGGTGTTATACTCTGCCACATTATTGGAGCATAGCTCCGTGAGGGAGTACGCACGATTGATGACGAGGCCGTATGGGGATATCAACAATATCCTGACCCCTGGTAGGAGGAAGATTAACAATATCCATCATTACCCGTGGAATAGGTACCACACCATCCGGTACTTCTTGAGAACATCATACTGGGTGATTTTTGGAGGACTTATTACTTCTTGCGCATGTTAGTGCAAGTAATAAGTTCAAAATGGGCCTTGCCAGAGGTAGTGGCAATTTTGGTGGACTTAACACCGTTGGCTTACTTAGAGTTAAGTACATGTGATAAGTTTAGGCGACGATCGATATCAGAGGTATTGGGAACGTGATGATCGATAGCCAAACCTGGAAGGTTTGCTCAGAGGTGTGAAGGACATGGTAAACCCTACTGAGAAGGGGGTGAGAACAATATCTTAGAGATGACGTAGACGTGAGCCGATCGATATTCGTACCGGGAGGTTAGGCATGCTCCCGGTAATTTTGGTGGAAGGAAAAAAAAAGAAACGAGCCAGAGGTAATATGGACGTGGCTATTTTCTTTGGATGGAGAACAAGGGCGGCTCATAGTTCAGAGGTGATATGGACGTGAACTATTTGCTTCCATTGAGGACATCCCACTAGGGGATCTTTGGTAGACATATTACTTTTTGTGCACTAGGGTGCAAGTAATAATTTCAAAAATAATTCCTATAAGAGGTAATGTGGACGTGATAGGTTTTGTGGACCCATTACTTTTTTGTACATGTTAGTGCAAGTAATAGATTTGAGACAAGCCATGCCAGAGGTGATATAGGCGTGGCAGTTTTTGTTGTGAACTTAACACCGCTGGCGTACTTAGAGTTAAGTACGGGTGGCAAATTTAGATGACGACCGATATCAGAGGTAATATGGACGTGATGATCGATACTCAAATAGGGAAGTTTGCTCAGAGATAAATGTGAACATGGCAAACACTACTGGGGAGGATGTGAGGGTGGTAGTTCAGAGGTAATATGGACGTGAACTAATGGCCAAAAGAACTCAGGTTACTAAGGGTGGTCTACCTAGGAATGTAGGTAGACCTGAGGGTTGGTTGATCCACTGGGGAGATCGTTAGGATGATAGCTCAGAGGTAAATATGAACATGGCTAGCATCTAACAGGATTGGTTTAGGTGGTATGTCTACCCCCACACGTAGTTGAGTCGGAGGAACATGTGTTTGAGCTATTGCAGTTGTATGTTGAGTCACCATCATTTGGTGCATACTCTCCATTATGGTATGCATTTCTTTAAGTGATATTTTCAATGCAATAATGCGTTGTTCAGTACTTCCTGATGGAGAATCTTCTTCATGTTCGTCTGTAATGGGAAAAGGGAATTCATCTTTAGGGCAGGCCGCATTTAGATCTCGGAAGTCGATGGACAAGAATGTTCGCTCAGAGGTAAGATGGACATGACAAATTCTTGGATTGTGGACTTATTACCCATGGCGTACCTTAAGTACGAGTAATAAGCTGAAATGGCTAACACTATCAGGGGTTATGCGAACGTGATAGTAGAAAGTTGAAAAGCAGAACTTTACTCAAAGGTAATATGGACATTGAAAAGTTCTGGAAATATCTTACTTAGAGGTAATGTGGACGTGGTAAGATATGACTCTGTGGGGATAAAGAAAACTATGACAGAGGTAATATGGACGTGATCGTCTTCTTTGGATTGAGAACATCCCACTGGGGGACTTTTGGTGGACTTATTATTCATTGCGAACATTGAGTACAAATAATAAGTTCAAAAAAAAATCCCTATCTGAGGTAAAATGGACGTGATAGGTTTTGTAGACCCGTTACTTTTTGTGCATGTTAGTGCAAGTAATATGTTTGAGATAAGCCCTGCCAGATGTAATATGGACGTTGCAGTTTTTGTGGACTTAACACCGTTGGTGTACTCCAGATTGGGTACGGGTGATAAGTTGGAAGAAAATCGATATCAGATGTAATATGGACGTGATAATCGATGGTCAAGATCAGAAAGTTTGCTCAGAGGTAATATGGACATGGCAGACTCTTGGGTGGTGGACTTATTATCCATGACGTACCTTAAGTATGGATAATAAGCTGAAACAACTAGCACTATCAGGGGTTATGTGAACATGATAGCAGCAAAGTCGAAGCACGAACTTTACTCAGAGGTGATATGGACATGGAAAAGTTCTAGACATATCTTATTCAGAGGTAATGTGTACATGGTAAGATATGATTCTGTGGGGATAGTGGAGAGACATATTAGGAGATCCCCTGTCTTTGCATTTCTGGATCAAGAAATCACGTAAATCAGGGAGATTACCAGAAGAAGAAGAAGGTTTATTCTGCCTTTTTACATCAATAGGAATATGTAGATTAGGAACCATAACCCTTTCTCTACCATAGGAATACAACAGTCCACCCATATGAGTAGCATATGATCCATCATCTGTCTGAGGAGTGTCTCTTCCCGTGAAACGAGTCTTCTTTACGCGGACAGACCCATCCTGGCGTAATTTGGATTTTTGCATAGGTTTGCGTAAAACAGGGAAAATCCTCAAACAGCTTTCAGCGTCACGCGTAATCTGTAAAGTAGGAACTTTCTTCTCTTGTGGGCGTAAAAGCTTAGAGGTTGAAGGATTCGTCACTTGTTTTCCTTTGATGTTATCAAAGGGTACATCTACCTCATCATAGACGGGAGATATAATTTTACGCTCAGGGCGTCTTTGAAATTTCTGGATTGGCACTGAGGCCTTGCCAGAAGTTTTGTCTACCACGTCACAGACGGGAGACGAAGGTTTACGCGCAGGGCATGTTTGAGACTTCTGGATTGGCACTGAGGCATTGCCATAAGTTTTGTCTACCACGTCACAGACGGGAGACAAAGGTTTACGCGCAGGGCATGTTTGAGACTTCTGGATTGGCACTGAGGCATTGCCAGAAGTTTTGTCCACTACGTCACAGACAGGAGACAAAGTTTTACGCACAGGGCATGTTGGAGACTTCTGGATTGGCACTGAGGCATTGCCAGAGGTTTTGTCTACCACGTCACAGACGGGAGACAAAGTTTTTACGCACAGGGCGTATTGGCTGAGTTGTTACAACTTTGTTGATCAGTGAATGAAAACTTACAGGAAGGGTAGAGGACGTCATAGGCATCCACACTTTATGCAGCTTCCTGTTGTTATGGACAGAGGAGGGATGAAAACTACCCCCTGCATGAAGCATGTCTTCATAGGCAGATTGGTCGAACTGGACGACCAAAGTCTTCTACGTCGATCCGATGGATACAGCATCGTGTTGAGCAATTGCTTTCTCGTTAAAGGAGAAAGTCTTCCCCCAACAGGAAGGGTAGAGAACGTCTTAGGCATCCACACTTTACGCAGCTTCCTGTTGTTATGGATAGAGGAGGAATGAGAACTGCCCCCTGCATGAAGCATGTCTTCATAGGCAGATTGGTCGAACTGGACGACCAAAGTCTTCTTCATCGATCCGATGGATACAGCATCGTGTTGAGCAATTGCTTTCTCGTCAGAGGAGAAAGATTGTCCCCAGCAGAGTCGCCATTTTGTTTGGATAAACAAAGTTTATACAAAAATTTTGCTTACAAACGAGAAAAGAGAAAAGTACAAATAATCCTATACGAGGATATTAAGTACAAAAAAATAATTCTGGGGAAGTATTGCTATGGAAGTCTGATCTGCAGTCGATCACTTTGTTCCTTGGACTATACGATGGTGAAGAAGTGCTATAGAAGAAGCTTCAAACTTTCTCTAAACTGAAGGCAAAAGCCCGCCAAAGGAAAGTTACAAATAGGATCGAATTCTTGTTGCCAAAGTTGTCAGCCAAAACCAATTCCCCCTCTGTCCTATAAAGGAAAGTTGCAAATAGGATCGAATCCTTATTGCTAAAGTTGTCAGCCAAAACCAATTCTCCTCCTCTTTACCCTGTGACCAGGGGTCTCTATTTATAGAGATCAATCAAATAACTGCCTGGTTGATGTAAAAGCCAAATAATTGTCTTGTTGGCGTAAAAGGCCAAACTGTGAAGAAGATTACCTCCTTTACGCTGCGGTTATGACAACTGCTACCCACGTTCAAATAATCTTTTGAATCTGCGTATGACACGTATCCCTTTATAAGGTAACGCGTATAACTGTTTCTCGAAGATCATGGCATGCAAGCCACGTAGGTAACTCCCCCTTTGCAAATATAGCTGAGTTGGCATATTTCGAGGAGATAGCATACGGCGTACTCCTATAGTTAAAAATAGCCTGGTTGGCGTAAAAGCCAAATGACTGTCTTGTTGGCGTAAAAGGCCAAACTGTGAAGAAGATTGCCTCCTATACGCTGCGGTTATGATAACTGCTACCCACGTTCAAATAATCTTCTGAATCTGCGTATGACACGTATCTCTTTATAAGGTAACGCGTATAACTGCTTCTCGAAGATCATGGCATGCAAGCCACGTAGGTAACTGCCCCTTTGTAAATATAGCTGAGTTGGCATATTTCGAGGAGATAGCATACGACGTACTCCTATAGTTGAAATAGCCTGGTTGGCGTAAAAGCCAAATGACTGTCTTGTTGGCGTAAAAGGCCAAACTGTGAAGAAGATTACCTCATTTACGTTGCGGTTATGATAACTGCTACCCACATTCAAATAATCTTCTGAATCTGCGTATGACACGTATCCCTTTATAAGGTAACGCGTATAACTGCTTCTTGAAGATCATGGCATGCAAGCCACGTAGGTAACTGCCCCTTTGCAAATATAGCTGAGTTGGCATATTCGAGGAGATAGCATACGGCGTACTCCTATAGTTGAAAATAGCCTGGTTGGCGTAAAATGCAAGGATGGTGATGTGAGCGTATTAGTCACAGTCTTAGCTTTCCCAGTCATGACAAATATCAAAATATGTCACAAAATGACAACCTGAGTCTCTGTGCAAAATCATCATCACAGCCGTTCTCTCGATCATCGTGCAGTACTTTTGTCAAATGTCAGGTTCACTGATTTGACTGATAAATTCATCCGAGGAATACGAAGAGTTTCTTGTACAACTTTACGCTGCATTAAAAATAACGTATTTTAAACTTTACGCAGGAAGGTATAGCAACCTTTTACGCAGAACAGCCTTGAAGCTTGCTTTACGCGGACAGCTCTGAAGCCCTATTTTACGCCAAACAACCTTGAAGTTCTGTTTTACGCAGGCAGCTCTGAAGCCCTATTTTACGCCAAACAACCTTGAAGCTCTGTTTTACGCGGACATCTCTGAAGCCCTATTTTACGCCAAACAGTCTTGAAGCTCTATTTTATGCAGGCAGCTCTGAAGCCCTATTTTATGCCAAATAGCCTTGAAGCTCTGTTTTACGCAGACAGCTCTGAAGCCCTATTTTACGCCAAACAGCCTTGAAGCTCTGTTTTACGCAGACAGCTCTGAAGCTCTATTTTACGCCAAAGAGCCTTGAAGCTCTGTTTTACGCGGACAGCTCTGAAGCCCTATTTTACGCCAAACAACCTTGAAGCTCTGTTTTACGCAGGGAGAGACTTCATGTATGTTGGGGATTTTGACTGTAAAATATGCGGACAATTCTCCAGCATATTTTATGCTTCTACACCAACATCGCCGCGTACTTGTCCAATTTTGAACATCATCAAGGTACCCTTCTTCTAGCTCTCGTATCTCCTTGTGTATTGATCCAAATTTAGTTCTGTCGAATCCTATGCGAAGATCACTTGACCCTCTCAAAATTTCGTACAACTAGTTCGGAGTGTCGTATCTTGTGTCGGTCGCAAAATGCGACACAAAACAGGAAAAAAACACAAAATTATGTACTTCAAAAACTGTCCCGGAGCCCCATGTTCACGGCCATTTTTCTCCTAACCTGTTTAATAATTTTAGATTCTGTTTAAACAATTAATTAGACAATATAACCGAGATTAAGAACCTATAATTAGTTTATTTTAATTTGCTGTGTGTTATATTTTATTCGCGGGTGAAATCAACCACAAACTTAGTTTTAAAAACCCAATATTTCTCGAAACGGGGTGCGTCCCGCTAAACGAGGCAACTTAGTCATGTGCGAACTTCACCGAAAGGTGTGCACCGTTATTACGGACGTGTGAGATTTCACGAAAGTTGATTTGGATGTGCGTGCATACCGAAATCAACGCATATCCGTCGAAAATACCCCGTATCGGGCCTGTTCTGAAACTCGTTGTAACTTCGTGTACGCTCGTCGTTTCGAAACGAAACTTACGCCACGGCTCCACTTGACGGACGATTTTGTGAGCGGCTCATCGGAATCCAGTTCTGGACATTTTGTTGGGTTTATATCGTCGTTCTGGACTTGTAGACACTAAGTTTAACGAATTTGGAGAACTTTGTCTCTGACACATTTTTCGGTGCGAAGTGGGCCACATGTGGACCCCGCTTTGACCAAAAATTATCAATTTTGCCCCTGTGTCCAAATTGGACTTATGGGGTAGTCAACCCTAGCTATTTCATATCTTTTGAGAATGATGGTAATGTTTGTTTCAGCAACTGGAGGAGTACTTACAGATCCCACTGTAACTGGAGCAACTGTTGGAGTTCAAACCCCAGGAAAGTGTACATTGCCATACTTGCAGTAAATTATTTCATATTATTCTCTTGATCTATTTCTGTGATATATATGTTAAACCTAGGACCGTGTGACATTTTTTAACGTCCGAATAATATTCGGGTGCCAACGCCGTACGCGGAGTTGTGTAACGTCACCTAGAGATGGATATCGCGACCCTATACATTTTCGTGCTTGCATTATCAAGTACGTCATACCATAGGACATCTGACACTATTCATGAGACAGAATCTTCCTGAGTCATTCATGGTGATTCTGTATAGGCTACATGATTTGTGACGTAGACTTTATATATACACATAACTATCATATGACTTGCTGCATTAGATATGATCTTGCATGACATGGACATGAGACGTCGTGGACATGAGACGTGTGATTACATTGGGTGGGGAGAGACACAGGCTACAGGCTGATTTTATATATATATTTATTATTGTGAGGCCGTAGACTCTACACCAGAGCTAGACACATTACGTGATATTATTGCTACCGGCTCCCCGACACAGAGCTTGTAGTGGTCTCAGCCTGAGTACTAGTGATACTCTCACTTGCATATCACATAGTTGGTTACATAGTTGCCCTATTGATACATTTTATTTACTGTATTTATTTGGCTTGAGTTATTCTTGTACCTTGCTATGTCCCCTGAGGACCTGGATCTGGATTATGTCCCCAGGTGTAGCAGAGGAGATCTATCCTACCGTTGCCAGAGGACGAGGTGATAGCCGAGGATTTCTCCTGAGTATCTACTTTATCTATACTCAGTCTTTGTTGTTGTTAGACTCTTTTATTTCCTGTCTAATGAAATGTTGTATCAGACTTATTATCGGGTTGTTCCCCGATATACTTTATTGAGACTTGATGTTGGTTATATTTTATTATGCTGATATTGATCATATTTATCTTCTATGGATGAGATTAGATTGTGACATGTTTAGTAGACCTTTATTGTTGTTTACAGCTTAAGTACACCTTGATGGGTCCATTAAATTGGGTTTGCCCATTAGAGTGTGCTGCTGGCCATTGCCACGTGGCTAGTTCCTCGGTATTTTGGGACTGAGGCGTGACATATTTTAGCCTTGACATCGTCTCCGAAAAATTCAAACCCCCATGTATTGCACTTTTTGCCGTGGTTGATCACCATTAACATACGAGAACTCTTCTGAAAAGTAAACAATTGAATGAACTTATACATATATATAAAATATAGTTATCTATAAATAATTGGATGAACTTAGAACTATATATAAAATTATCATAACGTAATGTACTTACCGGATTGTTCCATATTTGGTATGCAATATGGTTCCCGATCGACGACAACATAGAGCAACCGTTTGGACGAGTCTCGACTGGACTATTTAGCTGCTGAGAAGGTCCTGAACCATCAATAGGCCGGTTTTCGAGGGTTGGTGGCCGAGTCTCGACTGGACAATCTGCATGCTGAGAAGGTCCTGAACCATCAGTTGGCCGGTTTTGGACGGTTGGTATGTCTTCATCGGAGGAGGAAGAAGAATCAAAAGTATTAGGAGCACGTCTTTTCGAACGAGTTACAGTCTTCTTCATCAGTCGACGTTTCCTAACTTGAGAGGGTGCCTCAGGGTCGAGGATAGTGAGGGCTGGTTCAACAGCACGCTGAACATTGCGTTCCTTACGCATCGACGCAGTAGGGCGTCTTCTTATGATACCTTCATCCTCAATGTCCTTCCGAGGGTCGTGACGATAAGACAAAAAAGATATATATTTTAACATCCCAAAATTAATTGAACATTCAGGACTGCAAAAATTTCTATAGTCCTATATATATACATGACTGTAGAAATTTCTACAGTCCTATATGTATACATGATTGTTAAAATTTCTACAGTCCTCTATACATAAAGGACTGCAGATATTTCAACAGTCCACAATGTATATAGGATTGTAGAAATGTCTACAGTCCAGCATGTTTCTGTCCTGTACGTTCGACGAATGTCGAACTTGTATGCCCTAATATCGGGTTCGAGACTCCAGAAATACGTCGAAACTACATCCGAAACTACATCCGAAGCTACATTCAGGACTATAATTTCAAGATTGGAAAGATAATTTTTGGAAAATTTTCGAAATGCAATAGAAATTATTAAAAATTGAGAAGGACAAGGAGGAGGAAGAATTGTACCTTGATTCTTTTGAGAGTTTGGGAGTCATCGATTAATGGTTGGAATTTGAGGAGATGGAGATTGCAAAATTTTAGGTTTCAAATGAAAGAAGGAAGAGGAGGGCTCCGACAAGAAAGGGAGGAGTAGGGCTCCGGCGGTGGAGGTTTGGAGGGTTTGGGAGGAGGAAGTAATGTTTGGGCTAGTATGAGTAAACTTCATACATTAATGGGCTAGTCCCAATACTGGGCTAGTCCCAAGTGTATTTTGTAGTGCCTTTATCATCAGCCCAAAAGAAAGAGGAAGTAGTAGTAGTAAGAGCAGTAGCAGTTGCAGTTGAGAGTGAGTAAAATTTCTCAAAGATCGAATTTTTATTCGTTATGTTTTTGCATTTTTGGGAATAATTTCTTGGGATTTGTGATGATTTTGATGCTAGGGTTTTTGCGGAGAGATGGCCGGCGGCGAGTCGAAGCTGTACCACTTCGAGGAGGTGTCGAAGCACAGCGCCACCAAGGACTGCTGGCTCATAATCGCGGGAAAGGTTCTATTTTTTCTTCTTCTTTTTCTTGAATTTTTGTATAGGAATTTTAGGAAAAAGTACACTTTCGTGATTTTTAAAAGGATTTTAAGCAAACAGATCCTCTCTTTTAGGTCCCATGATCAGATCGAGGCCGTGTCCGGCACGGGAGCTACAGAAATAGGCAAGCACACGCAGATGATGCTCTCGTTTCTGTGTCGGACACGTATCGGGTACGGCACGGAGGATTCACTAAGGCACACCCGTAGATTATCCCGGTGTCTGTGTTGCCATGTCAGCATTTTAGGAAAAATATATCATCTTTTAGATCCGACAATCAAATTGAGGCCGTGTCTGACACGGGAGCTCCAGACATAGGCTAGGACAGATGAGCTCCAGGCATAGGCTAGGGTACGTGTCGGTCACATATCGGGCATGACATGGAGGCTTCACTAGGGCACACTAAGATTATCGTGCTGTTGGTGTTGCCGTGTCTGTATTATGTCTTGATAAGAAAGCCGCATCCGTGTCGCTGTGCCTGTATCGTGTTGTTCAGTGCCTGTGGGACTGTAATTTTTTTTTTTTAATCTTAATATGAGGAACAAGAAGTCAAGAACACATAATTAGATTAGTATTAGTTTCAGTTTGGATGATGATGAGTTTGTGAAGATTGTAGGTGTGTATATAGGCATGCTATGGTGAATGAGTATTTTTTGCGTATATTTGGGTTTAGATTACCAAAGATTATTTGCAAGTTCCATGTTTTATACTTGTAACTTGACTCGGAGCTTTGATTACATTAATATTCTTTGGGAGATTGGTCAGATTTGTCTCACCGCATCTCTCTCTCTCTCTCTCAAAAGAAGAATATTTGCATGTTTTGACATCTTATTGTATGAAAATATCTGATCCAACAGAGAAATATTTGCATATGTAGCCTTAATTTTGAGCCTTTTGATGTTGTGTGATGTAAAAATTGGAGTATATGGTTGACAACTTGAGTTCTAGGGTGGGTTTGATATTTGTTGAAGCATATTGATATTTGTCATCCGAAGCTGCTTCTGTTAGTTGGTGTCATAAGCTACTGATTGATGGTTTGAAATATCTTATCAAACATGCCTTTGTTTTTGCAAAGAAACACATAAATGTGTTTGGAGCAACTGCTTATGCTATCTTCTGTGAATTTGCATTTTTTTTATGAGGCATATTTGAAAGCAAAGAGGAGATTGTTTTCGTAAGTTGCTTTAGCTTGTCATCGTTTTTATGAAAAAAAACCATTTCTGATTTCTCATACACCTTTACATTTTCATGAATTTAAGAGCTGAGAAAGCATGTTTTTACCAAACATTTTGGAACTTTTAACGACATAAACATGTTGGATAACTACATGCCTTTTGTAAGTTTCTTTTCACTCATGAAATTATGGAATGCCTAATTGGATATGTATTAAAAATGTAAAGGTATAAGATAAAAAAATAATCTAAATGGGGTATTTTCTGTAAAAAATAAATGATAGGCTGAAGTAGCTTTTGAAAGCAATCTCCTCGTACTTTCAAAAGTAACTCATGGAAAACATCAACTTTTTAACAGAGAAAGCAAAAATAAGTTATAGCAAACACATTTATGTGTTGCTTTTCAATGAAAAGCACAAGCCTGTTTAATGAGCTGTAGCAAACCTAGTCTTAGAATATTATCCATTGCGGGGAACTGGTTTTACTAGCATTTCTAGTGATCAATCATTTAATTCACAATTTACTATTTAAATTATTATCCATCATCAAGAGTATATTTTGGTTCTCTAAGAGCCTTTCTTTTGCCTCTACCTTAAACTTGTGTAAACTTAATGAGGGGCGGGAGCAGGGTCACCTCGGGTGCGACCATCTTATAGCATGCATGCCTGTATTTTTTGGTTTTGTGCCATGTGCAGCATAGTATAGTTTTGATCCTAGTATTAGGAATAAGAACTTAGTATCAGATTAGTATGTTTAATTTAGAAGCTTATCTTTTCTTTTCTTGGTTTCTTTCTTTTGTAAGAATAAAGATCCTGTCTTTTAGATCAGATTTGTATTTTTTTTCTTTCCTAGAAAGCACGAACGGAAAAATCCGTTTCAACATCACCGTGCCTGTATTGTGTCTTTACGTGCTAGGATGACTAAGTATATTGTGTCTTTACGTGCTAGGATGAGATTTTTGGTGTACGTTGGGTTTAAATTATCAAGAAATATTTGCTACTTGCAAGTTCCATGTTGTGTACACTCGAAACTTTAGTTTTGGGTGTGTTACGTTACATACTTATTGAAAACCAAGCTTTGATACGAATAGCTTGCCGACTTCAAACACTTGACTGAAAAATAACTTGAAAACCAAGCTTTCCAACTCGATCAGACTTCTAAATCGGAACCACGTTGGCACTAGAAGGCTGTGAGTTGATTTTGGAAATAGGAAGTTTGTAGAGCTCTCAATAGGCAGATGAAAGTGTGAGTGAATGAGTGAAAAACAATGGAGGGTTCAATGCCTATTTATAGGTTTTCTGGGGACAGAACTCGGGCAGAGTTCGGTCTCCATAACGTTCACATTTTTTAACGTTGCACCATATTCTGCTGGAGGAATGAGTCAATTCAGGAACTGCAGAAATTGGGTCTCATGGGACCGAGTTCGGTCAGAGCTCGGCCCAAGTTCGGTCTCCTTCAGGCCATAATGGTTTTTTGACAGTTTTGTGGCCAGTTTGGTTTTCGGTCCGAACCATGGATTTGGGCTTCCTAATGCCAATGCGACTCGATGTACATATTCCTAGACTCAAAATAAAATTCAAATACATCGACCAAAAATGAAATCACAAATCTTCTGTTGCAGTCTTTGTCAATCTTGTACTTTTGCAGTATTCAGTTTGTACTTGCATATATTAAATCAGGGTTTTGTCGATTGTCAAAATTAAGTTGACCGTGACATGCTTGTGTTAACAATCTCTTCCATTTTGATAAGTTACAAACTATAACCGATACATAAATACAAATATGGTATGACACGATATACAACTTTCCCCCGCAAATTGTGAGGGCAAACTTGCAACATTGAGCTTTGAACTTTGAACTTAGATCTTCTTTCTCTCTCCTTTGTATCATCTTCTCCATACTTGTATTTGTATCATCTTCTCCATACTTGTATCTTGTATTGTTCTTCTTCTCATGTATCGTTTTTCTTCTATCCCTTTGTCACTTGATCGAAATGGAAAAGCTCCCCCGAAATTGTTGACATAGCACATAAAGGTAGAGTGAAGAAACGCATACATATAATAGAGAAATGGATTTTTGAACAAAGATGAATATTTCAATACATAGATGAATAATCATAAAGAGATTTCATAGAAACTGTTGCAGACATGTAGTAATTGAATACTCAATAAAAGCATGAAACTTGCATTTTCTTTGAAACATGAAAGCTACAATGAAAGTGAAAACTATTAGCATATGTTGATACCAATCTTTTTAGAAAAGGTATAATCCAAGCATCAAAATTACTTCACAAACTTAAGTCAGACTAAAGAGTTTGAATTTGCGGCTATATTATAGAAACAAGTGCAAAATAGACTTTAACAAATCATATATACTATAAAGCTTTGATCATCTTGGTTTAGCTGTAGGGGCAAGATCCCAGCTAACGGTGGTCTGAAGACACTTAAATACTGTGTCATTTAAGATTATTTACACATTTTTGACAGGACCCTTTCGGCGTGTACCCAAAAGTAATTATTACTGTAAAGATTATAGATTTGAAAAGAATATAAACAACTTATATTTTTATACAGTATCGAAAGTCAAAACAAATAAAGTTGAAGCGATCTTCAGCTAGGAATTTTGTAAAAATATAAGCTAATTGATGTTCCTTAGCAACAAATTTTAAACAAATATCTCCGTGTAATTAATGATCTCTAAGAAATTGATGTCTAATTTATAGTCATAAATCAGTAGTAATATTGTTTTGAGAAAACATGCAATAACTGGTCAAAAACATAGTTTAAAAATTGAGAATCAACCAATGTATATATGCAAGCACAAAAATATATGCCTTTTAAGTAACAAACAACCTGTGCTAAACACATATATTTATGAAAGCCAATTACAATAACTATGACGATTATAATACAAATTATTGATGAGAAACTATCTCAAAACTATAAAGAATTAACTCAATTAAAAAACTCAAGATCCTACGAACTCAAGTGATATGTAAGCTTTTTAGAAAAGTATACTAAGAGTAACAAAGCATGCATAGACAAGTGTGTCATACTAATAGAAAGTTAGTAAATGACTCCATAGTATGAACTAATCACTTAAGGTAAATAACTAGCCATGAATTAAAAGAGAATTAAACTAATCATGCTAGTATCACATCTCACATTGATTAAAAATATGCTAGATTCTACAATTTTAGTTATTCTAGGAAGAATCAATTAGCACGTTACCAAAGTGGCTCCAGTGACCACACTTATGTTGGTGCAATTGCTTGAAAGATGACATTTGTAGCTTTACAATCACCAACACACTCCTCGATGCTAAGTCATGATACAAGATGCTCCACCTACAACATTAGGCAAAGACTTTGGTATCCAAAATTTGGATCCATATTGATTAGCTTTTGGAACACCATTTATACACATTCATATCAACTAGTTTTCTAGTTTTACATCGAGGTGAAATGTGTCCATTAGCACCACAATAATGACAGGTAGCATGAACATCAAGACTAGGTGCAACTTTGTGAATGTGTGCAATGATGTGATGTGATTTTTATGGATATTTGTAATAAAAAGCATGGTTACTAGAAGCTTTAGCTTTGCTTGCTTGTGTCTGGTTGTGAGTGACCTTGTGTTTTGTCACGTGTCTTGTGTTAAACTGGGTTATAGGTTGTACAACCTGTTTTTCCAATTTAATCTCTAACTTTTTAGAGGTGTCATAAACTTCATTGTACTTAGCAGTAAGTGCATCTATTCTCTGTGCAGCTAAGTTATACTTCTTTTCCGACTCATAAAGCTCATTAATTTTTGCATTCTCTTGTGTATTCTTTTCAATACTTTCAAGAGCGTTATGCAAACTTAACTTTAAAGAAGATATCTCATTCGTGTCACATGAAGTGGGTTTAACCTTATCTAATAATTGAGATTGTTTCATATACTCAATCTGTAGGTCCTGAAGTTCTTTCCTAATTTGTTTATACTTATTCCTTATCTTTTTATGATCTTCTAGCAAATCACTAAAAGCATCAGATAATTCATCAAAAGTGAAATCTTCATAGAGAGGATTTGTAGTTACCTTGTCTGTTAATGCTATTAGACATACATTTACAGTATTGCGATAATTCTCTTATTCTTCTTCAGAATCGTTTGCTTCGCTCTCGCACCATATGTTTGTGTTTGCATAGTTCCTTGATGAAGTCCTTCTCTTGCTTGAATGTTCATAGCGACTACCCTTTCTAATTGTAGGACATTCTTTCTTGATGTGGCCAATTTTCTTACAGTTGTAGCATACAGGTTCTTCGTCGTACTCCTTTCGGTTTGATTTCTCAAACTTCAAGAATTTTCTGAAGTTCCTGGATATAAGGGCAAGATCTTCATTGTTTGATTTCTCATCTTCAGTTTTAAATCTTCAGTTTTATCTTCTTGGACTTTCTTGTAATGAGCTTTGAAGGCGATTGTCTTCTCTTGCTTGAATGTTCATAGCGACTTCCCTTTCTAATTGTAGGACAGCCTTTCTTGATGTGGCCAATTTTTTTACAGTTGTAGCATACAGGTTCTCCGTCTACTCCTTTTGGTTTGATTTCTCAAACTTCAAGAATTTTCTGAAGTTCCTAGATATAAGGGCCAGATCTTCATCGTTTGATTCCTCGTCTTCAGTTTCATCTTCTTGGATTTTCTTGTGATGAGCTTTGAAGGCGATTGTCTTCTCTTTTGGAGCTGTTTTCTCGAAGTCTTTGAGATCCAACTCATGTGTCATTAGCTTACCCATAAGTGTCTCAGTAGACATTGTGGTGAGATCGTTTTCTTCTATGATCGCCGTTGCTTTAGGGTTCCAATTCTTGGTGAGTCCCCGAAGCACCTTGTAGATCTTTTATGATTGTTGTACTCCTTGCCAAGAGATGCATGATTAACAATATCAAGAAATCTTGTGAACTTTTGTGTAATAGTCTTATTTGGCTTCATCTTGAATGCCTCGTATTCTTGTGTTAATCTGCTGATCTTGGATTTCTTCGTTTGTGTAGTTCTTTCATGAGTAACCTCAAAAAGTTTTCAAATCTCATGTGAAGTGGTACAACACAGGTGGATACTCTGTTGAATTCAGTCATGTTTACAACACAAAATAATGCATTAATAGCTCTAGCATAAAGACTAGCTTGCTTCTTTTTCAGATAAGTATATTTATCATTAGGCTTTTCTACAAGATTACCATCAACAACAATTTTAGCATATTTTTTACAAGGTTGAGAAAAGCGCTAGGCGTTATCTAGCCCGCCTAGCGGCTTCCCAGGCCGCCGCCTAGATCTAGACGGTTCAAAAAAATAAAATAAAATAAAATAAACCTACTGAAAATTGCAGAAAAAGTCCATAAAATCATAAAATATGTATAGTCAAGCGTCAGGGGGACTAGGCGGACGCCTAGTCGGACATCGGGCGGGCACCAAGCGCTGCCTAGGCGGTCGCCTTTTAGAACAAAGGTTTTTTGTATCCATCTAGAACAATTGTCCAAAAATCAAAATCAAGATACTTCAAATAGAAACTCATACGTATTTTCCAGTACGTGTAGTTGGTACCATCAAATAGATATGGCCTATTTGTGGAATGACCTTCACCATTGTTGGTGTAAATGGATTTAGTGGTTGCCATGGATCTACTCAAGGATGTTAATCCCGATCAAGAGTCTGTATTCTGATACTAATTGAGGGACCGATATGGCAACTCTAGAGGGGGTGAATATAGTGCAATTACCCAATAAAAATTAAGGCAATGCACCTACTAAGATATAGCAGTAATAAAGCAAGTATATGGAAATGTAAATAAAGTTCAGAACAACAAACGCAAACATCGAGATTTTATACCGGTTTCCATCGTGGAGGATTAATTCCATCCCGAGAACTCTTGTTTGAAGTTAAATCCACTATTGTCACAAATAGTGAATACACCACGTGCTTTGATCCGAAGGACACGCCGACTTCTTACAACACGAGTTTTGATCCGAATGACTCGTCGACTTCTTACAACCACAAGCTTTGATCCGAAAAGCTTGCCGACTTCAAATACTTGATTGAAAAATTACTTGAAGATCAAGCTTTACAACTCAATCAGACTTCTAAATCGGAACCGCATTGGCACTAGAAGGCTGAGAGTTGATCTTGGAAATAGGAAGTTTGTAAAGCTCTCAATAGGCAGATGAAAGTGTGAGTGAATGAGTGAAAAACAATGGAGGGTTCAATGTCTATTTATAGTTTTTCTGGGGACATAACTCGGGCATAGTTCAGTCTTCATAACGTTCATATTTTTGAACGTTGCACAATATTATGCTGGAGGAAGGAGTCAATTCAAGAACTGCAGAAATTGGGTCTCAGTGGACCGAGTTCGGCCCGAGTTCGGTCTCCTTCAGGCCATAATGGTTTTTGGACAATTTTGTGGCCAGTTTGGTATTGGGTCCGAACCATGGATTTGGGCTTCCTAATGCCAGTGCGACTCAATGTACATATTAATAGACTCAAAATAAAATTCAAATACATAGACCAAAAATGAAATCACAAATCTTCTGTTGCAGTCTTTGTCAGTCTTATACTGTTGCAGTCTTCAGTTTATACTTGCATATATTGAATTAGGGTTTTGTCGATTGTCAAAATTAAGTTGACCGTGTCATGCTTGTATCCTATGTTATCCGGACTCTCCACTTTAAGGAGAAGTACCCGTGTCGATCCGATGGGACATGGGTATGGGATCCGTATCCGATCCTCCGGGGTGACAATCAGATCCTTTATGGTGACAATCGGGAGACTAGTAGTGAAGTTGATAGTTTATTTTAATGTGGTAGTGAAGTAGATAGTTTATTTTAATATGATAGACTGGTAGTAAAGTAGTAGGGGAGCTGAATGGACGATCTCTTAGGGACTTATTCAACTAATTCAGTAATGTTTACTACTAGTTTATAATTACATGTTTTTTTTATGAAATCTTAGTTATATCCCCATACTCGTGTCCAAAATTTGGATCATTTTTAGTCGAGTTAGTGTGTCTTTCAATTATGAGTTTGAAGAGGCCGACTCTTGGATATGTAGCCATACCTGACACCCGTACCCGAGTCAAAGTAACATAGCTTGTGTCAACACTTATGTTACGTCACATTATTTCATTACGTTACACTACGTAATATTGTACGCTACGTAATCTATGCAGTTGAATTAGTAGCGCTGATTATAATTTATGCAGCAAAAAGCGAAACGAGGGCATCCATATCAGTCATGCTGCTTGAAAGATGTGAATAACCTTGCATATGCTTATGAACTCTCATTCGGTTGCAGGAAAAGTAGATCCTATCCTTTTTGCTGTTGAGTTAGTAATGATGATTCAGCAAAAAGCGAAGCAGCATCCATATCAGTTGTGCTGCTTGAAAGATGTGAATAACCTTGCGTAGGCTCATGAACTCTTATTCGGTTGCAGGAAAAGTAGATTCTATCCTTTTTGCTCGTTATTAGGAGTTTGTGGGAGGAATTAGGGAGGTTGATAATAGATTTTCCAGGCATGGTGTCATTAGAGATGCATTTGATCTTACTGAAGTAAACTTTTTCTTGTTTTAAAATCTTCAAGTCATGTATTTCCAAGAAACTTGTACTTATGATTCCTTTGTTATATTTCATTATTTTTTGCTGTTGTGTTATCTTTTGCCTAAGTTGCACTGGAGATGTCTTACCCATTCCATGTACTTATGGAATACTTGGATATTGCAATCCTCTAAGGACGTCTCCAAGAATTTCAAAGATGTTTATGGTAAATGGATCAATGACTTAAGGAAGCAAAATAAATAGAAGAAAATAACAGAAACTTCAAAGATATGAATTATGAATGCATCTTTATCATAATTTTCACCCCTATCTGTTGAACAAATTTACCTTCCCTTTGGTGAATAGCTCTTCCACAGTTCCACTTCTCCTGCATGTTATTTTTGTTGTCAATTATACAAAATAAACTTGTCTTTTAAAGCTCTCATTTCTTATTTCTATTTTTTGTTGAAGAAACTATACCCTGGTTTCATAATTGCTTTGTTGTTGTATCCATATTGTGTTAAATCATGTTTTATTTCAGCCACTACACCATAACATTAGTGTTACGGTGAGGGTTGTATATTTATGTTATTCTAATACAGCCCTGCTGGTCGAGTGCCAATATTGTGGTTGGAGCTGGATTCTTGCAGCGGTACATCTTTTTATATATGCTTAAAATGGCGCATTGGGTGAGATTTGAACCTGGATTGCTTTGATACGAAGTCCTCTTTTTCACTGGAATTCCGGTTTCCTCTGATAGCAAATATTTATTTCTTCACCTTGTCTTCTAGTTCATATCCAAAATAAGCTGAGATGCATTATGTTCATGGATATCCTTATATAAGCTGGGTATTTGTCTGTGTTCATGGATATTTTGCAGTGACAGATTTAAAGTTACTTGTTGAAATTGTAGTGTGATTGCTTCCTGTGATTCACTAACTTCTTGTGATTTATTGACTGATACATCTCTATTACTTCATTACATAGAACAAAGGATCATGCATACCTTCCTCCCTGATGAAGTTTGCTGCTATCTTCTATCGCTAATCTCATAACGTATATTAGAAAGTGTGCACCTAGTTATGATATGAAAGTGTGCACATAGTTATGATATGAATTATAGTCCGTATTTATTTTATTACTGTCCCTAATTTTTATGTTTGTGCTCGTTATGCTCATCTAGAAGGTCTGAAATGAAAGTTTATGCATAGATTTTTATGCTACATGATTTTTGTTCCCATAATCAAGATGAGAACCTGGTTGTTTTTGTTTAACAATGAAACTCGACTTCCACCAGAAAATTGACTTCCATTTTTCTGTGCAATAATTACGCCTCAGGTTTATGATGTTACCCCGTTTATGGATGATCATCCTGGTGGTGATGAAGTCTTGTTAGCTGCTACTGGTAAGAATTGAATTGACTACTTGTAACCTTTAATTTGTATTTTACTTCCCCTGCTCTGTTTAGTAGAGATTTTGATGTAATCTTAACCAAAATTCATTAGGAATGATACTGTAAACAGTGCCTTAGTGTTAACCCAAGGTTCCTGTGAGATTAATCTCTTTCCTTTGAAAAGAAATATTTGTAAAAGGGGTTTTCAAGATATAGGTCCCTTAAATTGTGCCTATATTGACATGATCTATTTGGTCACCCAAATCCTATTGTTTGTTTCATAGCCCACCTAATCCCGAGTTGAACATGCATTTCATCTTGTCAGAGAAAGTCATTAAAGGTAAGAGAGTTTAATTTCTCTTGTGGTAACTGGTTATCTGAAAAAGAGGAACCTTCAATATGACTTCCTCTTAGGGACTGTGTTGTAACTGGAAAGTAACATAGAAACTAGTGAAAAGTTATCCTATTTTTTCCTATGTACTGTATCGTTCTTAGAAACTAACGTTAGAAATTTAGTGCCATGTCAGCAAGATTGGAAACTAGTGGTTCATTTAGTTTCCGGCCTAAATGGTGGAAAGTCAAATAAACTATAGGAGGCCGTATTTATATTTATTACTATATATATGTTATTTTAATGGTGACATATTCATCGTATTGTTTTTTTTTTTTTTTTTTTACTCTATTTTCTAGTAAATGTTTTGAGCTTGGAAACCTAATTTTTCGATTTTCTATAAACTCGAAAGAAACAAAGTTTAAGTTTCTAATGTTTCTAGTTGTCAAACTTTAGCCCCTTGTAAGTAGGGGTGATGAAAGTGAAAAGTGCAAATTCAGCATGAAATAAGTTGCAGTTTTCGGGAAGTGCAAATCCGAGTTATTGTTTGGTAAGAGTATCAATAGTGCTTCATGGATGTGTGCCATTTTAAAATTCAAAACCACTGAATGTCCAAATCCTCTTTTAAAATCTGAATGTGGAGATTTTTTTTCATGACATTGAAAGCCCATTTTTAGTTGGATTTCGACTTTTATGCAGTTGCAATGTTTACGAACATTGAAAGTGGGCCATTCAAGGAACTAGAAATCCACTTTCAGTGTTCGGTAAACATTGAATGTTTCTGCAAGTGTAAATTAATTGAAAGTGGAAATTAGATTAAGACTTTTAGGCATTTTCATTGTTTACTGAACATTGAAAATGGACTTTGCCAGGGCCAGCCCTGAGCTCATGGGAGCCCGGTGCGAAGTTTCAAAATGAGGTCCCATACATAATGTAAAAAAATGAAACAAAAGTAAAATAAAGAATATATCTCCACCAAGATTTGAACTAGGAACCTCTCATGTGCAAGTCTACTGTAATAACCATTACACTGTCACGACCTGCATCCTGTTGATCGGACACGAGTACGTGAATACGTCCAGCCTACGCCGCAGTATCGGCGGTAGTAAGCTGTATAAACCTCTTTTATAATCATCCAACATTCCGTATATAATTCTCACATCCACAATAATTTCTATTTTAGCTCTTTCACAACAAATAACTAAATAGACAAGAAATAAGGAGAAGAAATAGGAAGTACTAGTATATCAAAACTATAGTTTTTTGTACATATATTCATTCATAGTTTTAGTACATGCCAAAAGATAAGTTAAATCGGAAACTACCCGCTTAGTATGCCAAAAAGAAAATACTAGTCTAGCTAATTAACTACGCTTCAAAAGTAATCTCCTGAGTAGAGACAGGCTCCTCAACGTGGTCATCTGCTATGTCCTGTGGGCCATAGAAGGTAGGAGCATAGTCTTCATCATTTCCTAACATGTCAACGGATCCAGTCAGAATTGGAGCAAGTACTAATACACGACAGAATTATACTAAATAATCATGATAAATAGTGAAAACTGGAACTAAGTAGCAATGTACTATAAAGTATGGAAATAAGAGAAGCATAAATATCGCAGGACTTGAAAATGAAACTACTACAAGATGATAATAAACTACATGTGTGTACTTGTGTATTTAGAATACGTAGTTGGCATGTAGGGGTTATAAGGCTAATAAGGCACGTCATAGACAACTAGCAGTCAGGAATAATTGAGTATAAGGCTGTTGGTACAGTCGTATACTCAACAGCTAGCAGTCATGACATGATGGAAAGGGTAAACCACATGCCTCCTATTATTCTCCCTCCCGACATGAAAATCAATGTACATAATACGGAAATTCAGTTTCTACAACTAAGTGTGACCATGGAAAAAGGTGCGCTGTAGAGTAAAGAACTAAATATCATATTATAAAGGATAAAATTGAAGTGCAGGGTACTTGTCTCAAAATGAAGTCGACGTATCGGTCACGATCGTGCCAGTACGAAATTTAGCCTAAATGCTAATATCCAAATAAGATTCAAATTGCAGGAAATAATATTGCCATAGAGTAGACCAGGATCGTCCAAATTGTCCAGATTGATATAAAATAGCCCAGATTTAAAAATTCGACAAGGATCGGAAGTACATCCTTCATATGTTCACAGTACTCTCATTACCTATTTAATTTGAAAGATAACCTACATATTCAGTACGTCTATATATACATATATACTTAAGTCTAAACTTCTTTCTACCCAACATACCCATATAGTTATTTATTTAAATATGACACTCCATTCACTCCACCACAACAAAGAAACTATTCTTTGCTTAATGCTACTATTGCTAGCACAAGGACACACACAACATACTCCTTGGTCATTGGCCGCTTCTTCTTCTTCTTCTTCTTCTTAGGTTGTTTGCTCAACTATTCATTTATTAGTCCTATGGACTTGAATATGGAGCTACTATATTTCTAACAAAAACCACACAAAAGATCCATCCACTTTTTGCTTCTTGTTTGCTATTTAGCTCTTCACACACATTGACACTTGTTTCTTTTATTTATCACACGGTAATACTTTCTTATTTATCTATCCCACACACACCCACTAGCTAACTCTTGCTCCATTTATTATGCTACGATGGGTTTAGTTAGTTCTTGTTTTATTCCGAATTTGGTAAAAAGAAGATAGAAGCTCACCTAGCCTTGGGAATGAGCCGAGAGCCGAGACAGTCGTCGGAACGAAAGCAGTCGTTGGCTGCGGCGTGTCAACGAGTGAGAAGGGGTGAGGTTTAGAGTCCACTGATGAGTCGAGGGCGTCGGAAAGACCGACGGGTGGATGGATCTGTGCGGGTGAACGCACAGTGAGGGGAGTATAGCTGGGTTGTGTGGAGAGGATGGATGTGACCGGGTGCTATACCTCCTTCATCCATGCATGGTGACACCTAGCATGGCTAGGTGTCTATGTATATTTGAAAATTGCATAAATTTAATTAATGACTTAAATGCAAAAATATTTAATAAAGTTTGAAAAGAAAAATAATTATATTCGTAATATTTAAGATATGAATATATTATTAATTAATCATAAATTCAATGATTAAGAAATTATAATTTAAAAACCCAATTATTAACCTAATCATTAAGTGATAATCCCCAATCATCTATAATGATTGAGTAATAGTAATTAACGATGGGTTATTCTAAATAATGATTGTTTTAATGTTTTAATAATAGTTAATTAATGGTTATTAATATTATCGAAAAAGATTAAAAAAAATTCTCAAATTTACTGGTTAGGGTAGTTACATACTTCTTTTCTTAGAAAAATTTCGTCCTCGAAATTAAAAAAAAAAATCAAAATATGTCACGAAATGAAAGATCGAAAGTTGGAATATACCTCAAAGTTCAAAAAGATATGGAAAACGTTCTCTAATTTCATCTTCTCGCTCCCAAGTGGATTTACCGGGAGAGATGCCTCCATGCAACACGAACAAGTGAAATGACTTGATTCCTTAAAACTTCTTCCTTCGGTCCAAAATCTCCACATGCTTCTCTTGGTAAGTTAAACTGGGACCCACTTCGATGTCTGAATAGTCCAAAATGTGACTTGGATCTGCGACGTACTTCCTCAGTTGTGACACATGAAACACGTTATGGACTCCATCAAGATTGGGAGGCAATGCCAAGCGGTATGCCACTTCTCCGACTTTCTCCAATATGCTAAATGGTCCAATAAATCTTGGATTGAGCTTTCCACTTCTACCAAATCTAATCGTGCCACGTGTCGGAGAAATCTTCAAGAATACCAAGTCTCCAACCTCAAATTCTAGCGGTCTTCGGTGATTATCAGCCTATTGACGTCTATCTTGTGCCACACGAAGTCTTTCCTTTATTTGTTTCACCTTTTCTGCTGCATCGACCACCATTTCTGGCCCTAATAAAGCTCTTTCTCCTACATGTCCCATGATAGTAGGGTACGACATCTTCGTCCATATAAAGCCTAAAAAGGAGTTATTTCAATACTTGCTTGGTATTTGTTATTATAAGAGAACTCCACAAGATGTAAATACTCTTCCCATGATCCTCTAAAATCCAAGACACATGTCCGGAGCATATCTTCAACTGTTTGAATGGTTCGTTCAGATTGTCCATTAGTTTGCGGGTGATAAGCTGTACTGAATTTGAGTTGAGTCCCCAGGATAGCTTGTAAGCTCTTCCAAAAGTGGGAGGTAAATCTCGAATCTCTGTCAGAGACTATGCTGACTCAAACTCCATGAAGTCTAACAATCTGTCGAATGTATAAGTCTGCCAACTTTTTTGTAGATAGTCCCACTTTGAATGGCAGAAAATGTGCAGACTTGGTCATTCTATCCACTATAACATAAATTACATCCTTTCCACTAGGTAACCTCGGAAGCCCAGAAACAAAATCCATGGTAATGTGTTCCCACTTTCACTCCGTAATGGGTAAGGGATTGAAGTAATCCTCCGGGTCTTTGTCTTTCAGTTTTTACTTGTTGACACACCAAGCAACGTGAGACAAATTGGACTACTTCTCTTTTCATACCGTACCACCAAACGTACATTCTTATATCTTTGTACATTTTGTTGGCTCCTGGATGTATAAAGTATTGAGATCTGTGTGCTTCTTGCATAATTTCTTCTCTTATATCTCCTTGAGGTACACATAATCTATTTCTATGTCTTAGTGAACCATCCTTATGAATTGTAAAATCTTCCAATAATCCAACTTTTACTTGGGCTCGAATGCTTCGTAGGCCTTCATCTTGAAACTGAGTCTCCTTAATTTTGTCTATTAAAGTTGATTGAATTCTCAAATTCATCATTTGTCCTTCTATGCTGGGAATAATTATCTCAATCTCCAAACTTTCTAAGTCCTCTAGTAAATGTCGGTTCCTCGTCAAATACATTGCCATAGGATATCTGCTTAGAGCATCAGCAAGTATATTGGCTTTCCTTGGATGATATTGAAGAGTGATATCAAAATCTTTCATTAATTCCAGCCACCTTCTTTACCACATATTCAATTCTTTTTGAGTAAAAATATATTTTAAACTCTTGCGATATGTAAAAATTCAACTATTTCTCCATAAAGATAATGCTCCCATGATTTAAGAGCAAAGATTACAACTGCTAATTCTAAGTCATGAGTATGGTAGTTCTTTTCATGTGGTCGGAGTTGCCTTGAAGCATAAGCTACCACTTTCTTGTTCTGCTCCAAAAACATCCTAGACCTTTTCCAGATGCATCACTGTATATAACAAAACCTCCAGTTTCCGATGGTTAGTCAGAATAGGGGCAGTTGTTAGTCTCTTCTTTAATTCCTCGAAAGCATGCTGGCATTCATTAGTCCATATAAATTCTTCATTCTTCCTTGTTAATTTTGTCAAGGGTTCAGCAATTCTAGCAAAATCTTTTACAAACTTTCGATAATAGCCAGCTAGTCCTAAGAAACTTCTAATTTCTGCTACAGAGTCTGGAATGGGCCATAATTCTACTGTTGCTACCTTCTTAGGATCTACTGCTATGCCATTTCCAGTTATAACATGTCCCAAAAATTCTACTTTGTCTAGAAAGAATGCACATTTAGATAGTTTTCATAAAGTTTTAACTTCCTTAATGTCTCCAATACAAGCCTCAAGTGTTCTTCATGTTCTTCTGGAGTATTGGAATTAATCAAAATATCATCAATGAAGACTACCACAAATTTGTCTAGATATTGTTGAAAGACTATGTTCATTAAATTCATAAATACTGCTGGAGCATTAGTTAATCCGAACGGCATCACTAAAAATTCAGTGTCCGTTCCGGATGTTGAAAGCAGTTTTGGGGATGTCTTCTTTCCTTACTCTTACTTGATGGTAGCCAGATCTCAAGTCAATCTTCGAGAATACCCGAGCTCCACTTAATTGATCAAATAAATCATCTATCATTGGTAGGGGATATTTATTCTTGATTGTTAAAGAATTCAAAGCCCTATAATCAATACACATTCGAGATTATCCATCCTTTTTGGCACAAAAAATACTGGAGCTCCCCATGGCGAAACACTAGACCTAATGAAACCTTTGTCTTCTAACTCTTTTATCTGCTCATTTTATTCTACTATCTCCTTCTTGTTGATTCTATATGGACTCTGAGATACTTGAGCTGCTCCTGGCACTAAGTCAATAGAGAATTCAACTTCTCGGTCGAGGGTAATCCTGGGAGATCCTCAGGGAAGACATCAAGATATTCAGAAATGATAGGTGGTGGTAATTCTTCTGTTACTAGGGATCCACAAATTTTGTTACTACCCAATTCTTTGGCACCTCTAGTAAATTCAAATTATGGCTTGGCAGTGGATCTAAAGATTACACTACCCCTGTGACAATCTATGGTGGCATGGTGCTTACTCAACCAATCCATACCCAGAATAATGTCGAAACTAGGTATTGGTATTTCGAGTAGCCTAGCACGTAATTCTCTTCCACATAGTGCGATAGGACAGTTGTTACATGCATCACTAACCGGAATAATTCCTCCACCGGTAATGATCTTATAATAACTTCTAAGAGGTTCTGTGACTAAGTTATGCTTCATGAGAAAATCTTCAGACATGAATGAATGTGATGCTCCAGAATCACATAAAGTAATTGCTGGTACTGAATTTACAAGCACATAACCTATGATCACATTTGTTGCAGCTTACTCCAGAGTCATTGCAAAAGCACGTCCCTGTTGAGGTGCACCCCTTTGTTGTTGGTGGTGCTGAGCAAAAGCGTTGCTGCTGAGATGGGAGTGGTGGCCCTCTCTGCTGTATTACTGGGGGACTGGCCTGAACTGGAGCATTTTGTACAGTTGTCCGTCCTTGAGCAGCAGGACAGTCCTTCATCTGATGTGATGTCGATCCACAATATAGACATACTCCCAGCCTTTTCCTACAAACTTGCCAAGTGTGGCCTTGTTTTTGACAGTAGCCACATATGGTAGCTTGTCGGTTCTGTCCTTGAGGTTGCTGTTGTGGTGTTGAAGCTCGAGGAGGAAGTCGCTGAGGTTGTTGTGGGGCCCTCTGCTGCAACTGTTGATGGAATGGACATTTGTTGGGTCCCACATTTCCAGTCCCAACATCTCTTTCCCTCTTCAGTTTGGGTCCCATGTCTCTTTCCACACCTTGTGCCCCACTCAGAATTTCTTCACAAGTACGAGCTCGACTAGTGGTGACAGCAAGGTGGATATCAGGAGACAGTCCCTTCTTGAATCTACGAGCTCTATCTTCAGGGGTACGGACCATATATTCCGCGAAATGGCTTAGTCTACTAAATTCAACAGTGTATTCATCAACAGTAAGATTACCCTGCTCAACCTCTAAAATCGACTTTCGAGGGCTTCTCGTGCCACTTCGGGATAAAACTTAATTCTTGAATAGCCTCTTGAATTCCTCCCAAGTGATTTCTGGAGCTGATAACTGGGGTTCATCTCTATACCAAGTTCGAGCTATATCAAATAATTGCATGCTTGCAGCTTCCACCTTAAGGTCATTAGGGATTCGAGCAATCTTCAAGAGTCGCTCCACATTCTCTGTCCATTCATCGGCATAAAGAATTCCTTCAGTCCCATAGAAATCCAGGGGTCCAAGGTTCTTGAAGTCTTTGGCATTTCCTGGCTTCAATTGTGGGGGATGTGGGGCCTCCTTGATTCGAAGATCATCCACAAGGTTGGTTCGGAGGAGGGTGGTCTGCTCTCTGGGAATCAATAAGTCCCCGGAATACTCCGAGTAGCTGCACTCCATCCATAGTAACAGTCGGAGTAACTAGTGGAGGACGAAGCTCATGGGTTTCAAACATAGCCTGCTCGATGGTTTCAGATGAGCCTGCTACGGTATTACTTGTCTGTACTATTCTAAAAGTTTTAAAGAACAAAATGAATAGAAATAGTCATCTGGATTCCAAAGAAGATAGAAAATTTACTAAGGTATGATGTCGAGTTTCCTATTCTGTGAATGGGTTCTTCCTAAAATCTCCAATCTTAACTTTAGGTTCTAACCTAAGACATTGCATTATTCGCGAAGTCGGGACCTGTATGGGCCACCATAAAAACGTGTCACAACCAGCATCCTGTTGATCGGATACGAGTACGTGAATACGTCCAGCCTACGCCGCAGTATCGGCGGTAGTACGCTGTCTAAATCTCTTTTATAATCATCCAACATTCCATATATAATTTCCACATCCACAATAATTTCTATTCTAGCCCATTCACAACAGATAACTAAATAGACAAGAAATAAGGACAAGAAATAGGAAGTACTAGTATATCAAAACTATAGTTTTTTGTACATATATTCATCCATAGTTTTAGTACAGGCCAAAAGATAAGTTAAATTGGGAACAATTCGATTAGTATGCCAAAAAGAAAATACTAATCTAGCTAATTAACTACGCTTCAAAAGTAATCTCCTGAGTAGAAACAGGCTCCTCAACGTGGTCATCTGCTATGTCCTGTGGGCCATAGAAGGTAGGAGCATAGTCTTCATCATTTCCTAATATGTCAACGGATCCAGTCAGGATTGGAGCAAGTACCAATACACGACAGAATTATACTAAATAATCGTGATAAATAGTGAAAACTGGAACTAAGTAGCAATGTACTATAAAGCATGGAAATTAGAGAACATAAATATCACAGGACTTGAAAATGAAACTACTACAAGATGATAATGAACTACATGTGTGTACTTGTGTATTTAGAATACATAGTTGGCATGTAGGGGTTATAAGGCTAATAAGACACGTCATAGACGGCTGACAGTCAGGAATAATCGAGTATAAGGCTGTTGGTACAGTCGTATACTCAACAGTTAGCAGTCATGACATGATGGAAAGGGTAAACCACATGCCTTCTATTATTCTCCCTCCCGACACGAAAATTAAGGTACATAATACGAAAATTCAGTTTCTACAACTAAGTGTGACCATGGAAAATGTGCGCTAGTAGAGTAGAGAACTAAATATCATATTATAAAGGATAAAACTGAAGTGCAGGGTACTTGCCTCAAAATGATTTGAAATCGACGTATCGGTCACGATCGTGCCGGTACGGAATTTAGCCTAAATGCTAATATCCAAATAAGATTCCAATTGCAGGAAATAATATTGCCATAGAGTAGTCCAGGATAGTCCAAATTGTCCAAATTGATATAAAATAGCCCAGATTTGAAATTTCGACAAGGATCGAATTTTAGATATTTCGGAGTCCGCACACGGTCCACAAAGAGACATAAAATAGCTAAATTAGACATTTGCTAAAAATGTACAATTTTAACTAGAAAAAAAAAATTGAGTTATCATATTTTCCTTATAGTTTAACCATATATTTTCTTTCCTTTTGAACGTACATGCTTTGTTATAATTAACTTATGTTTGCTATTAATGCATTTAGGAAATGTCTTTAGAAGTACATCCTTCATATGTTCACAGTACTCTTATTACCTATTTAATTTGAAAGATAACCTACATATTCAGTACGTCTATATATACATATATACTTAAGTCTAAACTTCTTTCTACCCAACATACCCATATAGTTATTTATTTAAATAGGACACTCCATTCACTCCACCACAGCAAAGAAACTATTCTTTTGCTTAATGCCTACTATTGCTAGCACAAGGACACACACACACAACATACTCCTTGGTCGTTGGCCGCTTCTTCTTCTTCTTCTTCTTCTTCTTCGGTTGTTTGGTCAACTATTCATTTATTAGTCCTATGGACTTGAATATGGAGCTACTATATTTCTAACAAAAACCACACAAAAGATCCATCCACTTTTTGCTTCTTGTTTGCTATTTAGCTCTTCACACACATTGACACTTGTTTCTTTTATTTATCACACGGCAATACTTTCTTATTTACCTATCCCACACACACCCACTAGCTAACTCTTGCTCCATTTATTATGCTACGGTGGGTTTAGTTATTTCTTGTTTTATTCCGAATTTGGAAAAAAAGAAGATATAAGCTCACCTAGCCTTAGGAATGAGCCGAGTGCCGAGACAGTCATCGGAACGAAAGCAGTCGTTGGCCGCGGCGCGTCAACGAGTGAGAAGGGGTGACGTTTAGAGTCCACTGGTGAGTCGAGGGCGTAGGAAAGACCGGCGGGTGGATGGATCTGTGCGGGTGAACGCACAGTGAGGGGAGTATGGCTGGGTTGAGGGGAGAGGATGGGTGTGACCGGGTGCTATACTGCTAGGGAGAAATATATGGGGTTAATAATGAAACCCCTCTCTAAAAATCTTTTCAACATCATAATTAGAAATTTTAAGTGAACTTTCTAAAATACCCTCCTTCATCCATGCATGGTGGCACCTAGCATGGCTAGGTGTCCATGTATATTTGGAAATTGCATAAATTTAATTAATAACTAAAATGCAAGAATATTTAATAAAGTTTGAAAAGAAAAATAATTATATTCGTTATATTTAAGATATGAATATATTATTAATTAATCATAAATTCAATGATTAAGAAATCATAATTTAATAACCCAATTATTAACCTAATTATTAAGTGATAATCCCCAATCATCTATAATGATTGATTAATAGTAATTAACGATGGGTTATTCTAAATAATGTTTATTTTAATGTTTTAATAATAGTTAATTAATGGTTATTAATATTATTGAAAAAAATTAAAAAAATTCTCAAATTTACCGGTTAGGGTAGTTACAACACTACAATTTCTTTGTGATAAGAAAGGCCCATGATAAATACTAGTTCTATTTTCGGTACAAAATTATTTATATATTTAAAAAAAAAAATTAGTCCTTCTGATCCATGGGACCCTGGGCGGTCGTCCTGGGACAGGGCCGGCCTTGGACTTTGCCCACTTTTGGTTGGTTGGAAGTGGCCGTTCAAGGAATTGGAAATCCACCTTCAATGTGTGTTTAACATTAAAAGTGTCTGAAAGTATAAATCCAACTGAAACTTGACCTTCGATGTCATATAAGTTTTTTACCCATTCTCTGTTGCGAAATTTAAAAGAGGATGTTGACTTATCAACCATTTTGAATTTTAAAGTCTGCACATTCATGAACCACTCATGTTTTACCTAACACTTTCTTTGGATTTGGACTTTCGTGAAAGTGCAACTTATTTTATGTTGTAACTTTGGTAACTCACTTCTAAGCAACCAAACGGGTCTTAGTGGTAAGTCTGGTTAACTGCCAACTTGAATTTGAAAGGAGGAGAATCATCAACCAAACATGCCTTAGTAGCAAGTAAAGTCAGGTTTAAGTAGTGAATGAGGAACCATCAGTACTAAGGTGTTAATTTAGATCAGTAATGCAAAAGCAAGCTCCCCTAAAGAAATATAACCATATTATTTTAGCTGCACATCTACCTGTTGCTCGTGCAATAGGGTGTTAGAACTCTACAATAGATAAGCCATGATGGGGGCAATCAGCAACTTATGATAGAGATGCATCTATAATTTTGTAAATATAATAGCTAAAGCAGTATGAGCGAAGCTATGCGCTAATAACCCTCAAGAAATTATCAGGTTCGCAGTATCGGTATCGGAATTAGTATGGGACATGCGGTTTCGGATCGGAGTATCGGATTTTTTGATATCAGAAAGCAAATAATTATTAATAAAAGTTTAATATGGTTTCTTAGTAGTTTTGAAATTAAATGAAATACTAGTTACCCTTGCCGATATATAAGTTTTTCTTTTCTTTTACAACCTTGCACCCTTGCTGATTGGTCTTTTTCGTTCATTTTTTTTTTTTGCCGAATTGACGGAAAAGAGCTCCAATGTCAGTATAAGTCAGTATCTGGTATCGGTCAGTATCGGATCGGGACATGCCAAACCGTATCGGTATCGACCGATACTGCAAACCATGGAAAAAAAAAAAGCTTAAATAAACAATAGTAATGCTCTTCTAACCTCCATCAAGTCTTGGAACACCTGTTTATTGAGTAAATTCTCCATTTTAATCATGCAGGAAAAGATGCAACAAACGACTTCGAAGATGTTGGCCACAGCGACTCCGCAAGGGAGATGATGGAAAAGTACTACATCGGGGAGATCGACGCCTCGACCGTTCCATCAAAGCGCTCTTACGTTCCGCCTCAGCAACCGGCACACGACCAAGGCCAAGGCAGAACTTCCGATTTCGTGATCAAAATCCTACAGTTCCTGGTGCCTATCCTGATCTTGGGCTTAGCCTTCGGTGTTCGGCACTTCACCAAGGTAGAATAGTTCCCTGTCATCCTCTTCTGCAGTGATTAGGTAGATGGGATTATTTAGAAGTAATGCCCTGCATTCAGTACAATGACATTGCTTTTGTATGGTCGAGTTGTGTTCTGTTTTCCTGACATCGCTGTGGTAAAGTTGGAATGTTTGCGTTATGATGCTATAACCGATGGATTGGAGTCAGTAAACACAGCAACTTTGAAGAAGAAGAGAATAAAATACTGAGATCATTGTGTCGCAGCTTGGATATAACTGAAAGATGCTTTTAGTTTATGAAAGCATTTTTTTTTTTATAATAAAATGGACTCAGAAAAAAAATCTAATGAGTGGGGTTGTCTTCCTATCTTGTTCTTATTCTAGTAAAAAACCTCCTTTCATCTTTCTATCCTGGAATCAATATATGGATAGACCATTAGTGCGCAATAAATTGGTCCTTAGGCCATCTTCAATGGGAGTTTCTATTTTTTATATTTCTATGGTAATTTTTTTTAGTAATTCTCAATCTGTTATAACAATTTTTTTGAATTCCTATCTGTTATAACAATTAATACTAGGTCCTACATCATTAAATTGATTTTTTTTTTTTCTGTATGTTATCTTTGGAGAGTGTTTTTTTGTTGTGTTTTTTTACATAATTCAGTGATCGTTGATGTTTTTCCAAAATTATTCGTATATCTCTTTGCGATTAAAAATCTGGAGCTCACGGTTTCATGTTCTATTTTGTTTCATGTTCTATTTCACTCTCCGGTGGGGGTTATTTTTATCTTTTTCTCACAGTACTACTTGTGCAATTTTTATATAGAAATTCTACCAACTATGATAAAAAAATTCTTAAAGTACATTGTCAAGTGGGATAAACTCAATTTTAGAAACAACGCTTCTTTACAAACCAAAAGGAGGGGGGCCGTAGCGGAAACTGATGTCGCGCCAGCCACCAAAATCCGACCAAGTAGGGGGGGGAGGCGGCGGCGGCTGCGTCCGTGGTGTCGGTTTGCACTTCGGCCTTCCCGTTCGGTCTATTAGGCATTTTTGTTTTAGAAATCTTCATTGGAGATGGCCTTACTGCATGTAGGGACCTGCATGGTAGAGGCAGAGGCAGATAGCATCTCCATCTCGTCCCATCTTATCAATTCAAGCTTAGATTTAACTCAGAATAATAAAAGAAGAATTCTTATTGTTTGATTGTAAACATCTTTCTCATAAATCAGCTGGAAAATAAATTATTAAGTATAAATTTGATACAAATAAAATTGCATGTATGGAAGCTATTCTTAGGCAATCAAGAACTTAGATAATAGATTAAATAAATAAAGTAACGTCTGCCAATATGATTATATTTCTTCCTATTTTTATTTTTATTTTTATTTTTGTTCTCTCTTCTCACCATTTCAAAACATATTTCTATTTTCTTGTTTAAGTTTAAATAAATTAAAAACAAAATAGGGAGGAATTAGAAAGCCTGAACCAAGATATCCGCAAGGAGGAAATTTTGGCTACTTTTTTGTGAGAAGAAAAATGAAAAGTTTCTTAAAAGACCCAACTCTAGGAACCCGATTTCATGTGAGATTTTCTAATTGGGTGTAAACATAGTATTTGGAATCATAATTCAACTTTGTTTCCTCCGAGTTGATCACCCCGTATTTGGATTTAGGTATCGTTTGATTTGCGAAAAGAAAAAGAAAAGAAAATTTTCTTACACTTTTCTTTTCTTTGTAAAATTATAATTTTTCTTTTCGGTGTTTGAAAATACCAAAAAAAATTGAAAGAAAAAATGAATACTTAAAGATGATTCATTGCTTGGATGGAGGGAACCATTTTTTCTCCTATTTTTTTTTTTTTCTATTAGGAATCACTTTTCTTTTTTGCTCAATTCATTTGGCTCACAAACATAGAAAAATAATCACTTTCATTTTCCAACCTCCTAATTCCGCGAACAAAAGGAGCGTTAGAGTAACATGGTGCAAGAGATGAAGATGCCAATACCTCCTTCCTCGCCTACAAAATTCATTGATTATTACAATTAAAATTTTTAATTAGCATAACTAATAAGGCTACTTTGTACTTAAATACCATAACTTTTTTTTTTTTACAATCGACTACAATAAATACAATTTTTTTTAGAGCCAACTTGACACCATAAATTTTATTTTTATCACTTAAATACCATAAACTATAAGTATTTTTTTAGCAAAACCAAGCTAACGACAAAGAAAAAAGATTATTCATATCTAAATTTAGTTATAATAATTTTAATCCTTTTAAAATTAATTATTAAAAATCTTCCAGACCCTAAAATACTTATAAACCCTAAAATACTTAAATTTATTCTAATGAATGAAAGCTTACCATAAACCAAGTAGCTCCAACCAAACACCTTATCACTTCCAACAAGTGTATGGTAATTGCTATCGCTATCTATTAGTTACTCTCTTGCACATAGCTATATTGACTCATAGTAAAGTGCATTGATTCTATATAAGCATCGTATATAGAATAAAATATTTTGTAAAAAGTTTATAATTTTTTTTTTTACGAAAGCTATTTCTCGAATAAATTAAGAAGGTTATTATTATTATTATTTTTCTTTTTCCATATGAGCTTGATAGAGACAACTGCTACTAAATAAAGGAGTTGCATATTGCGAAGAAGAAGATATCATTGATACTTTTTTATTTTCTTTTTTTTTAGAAAATACTTCTTTATGAACAAATGGCAATTATATGGCTAGTGATTATGAGTTATTTTTAGAATAGCGATTATGAGAGGTCCGATTTTGGGTGGTTTTAAGTGAAGACTTTTAAATCAGTCTAATATATGCTTGGTAATTTCATTAACGAACGATTTTTAGAGTTTTTTTACACGAATAAAATTACCTGTATGTCTATATATAAATAAAATAATAGAAACACACGAAATAATAGAAACGTCTGGATGAAAGTATAAGAGAAATTGAATATTTGATGAAAATAATAGAAACTTATTAAATAATAGAAACGGGTGGATGGAAAGTAGGAGAGATTTTAACAACTTAACGGAAAAAGTAGCCATAGTTTGAAAGAGGTAGAAAAAAAACACAGATGAAAAAGAAAAATATATGGTAATGTATCGGCAGTTATAATTATATATTTTTGATGAGGATATAAATGTAATAAAATAAAAAAATCGTTCAAAATTTATCGATTTTTGGTGTTTATAAAGACACCCAAAACTACATTACACCGGTTTTGAGGGATTTTTTAGCCCGCCAAAACCAATGCCATAAAAAATTTAACAAGCAACGGTTTTTAAAAAATTTCATAAACTGTCGTTTCAGAAACACCCAAAAATCGATAAAAATACTTTATTTTTTGGGTCGGACTATACACACCCCACCGTCTACTTAACACACCCCAAATGCTAAACACACCCAAATTTAACAAGCAACGGTTTTTAAAAAAATTAACAAGCAAAGGTTTTTAAAAAATTTCATAAACTGTCGTTTAAGAAACACCCAAAAATCGATAAAAATACTTTATTTTTTGGGTCGGACTATACACACCCCACCCTCTACTTAACACACCCCAAATGCTAAACACACCCAAATTTAACTAATTTAAAATTATCAAAATTCTAAACACACCCCACTACATTATCATTTTACCCTTGCCTTCTGATCCCACGAGGACGCGCGGTGTCGCGGGGCCGCAGCAAGCGGGCGGAGGCACGAGGACGCGCGGGAGGCAGCGTGTGGCGCACGGAGGCACGGGGATGCGCGGGGGGCGGCGTGTGGCGCATGGCGGAGGCGCCCGTGCGCGCCGGGGGAGGGAAGCAACAGCGGCGGAGGGGTCGCGGGGACGCGCGGACGGAGGCACCCGCGCGGGGGTCGGCGTGCGGCGGCCGCACAGGGGGGGAGCAGCAGCGGCTGTGGGGTCGTGGGGACGCGCGGGCAGAGTCACCCACGCAGGGGGCGGCATGCTGCGGAGGCGCGCGCGCGGGGCTACTGCGCAAGGCGAGCGGCGGAGACCCGCGCGCAGGGGTCGAAGCGCGGAGGAGGGTAGCGCGCACGGGTCAACGGAGGGAGGTACGCGACTGGGGAGGGAGGGGGTGCGTGGGCGGGCTGGCGGCAGGGTGGCGAGGGGGGGGGGGGTGAGTTCGCCGGTGGCCGGCAGAAGAGTAAATAATCATCTCTTTTAATATATATTTAGTTTTTATTTAATTTAATATGTGGTGTGTTAACTAGAGGATGTGATGCGTATAAATTGGTTCTTATTTTTTTGAGATAAAAGTGGTGTGAAAAGTTATTCCCATATTTCATTTATGACAATTAACGAGACAATTTTCAATTATTCAAGGAGATTACTCCAATAGCAAAAAAAAAAAAAAAAAAAACTACTATATAGCCTCCAATAACACTGTAAACGAAAGATAAAACCCAATGTCCCAAGTGGTGGTTCCCAAGAAAATTTCAAACTTGGAAAGTAGTATCTAGATTAAAGAGCCGTATATGAATTTGCGCCATTATTTAGGTTACTAGAGATACAAACAAATGAGTTGATTGACTTGTAAGGTTTTATGGATTTTATACTCTAATACTCAAAGATGATCTAGAAAAAAAAAAAAAAAAAATCCCTTTTTGCACATTGATTGTAGGAGATACAGGGTTTCCTCTTAGAAATAATTTAAAGTTTTTATCACTTGCAAGACCACCCCGCTAAACTCCTAAACAGTAAATAAATAAAAAAATATTTATATTACTATATAATAAAAAAATTTGAGATTTTACCGTAAATTTTTTTATTTCCAAAATACCTTATTTATCTATCTACACTAATCTATAAAATTTAGCTTCACCGTATTTTTTTTTCCAACATGTTTATATATATATATATATATATATATATATATATATATATATACTTTCTATCGGATTAGGAACTAAGTTCCCAAAGAAAAAATTGAACCGTGTCCATTCCACGGGAGCCTCCTATCGTAACCAACTGATCACGACTTCATCGTGACCAGCATGCTTATCAATTAATATTATTTATTAAATTAATGTATATATAGGAGGTGGATCAAAAGACCTGTTCCTGGAGCCCTGCGGGAGCCCCGCCACCACCTCGTATGACGGATCAGGGGACCCGCGCGCGCGTCCGCGTGGGGCTCGCTCGATCCAACGGTTGGGGGCGACAGGGCTCCGCGAGCGGGACCCCGAATCGGTCCCCATATATATATATATATATATATGCCAGTGAGTCCAAAGGTTGTGGCATAGTGGTTACAACGGACGACTCCCAGGAGACCACGGTTCGAGCCTCCACCCCCGTGGATGTCGGCTGGGTGGTTTTGTACCACGGATGTGCCAAGCCTACTTGGATGGGATGATGGCTCCCTGTTAGGTGCTCCGGGTTGTAGACCCTTCTTCGCGGAAGGGGGACTTCCTGTTGAGCATTCTGGATTGTAGATCCCACTTCGTTCGGGTTGGCTGTATGGTTCTGCCACGAATTCGAATAGGTCGAAAATGACATTAAAAAATAAAAATTAATATATATATATATATATATATATATATATATATATATATATGCTAAAAATTCAGTCTTGTCAATCCCGTCTTTCATTCCGTCACCAAGTGTCCCTCTCCTATTCGTCTGAATCTATATACGGATTCCACCTTAAAAAAATTTGTCGGTCAATCAAACGCTGGCACGTGACGGCGGGATGGGATGGGATGGGATGGGATGGGGTCGGCGGACTTAATAGCAGTACTCATATATATATTATAGAGTGAACAAAACCCAATATATTATGTTAAGCGTAAGCCGATTGGGCCAAAGGAGAGAACCGGGCCGGGGCCGGCGACATTTAAGCCTTCTTCTTCTTCTTCTTCTTCTTCTTCACTTGAATTAGAGTCGCACGAAGCTTTCTTCTTCTTCTTCTTCTTCTTCTTCAATCGAGTAGTGATGAGGAAGCTGGACCTGGGGATTCTCCTCCTCTCCGCCTTCGCCATCTTCTACTCCCTCCATGTACAAACTCCATCAAACGACTCCCCCCCCCCCCCCTCTCTCTCTCTCTCTCTCTCTCGATTTTGATTGATTGATTGGATTTCTATTTGATGGCGATCAGCACGGTGGCGATTTTTCGTTGGAGGAGGCGTGGTTCCACCTGACCGACGAGACCCCGATCAAGTACGAGGCCGAGCGCCTCCCTCCCCCGCTCGTCGTCGACCTCAACGGAGACGGCAGGTCCGAGGTCCTCGTCGCCACCCACGACGCCAAGATCCAGGTTTCTCTCTATATCGCTTCTTTTCTCGATCACCACTGCTCGCGCATTCCCCAAACCAAACTCCACAATGCGTACACTGCACAGTCCTAAATTTAGGCCATCTCCAATGGAAATTTCTAAAATTGAGTTGACATAAAAAAACTCTCAATTTGTGTCGTACCGTACAGAAAATAAAAAGGTTAATATAATGGTTTAGTTTGAAAGTAGGACCAATATTAAATTCTATAAGAGCTCATAGAAATTCTCCTTACATCAACGCCAAGTAGGATGGAAATTGGGAACAGAAACAACTGAAGTTTTTTTTTTCTTCTACCATAGAAATAGGGGAGGTAGAAACCCCCATTGGAGATGGCCTTAGCACCCGATGTGATAGTAATATGATCGACGTTGAGAATTAGGTGACAAGTTCACCTTGAAGTCCTTAAATCTGGAGCTAGGCTAATTTGCAGTAAACACCCTGAACTTACTCGGATTGCAAGTTGCTAGTCTAAAATCGGCTACTTCGTACCATTAAAGTATTATAATTAGCAACGGTGTTTTCATCAGTTTTGGAAGGTTTTTGAGCCGATCGTTTATGAAGTGTTTAAGAAAAACCTGTTGGGTAATTTTTTTGAGATAAGTGGTTTTGGTCGGCTCAATTGAGACACCGGTTTTGGTCGGCTCAATTGAGACACCGGTTTTGGTCGGCTCAAAAACTCCCTAAAATCGGTATAGTGTAATTTTTGGTGTCTTTATAAACACCTCAAATCAGTAGGTTTTGAGAGTTTTTATTATTTTATTCTATTTATATTCTCACCGAAAAAAAATAATCTAGTGGAGGCGATGCACAAAAACTTCCTCTTCATGCAGCTTCGCAAACCTATTTGGTTATTGCCGAAGTCGAACACTGTATGATACACACCCATAAAGACATCTCCAAGAATCCTGCATCAAACTGACTTCGACATCAGAAATAAAACTTTGGAAGAGCTTTTGTTTATATATGGACATATAAGTAATTTTATTCTTGTAAAAATTTTCAGAACCGCTCATTAATGAATTACTAACTGGTTTAAAAGTCACCACTTAAAACCATCCAAAATCGAATCCCTCATAACCGCTCATAACCGGTACTCTAAGAACACCTTATAACCGCTGCCCCAACAATTTCCAAGCAGACCCTAATTATACTAAATTTTTACTTTGCAAGTGACTACCGTTAAGAAATATAAAATGGATACCATCGTTAATGACACAGGAGGTAGCAACTTGAACTTGGAAAAGTTCAAAGTATTTTATTGCTTAATTCGGTAGCAAGTTGTTAATTTTAATAATTTAGATTTTAGAGTAGCAACTTGAAAATTCAAAATTTTTGGGGTATTTAGTTGCACATTTGCCTTATAATATTAGCAGTACACACAATAGGAAGGATCACATCAATTAAAACTTGACTCAAATAGTCTAACATGTTGAGATTCAAATAACGTTATTGTTCTACATTCTTGTCGCTGTCCCCATTGACGGCAGTCTGCCGAGGGACGAATGGGTTTGGGCAGACACCGACAACGGACAATTTGAGTTCGGTGCTACATATGGTGCTATTCGGCAAGTTCAAGAGAAGATGGCCCACGTCGATACAGTATGGATGAAGGATATAGCACGTAAAATGCAATTGTGCTTCTATAAAATGATCCAAGGCTGGTTACTCACTAAAGATAGGTTGGTTAGATTTGGCATCCAAACTGGCAATGAACAGTGCATGTTGTGTGGGCAGCCGAACGAGACGGCGGAGCACATTTTCTTTAATTGTCAGATGACCTGGGAGATTTGGAGGAACAAGCTTGTAAGATGGGTTTGTGTCTTACGGGCAGAAGAGACATTGAGTTGCTGATATGGGATATCAGAGATGCTCGGAGTTGGGTACCACTGTGGTTCAGAGAGGCATGCGTGCGTCTTGTTGCTGCAGTATGACATGTTTGGCGGAAAATGATCAATTGTATTTTTGAGGGGCTTTATACAGTCTCTATTAGTCTATTGCATAATATTGGATCGAATGTTAGGGGACTGGATATACTCCCAGTTACTACCTGAAAAGTCGAGTTGTAAAACGTTTTATTAATACAATTACTTTCTTCCAAATAAAAATAAAATAAAAATAAATATATAGATCATAATCCCTCCTCTTAAGCATCTCTGAATGCACACAAAATTATAGCCGTTGGATCGTATCTTTTTCTCGCGAGAAATTGGACATTTTAGTGATTTAATCTGAACGGTAGAAAAAGACACGATCCAACGTTGTAGTTTTGAAAATATTCAGGGATGCTTAAGAACGGTAGAAAAAGACACGATCCAACGTTGTAATTTTGAATACGAGCCTATGGCTCATATCCCGTTTACCCATATATATATATATATATATATATATATATATATATATATATATATATATATTTGTTGTTATTGAGAATATTGGTTAGATTACTAACTCATAATCACCTAAGCTTGAGCAGAACCAAAATGTTATATTATTTGGCAAGAAGAACTACATCTTGTGCCTCTTAAGAAGATGATATAAAACAGTGTTTTAAAAGCTCTAGGCGCTCCTAGGTGAGTGCCTCATCGCCTGGGAGTGTCAAAGCGCGTCTAGCTTCGTCCTGAGAAGAAAAATACCATATAGATAGTTTCTCAAATTTTCTTTCCATAACATCTTTTGTCACTTTGGTAGCTCATGGTAAGTAATCAAATATGTCATATATCCCTAAAAACTCATCAAACTTGGATTTTTAGGCAATAAACTAAAAAAGAGAGTAAAAAACCAAATTATCAATAAAAAATAATAAAATAACTTAATAAGATCATAAATTGTCAAAAGCGCCACCCGGTCTTTTTATTTATTTATGTCTATTTAGTTAGTAACTTATAATATTAGAAATTTAAAAAAGATTATATTTGGACTATAACTTAAAAAACCAATAAAACCAAACAAGTCCATAAAACTTGTAAAAAAAAAAAAACCAAACAAAGTCAAAATTAGCTGCATAAAACACCTAGACATGCGCCTAAGCTTGCATATACCTATTCGCCTAATCTCACCTTTTGTGCCTTTCTCATATAGGCGTCGCCTAGGAAAGATACTTTGTCGGCCTTTTGGATTAGGTGGTAAAACATCGCCTCTCGTCCTTTAACAACGACATAGCTTTTTCTCGCAGTGTTCTAAAAATTGGATTAGGCGACCGCCGGCCGAACCGAAAATCTCCTGTTTGGCACCCCTGCCTAGGCGGGCCTGTCGGGCCTGTGCGGCTATTAGGATTTTGAGTTTTTTTTTTTGTTTTTTTTATGTTTAGTTGTATTGTGGATATGTTGTTTGGATTTTAAGATTGGATTTATATTTAGAACATTAAAATTTCAAATTTGTAATATGGATTTCAAATTTCAAATTAAAAAAAAAGGAAAAAAATCTATTCGGCACCTAGGCGGCGGCCCTCCGCCCCACCGAATCCGCCTTGCAAATTTTAGAACACTGCTTTCTCATACAATGACATAGTACCATAAAAGTCTTTGCCAACTAAAATATTACAAACTAATATTATAGAATACCACCAAAAAAGAAAAGAAAACTACTGTATCACGAAGATTAGCTAAGACATGTATTTTGTTATAGTACTGCCGCCATAGCTCTTTCTCCTTCCGTTGCTCTTGTCGGATCATCCTTGGTGATGCTAGATGTCATCGTTGGAGATGCTGGAAGTCTATGTTTACTGGCAAGGAAAAGTTTGTTCAAAAAGTAAACTTGAAAGAGGAGGTTATTTATAACAAAAGTGTTCAAGGGTGTTGACGGGTTATATGGACTTTCATGCTGGGTTTTAGCGTTCTGACATCTTCTTGTAAAATTATTCCTTATTGGGTGAGACATATTGTATTGTATGCTTCAACGAATCATATCATACCATGACATACACATAGTGTTTCCAAAAATACTGACAACAGAGGAAGTACTTTGCTTGTTTTGGTTAAGACAACTTAAACTGTGCAGGTTTTGGAGCCCCATAATAGACGTGTGGATGAGGGGTTCAGTGAAGCACGTGTATTGGCTGAGGTCTCATTGCTGCCAGACAAGATCCGCATATCATCTGGGAGACGTCCAGTTGCTATGGCTACAGGTGTTGTTGATCGCAGTTATAAACATGGAGAGATAAAGAAGCAGGTGTTGGTTGTGGTCACATCTGGCTGGTCAGTTATGTGTTTCGATCACAACCTCAAAAAACTCTGGGAAAATAACTTACAGGTGTGTCGCTCTGTGGTATTCTATTGCTTCCATAAGTGCTTGATATTTATGTTTGATTTATTTTATAATGGAAAATTTGTAGAGTCTTGTAACTTTTGTATGTTTCATATATCTTTCTTAATTTTTGGCAGGAGGATTTTCCATATGGTGCTCATCATAAGGAGATTGCAATATCAATAAGCAATTATACACTTAAGCATGGAGATGCAGGATTGATAATTATAGGAGGGAGGATGGAGATGCAACATCATGTATGTTCTACAATTGTTCCATTTAGTTATAACAGCATATCATATATGCACCAAAATTGTCAGCTTATACAGTTATACTCGTGCTATTTGTTTCTTGATTAGTGAAGCTTTGATGCATTATTTCCATTTCACTTTCTTCACAATCAGAACTTAAGAGTATGTTATATCAGTATATCAATAGCGGTCTACCTAGACAATTTAGTAAATCCAGTCAGTAATGGGAGATAATTACAGAACTTACTTGAATTTTATGGGAGAGATGCTTGCTTTCAAGATTTTTATAATGACAGATACCATTACTGCCTATTTGCATGCTAGTTAACTTTGCCTTAAGGAAGCTTCGTATTTTACGCTTTTCATAATTTAATATGTTAGGGACTTCTTTGCTGACTCCAAAAAAATGGATAAAGGCTTTGTTGTTGTTGTAGCCTTGTAGGGACTTCTTTACGTAAAGTAAGTGGTACACTTTCAAAAAAAAGTGGTACACTTACAAGAGGACACCATTCTCGCTTTGCTTTTGTTTCTTCTTTCTTTCCTTATGGGAAATTCTATGAACAATACATCTTTGCTTCCCCATAAAATTTAGAATAGGGAGTACAGCCCAATGTGGAGCATTTCCACCTTTCTCCATTTCTTCCTCATATCAGCTAAATTGGTAACTTTTTTTTACTAAAACATCACCCAAACTTCCAAATTAATATAAGACATATACAAGTCTTTGTATTTTCAAATCATCATGATATTTTCACGGAGTTTCAAATTTGCTACAGTAAAACCAGATCCAAAATGACTGATATGTGATGTTACCTGTCCCAATTTTTGAACCATGCTGAAACAGCCAAGATGAACACCTCCCTAACATGTTATTCTGTTATTAGCTCTTATTTTACTTCTTGTTCAATTGTCCAATTTCAGAGTACCGTGGATCTATTTGAAGAAACTATGATGTCCGAGAAAAGTGAGCCTCATCGCAGAAGTGCCAATGAGAAAGAGGTACACAACTTACATCACTTTTCTGCATTTATAAAGGGGGTGGGGGGTGGGGAGGAGGGGTGCGTAATGAGGATATATATATATATATATATATATATATATATATATATATATATATATACACACATTTCTGGGTAAAAAAGCCTAGACCCTTTTAGTCCTGTGTTAACTTTTGACATTTCAATTTAGACAGAAATGGAATATTCCACGCATTTGGTTTCATATTGGTCCTCTTTTAAACGGGTGATGGACTAAACATGTTTGGGGTTTCTTAAAGAAAACCAGAACTGGAAATATTCTGTAGCTGAAACTGACCCAGTATATCACAATGGACATTTCAGATCCATCCATGTGTTATACTCGCCTCTTCGTCTGCGAGGTCTTCTCATCTACCCACTACCCACTGGATCACCCCCATATGCACATATGTATATTTTTATGTGTTCTTATGTATGTACATGTAAATATATGTTTAATGCTTTTATATATACACAAATGGGTACACTGATACATGCATCTATGCACGTATAATTTGACTACCATCATCTTCAACTCCTCCACTGCTGCAAAATAGCTTTATATTGTATTATCCCACACCTAGTTTGTAACATGCTCAAGTAGACTAATGCCCTCCAAACATGTGTTTATAATTAAAGCTTAGATCCATTAGATTTGAGGATCATCAAATGTGTGACAACCTGTAACGTACTGATATAGCGAGCATATGTAAATTGAAGGTGTAATAGAAGAGCAAGAATAGTGCTTATGACTACTTCAAAGGATAATAACTGCTGCTAGGTACTTGTTACTAATAAGAGAATCCAAACAACAAGTTTGGGAGAATAAGTATGTGCTCATAACCAATATGTTCTATACCGGGATTTTTGTGTGTGGTTAACTTATTCTTTCTTCTTTGCTTGAATTGTATAATAGATTTTGAAAAGATTATATTTCCATTGTAATAAGATAAACACTTTAATTTTGTATTACGCGAAACACATCCTTCTGGTGTTGATGAGGGCATGGACCTTTCATTTGTTTAGGTAGTTTAAGGTTGTGTTATCTTAACTCTCAGCTGTACTTCTTAACTCTCAGTCCATCATTCCTTATTCTTGAATGTGTTAGGACACTTGATGTTACATCTTCAGCACTCATTAGATAATGACAGTTACTTTCATCTTTCTTTCTACGGTATAGAAACACATGTTCCCTCTACTTTCCTCATTTTCTAATGTACCCTTTTCCTCACTATCTAATTCTTGATGCTTCATCGGTCAGGTATTTTCCAATCCTTTCTTTATGACTATAGTTTGATATGCTATAAAATTGGAGCTGGATTTTAATTCTCTGAGAAGTCTTAATGGGGAATGCACAATCAGTGGCAGTTAAAACTTTCACTATTTATCAACAAACTGCCATTGTACTAAATACGAGATTACATGTTATGCAGGACTCCATGAATAGTGCAACTGCTGATCTCCGTCACTTCGCATTGTATGCTTTTGCTGGTCGAACTGGTGCAATTCGATGGAGCAGGAAGAATGAAGTATGTTTCTTTCATTGAACGCTACCTCTATGCTAAGTCTCCAGATTTGATTGGCCTCAATTTAAACACGTGGAAGTAAATATTCCAGCTATATAGTCATAAATTGAAGTGGTTCTTTTTTTCGCTGTGGGTTTTCTAGAATACTGTATTATGTAGGTTTATTTAGTGCTAATTGTTAGTTATGGCCCTGTCTCAATCTCCAAAACGAAGCGATATCTAGTTTCTACATAGAAGTAATCTATATGCATTCTTTATTTTTTATATAAAAAAATTATGTCCGAGTACTTATTAACAGAATTTTCTCTTTGCTGTGACCTTCTAGTCAGAGTATGTCTCGATACTATATACTTATAAACACATTTTTGATATATTTTTGTTGCAGAACATTCAGGTGCAACCCTCAGATGCGTCACAGTTGATTCCACAACATAACTATAAGCTTGATGCTAATGCTTTGAACAGTCGTCATCCTGGAGAGGTATGCTTATCACATATTGGAAGCCTTGGAGCGATCACTAGAAAGGGAAATGGTCAAAACTTTATGGATTCGGCATATAGGCTCACATAAATTATGTGTGCTGTTAGTTGCCTTCTCTACTCTGTGGTACAGTTTTGTCTATACTTTGTTTTGTGTAGTGTACTGGTCTGGAAGTATTCATACCCAGGCATTGTGTATGATTCGAGACATAAAGCTGTTTACTGTTTCTCTAGCCACTAAGTTTTACCAAAGTGATACATGACTGTAGTCGAATGCAAAGAAAATGAACTATGACAAAGTTGCTACAATTTTTGTAACTCGGACTTCCCACTTTTCAACTTAGCTGGACCCTTCAGATTACTACTCTCCCATGTGTCATTTGGTTACTAAAATGCAGCTTTTGACATTGAAATAATAGTTTATGTCCACAGTTTGAATAACCATTGTTTTTTAGAGCTAGTTTTCTCTTCTAATATAAAGTTCACACCGTTAAAAGCCGGTTTACTAAATAGAGTTCCAATCAATATGTTGCAGTATGCATGCAGAGAATTCAGAGAATCCATTCTTGGAGTAATGCCTCATCATTGGGTAAAGTTATAATCCTTCTCTTTTCTACTTGAAGAACAACGAAGTATTAGGTTATCTCATACTTTTGCTCTATCTTTCCATTAGGATAGGCGAGAAGATACGTCTTTACAACTAGCACACTTTAGAAGGCATAAAAGAAAATTAACAAAGAAAATGCAAGGTAAAGTGACTATAAATCAGTTGCATCAACCTGTGGAAAACAACCCTCCAGGGATGGACCGATCTAATAAAATTGCAAGAGCCATTGACAAAGCAGCAAAAATTGCTGGCTCAGCAAAAACCAAGAAGGTATTTGTAATGTTTTGATCTGTTGAGAGTTTGACTATGCTTCCTATATCTTTGTAATCGTATTTCCTTATTTTCATGATACTATGCTCTTTCTAGGTGTTGTTTTTAGGCTGGTCTAGGACGTGAAGATAGAATCATGTAGATAAGATATTCACTGAACAAATACCTTTAGGTTAATTAGTTTTGCTTCTTGGAGTGTAAAACGATGTATAATGTTTTTATTTTGGCATGAATTGGTTAAAACATAGATCAAACTGGATTGATTTGGTAATTAATGAAGCTTATAGAGATGCAGTTTAATATTGTTCTTTCCTAGAAAATACGTTCTCCTATTTACAACCAATGAGGAAGTTTATTGAACTAGCATTACCAGTTCCATAATCCAAAGTAGTTGTATTGAAGAGTAGGTATGAAAATAGTCTTATAATAATATGATGCACAAGTGCCATATGCTTGCATGTCTCTCTCTCTCTCTCTCTCTCTCTCTCTCTCTATATATATATATATATATATATATATTTATATATATATATATATATATATAGTTAACTTCTGAGTTGTTCTAATAATTTCTGTTACCTCTCTTTATTGTCCCAGTATTATTTTGCACTTGGTAATCTTCAACATGCTTCCAAGGCAGCTACACTCATTGTTAAGTTTTGCTGTCTGAGTTAATGTTCTGTATGATGTCTTGAATAGCAGATTTCTTTTCGAAGATGCTTATGATAGTTCCTTTTCTTTTTTGTGGGAAGTTAAGGTGCTTGAGGTTTGCTGAAATTGTGCAGAAGATTTATGTTCCTAGAAAGAATCAACGAGCTTAAAGTTTAAATAACAAATAGAATTGCACCATGATATGCCAGTGCCTCTTCAGCTTTATTGGACATTAGCATTAACTCATTGTAAGAGAAAGGACTAATTGGGTTCTTTACATTATTAACGTTTGTTGAACTAGTTCTGCAGATCACACAAGTTATTAAAATTGGGCAGTAGGATTAACTCGATGTAGGAGAAAGGACTAATTGCGCCCTCTAACATCAAGCTTTTTAAGGAGGCGGCGAGATGACAAAGTGTTGAAAGGCCTAGTCGGGGCCTCAAGGCGGAGAGGCGGGTCCTCAAGAGTGAAGACAAACTCTGGGGTGTACAGTACATAGGTTAAGGAAAACATGTAGTTACTAAAAACTTATATTACCCTATGTTATAAGAAGTAAGAAAAGATTTGAGTTTCTATTTAGGGGGAAGACAATACCATGTTACCTAAATCTACCATATAAGTAATAAATATGACATGGCAAGTTTCGGACACGACGACTCAAATTCAATAACTTATCTGGTGCCCTAGTGTATTTCAGAGTTTTGTAGCATGTCTAATACGTGTCCAATACGACACTGACACAACATGAATTTTTGGAGTGTTTGTGCTTCGTAAACTTCATGTGAGGAACTGAGGGAAATACCCTACTAGAGAACAAAAATTGTCAAAACAAAAAAGAGGGGGAGAGTTATCGAAAAGATCAATAATCGTCAGAAGTCATCGTCATTGTCGAGATCCTTGGACCTTGACATATGAGGAAAAAAAAGGAGTCGATGAGAAAATGGGTGAACGAGAGAGAGGAATTACATATTGATTGGTGGCGATACCCGTTGGAGTTGGAAATAGAGACGAGATACACTTTGTTAGGACAAACACATAAGGAAAAGAAACCAAAGAGGAAACAGTATTGTTCCTCCCCAATTTCTCTAATATCTATATTAAATTATTAACAATATCTACAACTTTTATTTGGCTTTGGTTATATTCCAAATTCAGAACTTGATATTCACATACAAAATGCCCTACCACTCCTACCTAACTTGTATAGTCTATCCAGCTATTAATCATATTTTTCTCATAGGAAGGGCACGATCACGAGGTCGACTCCATATAACATTCACCCAATCACTCGATGAAAATAGGCGAACTCACACATCCTGATAGCAATGGAATCACACTGAGGCTAGATACAATCAACGAAGAACTTTGAAGCACACCAACGAGGATATCCCTTCCAAATTCGAAACTCTCTCGATTTTGTAATAAAATTTCCATCAAATAAAATTAAGTATTTATTTCCTTTTAGATTTGAATCCAAGAATTTGAATTCAAATCCAAAACAACTAAAAGATAAAGTTAAACCTTATTAAAACTATAAAGTAAACTATTATTGTATACCTCACTTTAGTCCCACATCGCCTTGGCTAAAGGAGGATGTCATAACTTGCTCATATAAATGTACCAAGGCTTTTCATGTTTTATCCACATCAATAAACTAAAAGTTCTCTCCGAATTTCATGGTACCAGAACTATAAAAATTGGAGAGAACCCTAACTCAATATTTTTAACTAGCCGCCCCCTCTAGCCCGCCAACCTACTCTCCAATCCCCTGCCGCCTATACTTTCCTGCTATGCCCTCCCGTGGCTCCGTCCATAGCTACTTCTGTGGCTGAACTTGGAAACTAGGCGCCTTTCTTAGCTTATGTCTAAGCTACTACAACTTACAACAAAACTTCAACTTATGGCAAAGCTAACATAGCTTCTGAAGGAGCTAAGCTTTCCGGATCAGCTTAGGCGATGCTAGATTTAAAATAGTATATCACAGAGGTAACTCCTGCGGCGGAGCTTATGCCAACACTAGCTCCCGCAGAGCTAAAGATGCAGCCTTCTATAAGGTTAGACGCTCGCTGTACAACGAGGCTACTACCAAAGCCTTCGGGGAGGCTACAACAGATGTGTACGAGAAAGCTACAAAACTTCCTTCAAGCCTCCCTAGTCTAGTCGTCCTTAATAACTTCTCTCAAACACCTCCCTCTCCAACCCTCCCTAATCTATATGTTTCCTTGATGTTATCCGCAATACTGGCTTGTTTTTGTGCTTGTTTGAGGTCCCTTGTTTGATTATCTTGTCTATAAAGATGCTCTATTTCGAAATGGTGCTCCGACGTCTTTGATCTCGTCTCTTAGTGAGTTTGAAAACTATCTTTACTGTGCTGATCTTGTGCGCCCATAATTATGGTCTCCGCTGATGACAAAAGTGTTAATGTTGATGCTTCTTCCTCTTCAGTCGACTTCAACATTGATTTACAACTCACCACAATCTCCCTCTAGCGCAAATAACTACTTGTATTGGTCCAATGTCGACGAAGTCACCACTGGGCTCTAAGGTTCCCCAATATTTTTCTTGGTTTCAGAATGACAATAAGGTAATTGTTTGGTTGTCTAACTCTATGGATGCTCGTTGTTATAACTCTATTATGTGTGAAAATTGCTAATAAAATTTGGACACATCTTCGTTCTCTATACTCACCTGAAGACAATCTTTAGAAATTTATGACATCTTTCACACCTTCAATATGGCCACACATAGAGAAGATTTGTAGGAATTTTGTGCCCTCATCAACCTCTTCAACGACATTCTTGAGCAATGTAATGTCTTTCAGCGGATCTCCTTCGATCCCGCTGTTACTAGCCAATAACGAGAGGCCCTTGTTGACATCCTTCTCTTGACTCGGTTACAATTACTTTTGAGGGCGTCCGCTCACTAGTTCTCTCTCAATATAGTTCATCTCAAACTATCGTCTTGTCGACGGTTTATCGTGTGCCTACACCATCTTCCACCTCTGTCGAGTCTATGTCAACTGTTCTTGCTACCCGTAGATAGGGCTGTTGCGGTCACTTCCAGTCTAAATAAGACACTTATGATTCTTTTTCGGAGGTCGGGGTGTTACGAGCATCCTCTATCTGCTCTAGGTCGCGATATACGGGGGCAAGGAAGCAGCGACAGTGGTAGTCTATATTGTTCCTAGTGTGGGGAAGCCAATCATCTTGAGGACTAGTGTTGGGAGAAGCATGGTTATCCTGATGATACACCTACTGCTATACAAGCATCTGTCCCTCCTACTGCTCCTCTACCTCCACCTCGTCGTCGGATGCCATTTTTCAATGATGAATGAGACCAATTGTGTTGACTCCTCTCATCTGTAGCTTATGCTAATCTTTCCGCTACATCAAATATCTCTCTTCTTTCTCATTCAAACTCATAGGTTGTTGATTTTGGCTCCTCGAACCGTATGTCTTATGATATTTCTCAAATCTTGCTTCTAGCTCTTACAAATTTATTTCAATGACTGACAATACTAATGTTTTTGGTGTTGCCGATTTATCGATTACTCCGTCTTTACATTTGAAAAATACTCTTATTGTTTCATCACTGCATCATAACTTATTATCTATTTGTCATCTTACACATAATTCTATTCGTTCAGTTACATTTTATCCATCTCACTTTGTAATACATGACTTTCTAAAGGAGCAACAGATTGGTGGAGGGCAAGAACATAACGACCTTTACTATGTAGATCATTTGCCTAGTATGTCAGTGGTTGCTCCTTCCATTCAGTGGCATAGGAGACAACATCCTCAGTTATCATCCTTATTATTTTACCTAATTTATCATAATCTGAATTTGGTTGTGAGTCATGTATTCTTGGAAAGCATGATCACTCTTTTTCATCGAGTTTATAAATGACACAGTTCACCTTTTGCTTTGGTTCATAGTAATATTTGGGGGTCCTTCAAGTTTTCGAGTGTGCATGGTTATAAATAATTGTCACTTTTATTTATGGTTACTCACACATGACATGGTTATATTTTCTTTGTTCTAGATCCAATCTTCTGTCTGTTTTTTAAATATTTGTAGCTGAAATTTCTAATAATTTTGATGTTTGCATCAAAGTTCTTCGCTCTAATAATGCTATATATTTTTTAAATCTTTGTGGCTGGAATTTCTAATTATTTTAATGTTTGCATCAAAGTTCTTCGCTTTAAAAATGTTGAGTATGTGAGGAGGGAGTTTCGAGCATTATGTTAGACTCATGACATATAGAATCAGACTCTGTGTTCGTAAACTCGGTAGAATGATATTACGGAACGTAAGAATAAACACTTTTTTGAGGTAACCTGCACTTTCCTTATTCATATGAATGTTTCCAAAAAAATATTATTGAATTTTGCCGTCTTAGCTGCTTATTTTTGTATAAACGACATGACCTCTCATGTTCTTAAGAACAAATCACCCTCGTTTTGCAGGGTAAACCATTTTCTATCGCTCTAAAGATTTTTAGTTGTCTTTGTTATACTCATAATCTTGGACCTCAGGTGGTAAACTTGATCCGCAATCTACCCTATGATATCTATTGGTTATTCTCGAATACAAATGGTATGTTTGTTTTGATCCCACGACTTCGAAGGTAGTTGTCTCTTGTAATGTTACTTTTCTCGAAAATTAGGTCTATTTTGTTTTCGATACACCATCTATATCTCTAATGTCCATGGTTCCTGTTCCTCTTATTCCTTTCTCTGAACTTGATACACCCTATTTCTCGTATCTCTTCTAGGTCTGGGTCTTTGGTTCCCTTTCCCCTGGTGGATAGGTGTTGGGACAAGGTAATTCCTCCAGTTGTCACTATTTCTCTGGGTATCACTAATGATTCTTCTGCAAGTAGTACAATGCAGCCTTCTGTTACTATCACTCTACCTCCACTAACTTCATATGGAGGCCCATCTCTTCCTATTGCTCTTCGTAAGGATAATTGCTCTTGTACTACTGTCCATCATATTTCTACGTTTCTTATCATCTTTTGATTCCATCTTGTCGTACATTTATTTTTTCTTTGGCTGCTATATAATTCTTCCTTTTTCTATTTAGGAAGTACTTCAGCATCCAAGTTGGCGACCGCTATGGTTGAGAAACTTGATGCACTAAACTCTAATAAGACTTACCTTTGCCCTCAGGTAAAAAGATGGTCGGATGTAAATGTGTATTTACTGTTAAACAAAACCTAGACGGCTCGGTTGATCAGTTTAAAGCTCGTTTAGTGGCTGAGGGCTTTACCCAACATCGTGCGTTGGATTATGTCGAGACTTTTTCATTTGTTGCTAAGTTGATTTTTGTTCGAGTTCTTCTATTTTTTGCAGTTTCTACGAATTGGACTCAATATCAGTTAGACGTGAAGAATGCTTTCCTCAATAGCGATCTTCAGGAGACTATTTTTATGCAATATCCTCTAGGGTTTAAGAATTCATAGGAGTCTATTGTCCGTTTCCTACAGAAGTCCTTATACGGTCTGAAGCAGTCACCACATGCATGGTTCAACAAATTCAACAGGGACTTGCAACATATTGTGTTTGTTTATAACATAGTAGATACATCCTTATTTACACATCAGAGGTCTCAGAGCATAGTCATCTTATTTATATGGATGACAATCATCATCGGAGATGATTCTGCTGTGGCATTTCCGAGGTGAAAGAACACTTAGCCTTTTATTTTCATACAAAGGATCTTGGACCATTAAGATACTTTCTTGGTATTGAGGTACTGGGGAGTTCCGGATGATTGTAGCTTTCTCAGCGCAAATATGCGTTGGATCTTCTATTTGAGATAAGATTTCTAGGTTGTAGACCAGCACACAAACACCTTTCCCTATGGATTTCACAGTCAAACTATTTAGATTGAGCTATTCATCATATCCTCTTCTATTTGACCCAGGGCGTTATAGACGACTGTTTGGGAAGCTTATTTATGTTATCGTCACTCGTCCAGACATTGTTTATGATGTGAGTACGTTGAGCCACTATATGCAGAATTTTTTGACCTCTTCTTTTCAGACTGTTAAAATGATTCTACTAGACAAAGAAAACTCCTGGACATGACCTTCTTTACAGACCTTCTACATTGCCACTTACAACCTTTGCAAATGCTGACTTTGCTGGATTATTTGATGATCGCCGCTTTGCCAACGATTACCTTGTCTTCCTGTGAAACAATTTGGTTAAATAGAGGAGTAAGAAGTAAAATGTAGTTGCTCGTTCTTCTGTAGAGGCCGAATGTAGAGCCATGTCACGTGCTCTCTCTGAGTTGATTTGACTCAACTCACTCCTTACATATCTTCCCTCTTTTCGAGTTGCTCTCTACCGTGACAACAAGACTGCGACCCATATTGCTGAGAATCTAGTATTTCATGAAAGGACTAAGCACATCGAGATAGACTATTACTTTATTCGAGAGAAAGTGGCAAAAAAGAAAGTTGTCCTAAAACCATAGTTTGCAGTATCGGCCAATAACGATCCGATACGACCTATATCAATACTGGTTGGCATGTCCCGATCCGAAACCGACATTGGAGGTCCCTTTTTTCGGTCAATTCGACAAAGAAAATTGAACGAAAAAAGACCAATCAACACGGGTGTAAAAAGCATAATAAGGTTGTAAAAACATGTGAAAGAAGAAAACTTATCTATTGCATATAAACCAATCGACAATGGTGACTACTATTTCATTCAATTTCAAAACTACTATGAAACGACACTGAAAATACTTAAAATTATGCCTAAATGTATAAAATATATTTTCTAAAATGTTAATAATTTATTAATAATTATTTGTTTTTCGATACCAAAAAATTCGATACTCCGATCTGAAACTGTCGATATCGCCGATCCCGATATCC
>JAYESA010000014.1:12434882-12542382 GCA_036927795.1 Iris macrosiphon
TCTTCAAGGCCTATGTTTCAAGTAGTAGCCATTGTAGAACATTTAAAAATAGCGATAGGTAACCTTATTCCATTTTGCATGAAACATGCATGGACGTTTCTTTGATCATTTTACATCAATTATTTTCTCTATATTAAGAATGAACCGAATTTTGTTCATAAAAAGTTGGAGAGCTTTTTGCCCATATGACTAGTGTTTTACAGATTGTTTTTTGCAATCCTCACACCCCCCCCCCCCCCAACACACACACACACACCCCACCCACAGATTTGAGTACCTCCACAGAATAAAAAGTTTTTTGTGTGTTTAACTCTTCATAGCCAAAAATCCCCTATTATTTGTTCTCCTTAACATTATTATATCTTGACATTTGACTCGAGTTGTATTGCATGCATATTTTCAGCTTCATCTTCTAGAGGGAGGCCTTCATGCTGATATCAATGGAGACGGAGTTTTAGATCATGTTCAGGTGCACAATATTTAAGTTTCGTTATAACTGTTTCATTGATTCATCAACGGTGGAAATTTAGATCGAAACTCAATTCAAATATAATCATTATTAATTATGGGGTCATATTTGTTTCCCAGCACCTGAAATTTTGCTGCTACTGTCATCAGTGTTGGCAAAAGATGAGAGGTCCAAAGAACAGGAGATGATGGCAGTTTAGGATATTTAGGTGGCTTTGGGATTGCCTATCATGGTTGCTTCTGCTTATTTAAAAAAAAAAACAGTTCAAATAACTTTGCTAACAAAGTTTGGAATGCCAGTTCTAATTTTGGGGCAGCTTCGAAAGAAGTTGTGGGGCTGCTGTCCAAAAAAAGCTTTTGTTGCCACTTTTGAAAAGCAGAATCAATTTCAAACCATGCCTTAGTCCAATTCGCTTGCACACACAACGCAAAGGGTAGGAAACAACCTTGGCTAAGTAACTTTCACATTACACATGAGAATATGAAATTTATCAAACATATACAGGCTCATCCATGTGAGTGCATAAGCAAGGACAGCTTTAATAATGTGAATACAGGTTGTAGCTTAATCAAAGAATAATAAATGAATGACATCTAACTATGCCAACTTATGTATATGAACATATAGATTCTCAAGCATTCATGGGGATGAAATAAGGGAGGTTCAAGGACCTATAGTCCAAAATAGGGGCCAGGGCTTGTTTTATTACCCCAAGTGAGATTTCCATGAAACAATATTGTAAACTGAGAATGATAAAATACATTTACACTTTCATATGTAGATCATCATTCAACTTTATGTTTGAACAAAACCAAATCCAATTCTTTGCATGTTTGGTTAGGTTAAGTTGTGCATATATTCCCCTCATAATTTTTTGGAGGTGAAGTTACTTCTCCAACACAAATGAGAGGAGCATAATTCATTTGATAGAAGAACCTATTAACAGCTGAAGTTACATTGGTGACATGATACATGGAATTGGAATTGACTTGTTAATGGATGTCACTTCAACTTGGTCCAAGAGGGTTAAAGTATCTTTGTCCTAAGAGCATGTCATCAGCCTCTTTGTTATCATCATCGACAATGGTTGTCACTGTATATGCAGCGGAGAAACTAAATGCATCTTTTTTACTATACATTTATTTGCAAGCGTTTCTTGATGTTAACATTGGCAGCTACTGTACCACATATGCTATGTGAGCAATATGAATACTGGTGCTAGGCATGGCGTAAACTGGAGTTCTTCCAAATCATCTTTTAATAACTTGGTTCCTTTTTTTTTTGGGTACCTTGTTGATCGATTTATTTTTATGATGTATTTCTCATATTGTTTTAGTATGAAATTGCCTCAGCTGCCTCATAAACTCAATTGACTCTAGGAAATTGTAGTTCATCCATTGATATACTGGTCATCAGTAAGCAACTCATTTTCTATTTCAGGTTGTGGGGGGGAATGGAGCTGAGCAAACTGTGGTTAGTGGTACTATGGAAGTACTGAAACCATGTTGGGCAGTTGCCACCTCAGGTGTACCAGTAAAGGAGCAGATTTTCAATGCTTCCATATGCCTATCACTCCCACTTCAACATATTCCAACATGGAGATTTTGGAAGAAGTTTTGGGAGAACTTACGATGCGGGTACACTGGAGGTGGCAACCCCTATACTGGTCAGCAGAGATGATGGACACGATCATAGGAAAAGAAGTCATGGTGATGTTGTGTTCTTGACAAACCGAGGAGAGGTTTGTGTTTTGTCAAGCCTTCTTTGCCTATAAACAAATTGATGGTTTTCTTTTGCCCAAATATTCATCATTACATACTTCTAGTGATTGTTTCTCTGGATTGCTGTACTCATCGAGCCGCCCAATCATGTTTCCACTCGTTTTCTCTTGGTTAGGTCACTGCTTATTCCCCAGGCCTGCATGGTGCGGATGCAATCTGGAGATGGCAACTGACAACAGGTGCAACATGGTCAAATCTTCCATCCCCATCTGGCATGATGGAAGCCGTGACGGTGCCTACCTTGAAGGCATTCCCTCTTCGAGCACACGATCATCAGGAGGCGATTATTGCAGCTGGTGACCGAGTGGCCGTCGTGATCTCTCCCGGAGGCAGCTTGTTAGCTTCGATCGAATTGCCTGGGTCTCCCACTCATGCGTTGGTCCTGGAAGATTTCTCCGGCGATGGTCTGACCGATGTGATCTTGTTGACATCCGGCGGGGTTTATGGATTTGTACAGACCAGGCAGCCAGGGGCTTTATTTTTCAGCACTCTGGTTGGTTGTCTGATAGTCATTATAGGGGTCATATTGGTTTCCCAGCACCTGAATTCTTCCAGTAAGAGCAAACCAAGGGCTTCCCCAGACTACAGGTGAACAAATACTCTCAAGATGCGAAGCAAAAATCTATGTTTGGACAATTTTGTTCACTTGTATCACTGGGGAGCATTGCGCTCTTAGCTTTGTAATTTTCTTTATGGTTTGAAATTTTTGGCAATTTTCCTTAACATTCTTGCAGTATTAGCTTCATGATATTACATCAGAAAATTTACTGTAGCAAAATAAATTTATATTAAATTCATGCAAACAAAACAAGTTTGCAAAATTTAGAAAAAAAGACATAGTCCGCCAACAGTGTTGGCGGAAAACACAACTGCTGTATACGTACGCAGAAAAAAAATAAAAAAAAAATTTAATGTCGACCCCACAATCAAATTTTTGCCAACTGAGTTGGCTGAAATTGGTGGGGGGCCAATTTCAGCCAACTACGTTAGCGGAAATTGGCTGTGGGTTGGTTTTGTTTTGTTTGGTTTGGTTTGGTTTGATTGATTTGTTTGGTTGGTTTATTTTAATTAGTTATGTTTTGGTTTTATTTATTTAGTTTTGTTTTGTAATTAGATTTAAGAAAATTAATTTTAATAAATTAATTGTAAAGAAAAATTTAGAAATGTCGCAACTTGAAGTATCCTTGTGTGAGATGTCGCAACTTGAAATATCACTCAGAAGTGGATGTGATATATCATTTATACTCGAGGGGTTTCATGTCAAATTACTATCAGTGGACCTCACACGGAGAACTTGTGTCTTTAGCATCGGAGCCGGAGCCTTATGTGGAGCCGTATATAGGTATCCACGACCACGTTGATTACGACGACGGGTATGTGAACATGGTTTTCGACGCTGTCAGGCCTAGTTTCGATCCGGACAATCATGATGCAGCTGAGGAGACACCGAATACCGATGTTACAAAGTTCATGGAGTTACTGGAGAATGCAAGAACTCCATTATATCCTGGTTGTAAGGATCATTCACCGTTGGAAGTGTTTACAAGACTGTTGAGCATCAAGTCTGATTTTAACATGTCGCAAGAATGCTACAACCGACTGATGGAGTTGATTATAGAGATCTTGCCGGCGGGTGCTAAGTTACCTAAAGACTTCTATCGGTCTAAGAGGATGGTGAGATCGCTCTAGATGGGATACGAAAAAATTGATACATGTCGCAACGGGTGCATGTTGTACTACAAAGACGACAAAGATGGAGATGTGTGCAAATTTTTTGGTACTGATCGCTACAAAGCAACTGGTATAGGAAGGTATGTCGGTGCAAGAAACCGGCTGATTCGATGCACTACTTGTCTTTAACGTCGCGGTTGCAGAAGTTGTTTATGGTGAAGGAGATTGCCGAAAACATGAGTTGGCACAGACAAGAACAAATTGAAGGAGTGTTGGATCACGCATCCGATGGAGAAGCATGGAACCACTTCGATCGAGAGTATCTCAATTTTACTTTGGATTCGCGTAATGTAAGATTGGGGCTCTCCTCCAACGGTTTTACCCCATTCGAACTTTCGGGCTCTCAATATTCGTGTTGGCCTGTGATCGTCACCCCGTACACCCTACTGCCTTGGATGTGCATGAAGACTTTGGTTATGTTCTTAACCGTCATTATTTCGGGTCCGAACAATCCGAAGAGGAACATCGATGTGTACTTGTAACCGTTGATAGATGAGTTGAATCAGTTGTGGCAAGTAAGCGCCAACACGTACGATGTTTCAAAAAAATAGAATTTTCAGATGAGGGCAGCACTTATGTGGACCATCAACGACTTTCTGGCTTATGGCATGCTATCAGGATGGAGCACTCATAGTCATCTCTCATGTCCGTATTGTATGGACCGCACTAAGGCTTTTCGTTTGAAACACGAAGAAAAATCGTGCTTCTTCGATTGTCATTGACAATTTCTGCCGTCGGATCATCCGTTCCGGAGGAACAGAAATGCATTTCGTGCCGGCGTTATGGAGAAGGCAAATCCACCTCCAAGGTGGCCCGGAGACACGATATGTGTAACGACCCGTTCATCCCGTTCCCCCTGCTCGGGGAGCGTGGCCAAGAAATACTTACGACCGTCCGAACGGGACAGATTGAATCAAGATCCTTTCCTCGTTATGGATTGGTTTCTTCGGAATCAGGTCCCATAGTCAATGGATCGTGCCTCAAGGAAGGACTCGACGGCAGAGTAAAGAGAGGCCTTTCCGTTGTGTTGGTTTTCCTTGCCCGTTTTCGATTGCCGTTTGGTTGCCTTCGTGTTGGTTTTAGGACTTGCGTTTTCTTGAACGGTTTCAATGGATTTCATTGTTTTCGTTCTTAGGATTTCGCATTTCGTATCGAGCCTTGGAGACCGAAACAGGAGGTATTGATCATCCGTTGGTGCGTGCAGGTGATCGTGTAGACGAGGCGCGAGCGGAGTCTTAGGGATCTCTGCTCCTTCTTCCTATACAACCGACTGTGTGAGTGGCTCTATTTCGATAAGCACCTTCTTTCCAAGGGCTCCGTTCATAATAAAATTGACTCAGTTGTGCATTCAATCAAACGACACCACTTAAGTAATAAAGTTGGATAACAAGATAAGATAAGGAGTAGGCTTGGAACACCCATTGCTTGTCACACAAAACCTTGCATAAATTCATTGATGCATGCATGTTCGTTTTGATGTTGAATGGGTTGGTATTTATTGATAGTTCAAAGTACTCTTCAATAAGTTCGTGGTGTTCTTCTATAAACTGCTGCATGTTATTTCATATAACTGTTGGTTGATTGTGATAGTACAGTAAAGCAGTTTAAGACATGATGTTCTTTAAATGGCTAGTAAGTAAATCTATGAGGTAGAGTCATAGATATGGTCATGGGAATTCTTGTGCACAGGGGATCCAGGTTCCTGCGGACGGTTACCGGGGCACCGGGCCGTTCCGACCCGGGCGGAATCTACTTTCTTAGTCCTGGGAGCGGGGAATTGTAGCGGGGCTAGCTACCCGCGCTGCAAGCGTCGCCGCCAGCCCAGACTAAACCCATGATGGCTCCTAAACAACAAAGAAAAGATGTTGTGTATATTTAAACTGTGCAGACTAACTATGTCTTCGTGACAGGGAAGGCCATGGTAAGTTGTACAGGTGGTTCAGACGGGACAGGTAAAGTCACCGAACGGTGGCATGTGAAGTTATGTTATTTTGTTCTTGCATATCTGTTAAATGAAATCTGATCTAGGCAAGAATAGAAACCCACCTAAGAACATAAATGTTGCATGTTCATTTAAACTCATCTAAAGAGCTTGGTAAAGTTGAGCAGCTAGCCTTCACCAGTACTTTTCGAAGTACTGACCCTCGTTGTAGCAGGTTCCCCGGCGCAAGGCAACGCGGCGAGGAGCTGAAGCTCTCTCCGGACTTTTGTGATTCTTGGCGGGTCGGGGCCAAGACATTGGAGGCTCAAGCTGGAAGCCTTCCTCTCTCTCCCGTTACGGAAATGGCGCTAAAGCGATGGTGCTTCCCCGCACAACAAGAAGTTTTGGGTTTTGAAACTATGTAAAGGGACATAATGTATGGATCGGCTATCTCATTTTGCGTCAAAGTTTGTAAGCCCGTGGGGCATTTTATACTTTTGAGTCAAGCAATGTAACCGGATGTTCATTATTAATAAAAGAGAAACTTTTCAATGCCTCAACCTTGTGTTATCTTATTTGTCTACTCTGTTGCATTGGTCTAAAGAATATCCTTATGCCTAAGGCCTGGTGCACGCGCGCCTTACGCGTGCACGGCATCACGCCCGGGGGACGATTATCGGTTAGACGAAATCGGGGCTTGACATATTGGTATCAGAGCTATGCTTCAGATCCTTTGATCTCTCAAAAGAAAGTTTCTAAAGAGGACTTTGTTCCTTCCGAGTAGACCCTTGAATTCGCTTGGCCAAAATGAGATGCGTTCCATACAATAAGTCCGAATATTTTTGAAAAGTGCGTGGAAATTATACGATCGCTTGGACGGGATTATGATATGTGGGCTTTTGTCCCAACTCACAGAGGATGTTGTGAGGAGAGACTCGTGTTATAATCGGCAAGTTATATGTCGATATGAAAACACCGAACGAGTAGAGTGCGAGATAAGAATATCGTTTAGACAGTAGTCTATGCACATAGCCTTTTTGGCCAAATTGTGTTAAGTATCGTGCACCAAGACCCTTGGTGCTAGCGAGTTGCAGCGAGATTTGGGTATCGTTGGGACGAGAATGAAGTTGACTTGAAGGGAAATCGATAGAGACGCTATCGGATTACCGCTAAGGCGAGTAATGGAAATCGTGTAGGAATTTTCGAAAATAAGTTGGACGGTTATTCATAACGATAAGTTATGAATTGAAGCATAGTCTGTAAAGAGGACTATGAATACAGGTGTGTACGAGTCTAAGATCGCTAAGGCGATAAATAGGGACTGTATTGGAGTTCTGAGGAACGAATTGAGCATACAAGTTAAGGATGCGAACGCGAATCAGGAGTTATTAGGACGACTCAATTCCTGAGTAGTGTATGCGATAAGCCTCCTGTTCGATTATGCAACTTGTGGATATAATGAGTTGTAAAGATTCAGGGAGTATGACTCGAACCCTGAGTGGTGTAATTGTTGGCTTAGAAACGCTTGAACGAAGTCGTGGATTCGGAGAGTTAAGCGAGTCTAGCGACAAAGCGACGAGATTGGGTAAAGCCTTAGTATAAATAAACAGTGCCTAGCAAGTAAACGAACTCGAAGAAAGCAGGCAATGTTTAGTTCGAACGAGTTACAATGAGTTGAATAAGGGATAAGGCTTACACCGAATAGAAGTTCAGGGTAATTGGAATCGATATCATGATCGGAAAAGACTTAAAGGATTGTACGAGCGAGCTTGAGTTGAAACAAGCAAATTACAAACTTGAGTCGAGATTGAATAATCTGAGATGCGATCGAAATAAGTGCAATTAAAAATGATGTAGTGCACGAATGATAGCGTGCATGGAAAATTTGGATTTTGAGTAGGATATCGCTCGATAGAGTTCGGTTTGAGTACAAATGCGATGATTCCATATTTTGGGAGATTCTAGACTATAACAACGGTTGGGAGATAGCTCGGATTGATGCAAGTTAGTAAAAAATTATGATTTTGATGGATTGAGTTAAGCGGTAATAGATTTGGCTTGGAGTTTGGAAGAACGATCTTGAAATCAAGTTCAGGAAGATAACATTCGAAATCTGTCCCAAGCGAGAACGATTATCCTGCGGGAGTATCGGCGTGGTGATTTCACGTACGATAGGGATAAGCAAACTCAAGAGAACAGGTTCGGTGATTATTCCAAAAATGAACTCGATGAATGGAAAGTATTAATGGGATAGACTTGGGTTCGGAAATTGATCTTAGTTGTTTGAGGAATGCTAAGAGTAGACTAAGGAGATGAGTCTAAGGATTCTTCTTGAGGAGTTAGTCTAGAAACGTAAAGTAAGAGATGTTGGACGTTTTCATGAACGGATACGTAGATCGTGCTGGACGACTTAGAGTTCATGATATACATCGATGGTTTATAATAGAATTGTGGCTCGATGATACAGGCGTAGAAAATAATGGATTGGTGAATTCTATCAAACGAGATAAAAGAGATAGAGTGTGCGAATCGATAGGTTGAACCTGCAACGTGGGCGTATCGTAGGTTCGGTGGAACGAGCGTGTTGGTGTGATAGGATGATCTGTGCTCGATGTTTAGAAATCTGAGTGAAACGAGCTTGGGTAGAATACCCGTGTAAAGGAACAATGGTTTGACCTTAGGGTGTTTGGGGCGAGCGTTGCGCAACACGGTTGCGCGATGAGTCGCAAATTTGAGTTGTACCTATGACTGTGTGTGCTGGCCTAGAGACTAGGCAGACGACCCTATGCCTTGAGTTAAACTGGAATGGCTGACTTCAGAATATCGTTCGGGAAGAATGATAGAACTTGGGCAACAAGACTTAGAGTTAGAATTGGAATTTGGAAATTTCACTAGCAACGTTCGCGTTGAAACAAACGTGATGCAAGATAAGACTCGGGTGATAATTGATTTGGTTGGATAGGTTACGCGACGGTAAAGGATAAGACGATAGCTGGGTCGAACAAGAGTTCGGTCAGGACGATCTGCGTTTCGAAAGATTTTCACGAGTAGCTTGTCAGACTTAGCTGTCACTGAGCTTGGTTGAAATACACATATTTGGGGGACGCCTTGAATATGGGTACGATCCAGACTTAGCGATATGCATAACTCGGATGCAGCTGCAAAGGAAAATGTTCGGATTCGCATGGATGAGTGTGGCAACAGAAATAGTTTAGCCTCAACCTAAATTTTCATAGAGGAAAGATTGTATCATTCCTCGTGCTACCGGGATAGTTCTGCGCTAAGGCGCAGTACGAGACTGAGTTTGGGGATGCAATAGTTGAACGAATAGATCATTCGGGTAGAATGATTAAGCACTCGGGCGAACGGAACGAGTGAAAACGAATAGAAAGTTAAGTTCGATTGAGCCAAGGGTGCGAAGGACTTGAGCGTACCCCAGGTGAGCAATTCAGCTCTGCGCTAAGGCGCAATATAGACTGAGTCAGAAAACGTTGGTGATTGGGTGCGAACTTATTAGTAAGATTGGACGGTGACTCAAAGAGAGTGATGCAAACGAGATTGGAAAATTAGCCTAAATTCAAACTTTTGGGTTAGGCGTAACGACGGGTTTCGATAGGCGAAGCCAAGTAATAGGCTCAATGGTGTTGGGTTCCTATGGTGATAACGTAACTAGTTGGGGAAAGTTTACCCAATTATGAGTCGTAAGTGCCCGTTGAGCTTTAGAATACCATGTGCTTGGGTAATATAGCCCTGCGCTAGGTGCAGTAGATTTTGAGACGGAAGTGCAACGATCGAGTTGAGTATAACTCGATAGCATTGAACGATAGAGTCGTTCGATGAGAGCTGACCAACATTGGCGTAACGCATGGTGAGAAAATAGAGGATTGTATTATTGAGACAGTCCTTGAAGGATAAGACGAGATGCATTGGGTAGTTTAGAAGTTATGCGATAGCACGAGATGCGCGCAGGAAGTCTCGAGGACGGAACTTGTTCTGAGCGGTATATGGCGTAACAACCCGCTCCGCTCAACCCGGAGGGCCGATTCAAACGGCACAAGTGTAGCTATTCGACCGCCTTGCTCAGCGAGATGGCTCGTTTGATGCAAAGGCTTTCATGCTGGGATTTTCAATGGTGTCGGACTTAGGCTATCAGAAGCGCGTCCGGAGTCTAGCTCGACCGATGCGAAACATCGCTAAGGTGAGTGACCCCGGTGAACCTATCTTTACTTAGCTGCACACTAAGAAAATGAACGTTACGTGCTAGTTTACAGGCGATAACCTTTGCATGCTAATAAAAGAGATGAACGCATATAGCTAAGGGGATAACCCCGCCTTGTATCGTATAGAACATGGAAATCTTACTCGCTAGTTGCGAAGTCAACTTGAGTTAATTGAATCTGCAAGCGAACTTATCGTACGCGGCGGAGTCTGTCTAAAAATTTAAATCGTAAAAAGAAGCAGTTGCGGGACCGAACGTCTCGCTAGTGCGCGTACTGTGGCGAAACCACTCGGTCGAAGAGTCGACCTGGGAACTTGAATCTGGCATGAGGGAAAAATTTCCCTCATTATTCCTTAGTGGTAGGCTCTATTCTTAAGTTTCGGGACGAAACTTCCTATTAGATGGTTATGATGTAACGACCCGTTCATCCCGTTCCCCCTGCTCGGGGAGCGTGGCCAAGAAATACTTACGACCGTCCGAACGGGACAGATTGAATCAAGATCCTTTCCTCGTTATGGATTGGTTTCTTCGGAATCAGGTCCCATAGTCAATGGATCGTGCCTCAAGGAAGGACTCGACGGCAGAGTAAAGAGAGGCCTTTCCGTTGTGTTGGTTTTCCTTGCCCGTTTTCGATTGCCGTTTGGTTGCCTTCGTGTTGGTTTTAGGACTTGCGTTTTCTTGAACGGTTTCAATGGATTTCATTGTTTTCGTTCTTAGGATTTCGCATTTCGTATCGAGCCTTGGAGACCGAAACAGGAGGTATTGATCATCCGTTGGTGCGTGCAGGTGATCGTGTAGACGAGGCGCGAGCGGAGTCTTAGGGATCTCTGCTCCTTCTTCCTATACAACCGACTGTGTGAGTGGCTCTATTTCGATAAGCACCTTCTTTCCAAGGGCTCCGTTCATAATAAAATTGACTCAGTTGTGCATTCAATCAAACGACACCACTTAAGTAATAAAGTTGGATAACAAGATAAGATAAGGAGTAGGCTTGGAACACCCATTGCTTGTCACACAAAACCTTGCATAAATTCATTGATGCATGCATGTTCGTTTTGATGTTGAATGGGTTGGTATTTATTGATAGTTCAAAGTACTCTTCAATAAGTTCGTGGTGTTCTTCTATAAACTGCTGCATGTTATTTCATATAACTGTTGGTTGATTGTGATAGTACAGTAAAGCAGTTTAAGACATGATGTTCTTTAAATGGCTAGTAAGTAAATCTATGAGGTAGAGTCATAGATATGGTCATGGGAATTCTTGTGCACAGGGGATCCAGGTTCCTGCGGACGGTTACCGGGGCACCGGGCCGTTCCGACCCGGGCGGAATCTACTTTCTTAGTCCTGGGAGCGGGGAATTGTAGCGGGGCTAGCTACCCGCGCTGCAAGCGTCGCCGCCAGCCCAGACTAAACCCATGATGGCTCCTAAACAACAAAGAAAAGATGTTGTGTATATTTAAACTGTGCAGACTAACTATGTCTTCGTGACAGGGAAGGCCATGGTAAGTTGTACAGGTGGTTCAGACGGGACAGGTAAAATCACCGAACGGTGGCATGTGAAGTTATGTTATTTTGTTCTTGCATATCTGTTAAATGAAATCTGATCTAGGCAAGAATAGAAACCCACCTAAGAACATAAATGTTGCATGTTCATTTAAACTCATCTAAAGAGCTTGGTAAAGTTGAGCAGCTAGCCTTCACCAGTACTTTTCGAAGTACTGACCCTCGTTGTAGCAGGTTCCCCGGCGCAAGGCAACGCGGCGAGGAGCTGAAGCTCTCTCCGGACTTTTGTGATTCTTGGCGGGTCGGGGCCAAGACATTGGAGGCTCAAGCTGGAAGCCTTCCTCTCTCTCCCGTTACGGAAATGGCGCTAAAGCGATGGTGCTTCCCCGCACAACAAGAAGTTTTGGGTTTTGAAACTATGTAAAGGGACATAATGTATGGATCGGCTATCTCATTTTGCGTCAAAGTTTGTAAGCCCGTGGGGCATTTTATACTTTTGAGTCAAGCAATGTAACCGGATGTTCATTATTAATAAAAGAGAAACTTTTCAATGCCTCAACCTTGTGTTATCTTATTTGTCTACTCTGTTGCATTGGTCTAAAGAATATCCTTATGCCTAAGGCCTGGTGCACGCGCGCCTTACGCGTGCACGGCATCACGCCCGGGGGACGATTATCGGTTAGACGAAATCGGGGCTTGACAATATGGAAAGAGATTAAAGATTTACCAAGTGCTATCGAAGAGTCTACTAAGGGTTACAAGTGCGATGGATTTGGTCACACTCATAACTGGACGAAGAGGAGCATATTCTGGGATCTGCCATATTGGAGCACCAATCTGATCAGACATAACCTTGATGTCATGCATATCAAGAAGAATGTGTGTGACAAAATAATTAATACTGTGATGGACGTAAAAGGGGAAGACGAAAGATAATCCCAATGCCAGGTTGGACTTGGAAGAAATATGCAGACGTCATGCGTTGCATTTGATAGAAGAAGGAAATGGAAAGTATAAGCAACCTAAGGCAATTTTCTCACTAGACAAGGAGGATAACGGGAGACTTTGTAGGTAAATTCATGGGCTAAAATTTCCATACGGGTACGTGTCGAATCTGAGAAGATGCGTTGACCCGAAGATGAAAAAACTGGCGGGTATGAAGAGCCACGACTGTCACGTATTCATGGAGAGGTTAATTCCAATTACATTTCGAAAATTATTACCGCAGGTAGTTTGGGATCCATTGACTGAGCTTAGCATATTCTTCAGGGATCTTTGTTCTACAAAGTTAATCATCGATCGTCTAGAAAAGCAAGAGAAGGACATTGTGGTAACACTGTGCAATCTTAAAATAGTGTTCCCTCCTGGATTCTTTGACTCTATGGAGCATTTGCCAATTTATCTTTCTTACGAGGCACGTGTTGGTGGGTCTGTCGGTTATCGATGGATGTACCCGTTCGAGCGTCAATTGAACCACCTAAAGAGAAAGGTAAAAAAAAGACACGGGTCGAGGGTTCTATTTGTGAAGCCTATGTTGTTGAGAAGATTACAAACTTTTGCTCGATATATTTCAAGCCTCATATTGCTACTAATAGAACAAGAGTTCCCAGAAACGACGACGAATATCAGAAATCTAATAATGCAATACTGAAAGTATTCAATGCTTTCGGTAAGCCTTCGGGCAAAATGAATAAGAGATATCTGAATGACGACAAACTAAGGGCTGCTCAGTTGTATATATTACTCAACTGCGACGAGGATGAAGTGGAGAAGCTAGAGGGGTAAGTAATTAATACGTCAACGTTTAAGTCATCTTAATGTAATAGTATACGCTAATATTGTTACACTAATCGGACGATATTTTATTATTTTTCAGCACATTTAATGATGAGGTGAGGTCGATGAGACCATATATAACAGATGAAGAAATAGAACAAAAATTAGACTTTATTTTCCTTCTTGGTTGAGTGCATATGTAAGGATCTTTTTATGTATGCGCTATGCACAATAATTAACATAACGTTGAACTTAATATTGTTTCCTTGGTATTTAGGTTGATCATCCCCACACAACACTCGATAATGAGTCTATTAGAACTCTAGCCAAAGGACCAATTTATGCCGTCAAAATCTGGCCAAGCTACTGTGTGAATGGATTTAGGTTCAAGTCAACAAAAGACCCGATAAGAGAGCTTCTTGGATCACTATTCTACGAAAAATAGTTGTTTGTATATGAGATCTTCGAGCTACAAAGATGTCGATCCAGGTAATGATTTCTATGGCGTCTTACGGGAGATTGTGGAGTTGACATATAATTATGGAACAGAGCATGCTAAGATCGTGTTAATCAGGTGTGATTGGTTCGATCTGATCCAAGATCAAGGTTAAAAATTACACAAGTATGGTCTTGTAGATATAAACTATCGGCGTCAATATCAAGGCTATGAACCGTTTGTCCTATCAAGTCAGGCTCAGCTCGTATACTTCACAACTTATCCTAAACGGGGAACAACGAGGTCGGACTGGTGGACAGTATGCAAGACGAAAGCTAAAAATACCTTTGATGTTAACGAAATAGCTTATTAGGAGGATGAGCTACCTATTGTAACAAATATTGTAGATGTGGACTCAACGAAAGTTCCTCATTACACGTCTAATCGTGTGAAAGAGGTAGAATTATCCGAAGAGAAAGACGAAGTAGATGAAAGTGAAGATGAAGAGGAAGAGGAAGAGGAAGAGGAAGAGGAGGACGAGAAAAACGAAGAAGATGAATTTTCAGAAGAGGACTGAAAATAAAATAAAATTCATTTAGAACTCTAGTCATGTACTGTATTTTTAATGTGGAATATAACATCTTTTTTAACTGTATGGATACATATATTTATATTTGTTACCAATTATATTCTTTGTTTCCATCTATCTTACCAGATGGACCCATGATCCGAGCACGTGTACGTTGCTTGAGAGAGGTACCTTCTGGTCCGTGATCGCGACCGAGAACCGATACACGGTTGGATCACGCCTGAGTAGTGGACTGTGATGAAGGCAAGATTCGACGAACCCAAGTACAAGGAACGGTCGGAGAAAGCAAAGGCGACTAGGTCGAAGGCAGGAAAGTGGTGTGATGGCTCGATTCCCATAACGGATCGTCTGGTATGTATTCTATTGAATATATATTATTTTAATACAAGTAGGATAAGATGTTTAATTTTAATAACAAATAATATAATTTTTAACAGGTACAGAAGGGTGAGGACGCCAACAATGTGACAGTCTTCCTGGCCACCCAACGGAAGGGAGGAAAGCTCATCGGTGAAAAGGCCACGCAGACCTATATACGTTTTACTACCCTGTGTTAGTTTTAATATAACTTAGGAAATATGCAAATATATATCTATATAGTAAGTAACTTAGACGTTAACAACCAAATTTCTAGGACGAGTATCTTAAACTACGTGAGCGGGCGACTGCTAGTGCACCTGCAGAGGGAGGGGCTGGTACTTCCTCGCAGCCCTCTACAGCTCCGTCGGCGGACGAGCTCTGGATGGCCGTCGTTGGTGGTCTTCAGAGGGGTACGTACTACGGTACGGGATCCTACGGCGCCTATGTTGCGACGCAGTCATCCAAGGCCCGCTCTGTCAGTGTGCATTCCTCGCAGCCTTCACAGGCGTCGACACGAGCCCATGAGAGCACTGATTGTCAGATTGCTGACCTATGTGACGAGTTGCTACGGAGGATTACGGAGCGGCCATACTCTGCGCCGCAGACGGACGATGCGACGATCACCGCACGTTTTGATGCGCTCGAGCATAGCCTTATGGAGCTCAGGACTCTGAGCCATACGACAGAGCACTGCCTTATGGAGCTCAGGACTATGGGCCAGACGACATAGCACAGCTTGGAAACTCTGGCCGCGTCTATGGAGAACAGACAGACGGAACTGGAGGGGTGGCATACGACCATGAGCGACTCACTTGCGAGGATCCATGCGGTGCAGAATTTGTTGAGCCGGTCGATGGCGGAGAATACTTTGAGTGTTTTATCTGCCATGGATTCAAACAATGCTCGATTGTTAGCATTGGAGCAGATACGTCCTCCTGGTCCGCCGACATCGACACCGCCTCCATCAATGCCTCCTCCATCGGCATCGGTGACGCTTTCATAGGAGCAGTATGAGTTCTTTCTATCCCAGATGCGCGACGGTGCTCCTCCTGATCAGTAGTTGTCCTTGTTTGGACAGATTTTAGTGTGTTTGTGTGTATTGGCACATTCTTGGATCTTTGATGTATTTATTTCATACCATGTGACACTTATTTTAAATTTATTTATCTACTTCTTGGGACATATTTAGTGTAATGTAACTTTGTAGATTTCTTTCTATGTGAGTTTAGTTTATTATTCATATTAACTGTACACCAAAAAATTTCGGTGTTGAGTTTTCACCAAAGGGGTCAGCGAACTCAAAAAATTCAACGAAGGGTTGCTCCGGGTCTATTTATATAAACTGTGATTTTATAACTGCAGGTAGAGTTTTGTTGGAAAATATTTTACACACTGAATTCTATTTTTTTAAATTTTTTTTCAATTTAGCGACGTGATGCGACGTTCCGCGAAGTACATTTACGTCGCTAAAAAGTATCGGAACGTCGCTAGTATGTCGTTAAACGTCGCTAAAATGCTGACATGGCAAAACTTGCCATGTCAACATTGTTGTAGCAAAACGTCACTCATAATGTCGCTAATGTAGCGACGTTTTGTGACCAAATATTACGTCGTAATTTTAACAAAGACACGTCGCTAATCGTCGTATATTCTGCGACGTCGTGTCGTCGCAAATATACGTCGCTACAGCGACGACCAGCGACATTTTTGTTGTCAGCGACCATGAAATACGTGACACCGTAAAAACGTCGCTAAATTATTTTAGAGACGTTAGTTTACCTATTTACGACGTTTTTAGACGTCGCTAATATGTGTTATTCTGGTAGTGTCAACAATCTACCCAAGTTCAGCTTGTACAAGCAAAAAGCACAGTTGCAGCTTCCTGGCCACCCCCTTCATCCATGCCATATTCGCATTCTCCATCTCCTCATGTTTAGTGCGAATCTGATTGTACACTATGGAACATATAACTTACCCTGCGAAGCCTCATCCCAAGTCCAAACATCTCTCCGAAAGGTTACCATTAATGATGACATTTGGTTGTTTAATGGTGATTAACGAAAATAAACAAAATTTTATTCCTACAAAACTTGCTTTTGGAAAATATTTTAATTTGTTTTTATAAATTGCCTATCTACTGTACGTTTCAATGCTCAATGCTCTTATTGCAAAATTTTTAAACTTTATGCTCACTGAAATTTCTTCAAATTTTGATGCTTAGTAAAAATTGCCAAAAAAAATTCTATTGTCCACTTTACTGCATTCTTGCCATTTGGTTGATGTCAACTCGAGTGACCTTGGTTCCCTAAAAAAGGAACAAGATCCACACTGTGGCATAAGTTCAGTGAATCGAATCACAAAAACGTATTCTTTTTTTTATTTATAAATGGTAAAAATTAAAAAAACAGTAAACCTACAAGACATACAATACAACATGTAAATAGGATCGGTCCAGAAGGTTAGATTGTCCTAACCAAAGCTAAATTTTGTTGTCTCTTGCTTTTAACTCCCAATAAATAATCAAAAAAAATTGATGGCAAATTAGGATAGTGACGATGTCGAAGTCCCCGATTCTGACGTCGTCGTGGAACTCGGATTCCGAATTCCTCTAGCTATTCGAATTTTTTTCAATAACAACTCAAAATATGGACCTAGTGGATTTTGATAGTTCAACTGACAGAAAAGAGTTGGGATTAACCAGGAGACTTTATTGACGGAGAGATAAAAACTTGGAAGTGAGAGGTTGTCCTGACGTGAAGATTGTTCAAGACGGATGACTTGTCCGGCTTTATCCCAGGACGTGAGAGGATGTCCTTACATGTAAACAATGTCCTGAACGACGTCGGTCATCTCAAAAAAAAAATTTTAATAAATAAAGCGTTTCTTATAATTCACAATACACTAGCAATGGAAAAACCAGTCCCAATACTTCCTTTTTCCTTGGAAATCTTATAGATGGATCCAACTCTTTACATAAATCCAAGGCAAAAAGCCAGGTAAATTTTGAGCACACTAACCAACTTGATACTAAACTGTCAACATCTCCATGCTCTCTCTCTAGCTAGAGCGCATGCAACAGAGTACAAAAAGCAACCAACCATCATCCGCACATCAATCCGTCTCCCGTTCATAAATGAACAACACAAAGAACTTTCCTTCTCTGTTCATGTTGAACAGAAGCAAACAAAACAAACAAACGCCAGTACTGGCTCTTTCCTTTCAAACCGTTGGTCTGGTCTCTGCTGCTACTTTGGGGGGGACGTGCTTGCCAACAACATGCTGACTGGTTGAACGCAGTCCGTCTCGGCTTGGCGTGAAGCGGACAGGCAAGTAATCCGAACTTGTACAAGTAAAGATGGAGCCCTTGAAGTGGCTCAAAAGTCCATGCAAACCCTAAAAGCCCAAAAAGAACAAAAAAAAAAGTCAGAACCACTTTTGTACGTAGGAAGTGGACAGTTGGTTTGGGCTCAATTGACCTGGATTCTGGCGTAGGTGACTTGGCAGACTTTGCGAGAACCAGGAGAGTGCTTGTCCCAGCTCTTCTGGTCCAGCTCATGGAACAGCCTACAAGCTGCTACTGGAGTGGTGAAGTTCACGAAGCTATAGCCTAGGTTGCTGCCACTCCTACACTCCATTAGCACACAGTCAACAACTAGATCTCTGGCTAATGCATGGCAGCATTGGCGTAATCCAACTAAGATTTTTATTTTATTTTTGTCTAGGTCCCTGGTTTTCAAGAGTAAACAACAAAAAGGGGCCGTAACAAAAAATTTGCTTTGGCATTCAAAAATTCAAAAATAACTATAACCCAAGTGAAGAAAATAATGCTCCAACAATGACTCTAACCACTGAGTTTGCATTTCAAAGGCTAATAATAGGATTATAGGTTTATATTTCTAGATGAATCATACACATGTGGACAATTAGAAATAAATTTTTACATTTACATTCCATTCCTATTGGTCCACGTGTGCATTGACTCATATAGAAATATGAGTTAAGGCTCATATCCCTTTTTTTTTTTTTTTTTTTTTTTCATATAATATAAAAAATTATGATTTGGAACTTGAAAGTGTATCTCAAAGTCACTGTTACCTCCGTGAACAGTGATATTTATGTCGGATATTTTGGATATCCAAAATCTAATTTCAACTATTATGTGAAATCATATTACTAAATAATCCACAAAATTTTGATCATATTTTGTTGATTAGATTATATGATGTTGAGTTTTGTATGTTAATAAAATATATATTGCATTAATGTAACCAACAAATAGGCTGAAGTTGTTCTCAATTAAGAGTATATAGTCAAATTTTTGGTTTCCTCTTGCATTATTGTTTAAAAAAAGCTTGAACTTTCACACATTTGCAGTATGCTATTGCTTAATATTTCTCTTAGCATTAATCTTGCTATCTTGAAATTTTCAAATAAATAGCTTACATTGTCACATGATTGTCGAATGAGAAATAAATTTGGATAGCTGTATATTTGCTAATAGAATATAGCTAGTTTCAATAGGAACATCATGTAAAAACGTGAAAATAGGTGTTCATATGCAAATTAGCATTAAAAAAAAATACTGAATTCACATGCACTGTAGCTATGTTGGAGGAGAAAAGGCATTAGAGAATACCTAAAGTCCATAGGCAAGTAGAGAAAGTCGAATTCAGAAGCGGTGGTGGTGGTGGTGGTGGTGTTACCATCAAGTAGTTGTTGTAGCTCCTTGTTCTCCTTCAAGCAGTGTTCATCAAGGAGTTCCAAAACTTTCCTCTTGCTGCATCAATGCCAAGAAATTAACAACACTAGCTTCTCATAAAAGTCTATGGAACAAGAGAAGGGCTTTCTTTTCTTCTTTTACTCGTACTCGAACCAGTTGGGGATGTTCCTGATCATCACTGTAGTCTTCCCTCCGCTTCCTCCTTTCGCGACTTCCTCCTCTCTAAACCTGAAATCCGCCACGGAGCATCGCTTCCTGCTGGCACGGAGCCTCCACCTGAACGGAGGAGGAGCGCTCGCCTTCTTGGCTCTCCAGTAGTACTGCGAGCTGGCGCAGAAACCATTTCCAGACAGTAGCAGTGGCGCTTCCTTCGCTACCGGTGCGCCTCTGGATGTGGCGCACGGAGGAGGAAGGTGGGAGAGCTTCGGAGGGGTAGCGACGCTGTAGTGCTTGGGATTGGGGTAGGAACTAGGCTTGTGGAAGTAGAAATTAGTAGAGGCGTAGTATGGGAAGTAATTTGGATTATGGGGATGGAACAATATTGGGAAGTAGTAGACTTGGGGAGGAGGAGGAGGTGGAAGCGGAAGTGGTGGGGACAAGTGGAGGGTGGTCACGGAGTATGGAGGAGAGTTAGGGTTGAGTGAAGAAGCCATAGAGGGAGAAGAAAGAAAGGAGTAGTTTCTTGTGAAAGTGAATGCAGAATGGGGGTGTGTGAGACTAACTAAATAATAGCACATATAGGGGGGTGGTGACGATGTGAGTGAGGACAGGAAAGGACAAATCCATTGAGGGGGCTTCTTCTAGGAAAAGACAAAGAAGGATTTAGGCTCTGTTTTTGTTAGAGGGCGGAAAAGATATTATAACATCATTGAGATTTCATCATTCAATGCAGCAGATCCCCCTTCCTCTCTTCCTGTCTCGCTTGTTTTCTTCAAAGTGGTCATTGTAATTATGAAAATAATAATTAAACAAAAAGTTTATTTAAATATCATGAAATTCCAACCGTTTTGAAATACTTAGGGGGCTGCTTGGTTGTATGCAGCTCGGCAGCAATGGCGATATTTTATGAAAGTGAACACTGGGTTCACTATTTTACGTGTTTGGTTGCTCTCTGCATCCAATTTTCAAGTCTCATTCCTCCATCTTGGGTTGTTCCTCTCTCTTCAACCCATCTCACCTACCACAAAGAAGAGGAATAACTCGTCAAAAACTCTTCTTCTCCGTTGTGTTTCTTTGTCTATTGGGATTAAATTGTATCATTAAATTGTATTTATGGTAATTAGCTATATATGGTGATTGGATGACTATATATGGTGATTGGGGTATTGGGATTAAATTGTATTTATGATAATTGGCCATGTGACTTAGGTCCCAAGTTGATATATGGATGTATATATATGTAATATCATGATGAATGAAATAACTAGAATATTATCTCCTATCACTTCTTCACATGGTATCAGAGCCTGACGGCTATGGCACGTTTTCTTCGAGCGGCGGCAGTGGCGGTATGTCGAGCGGCGATGGCGACATGACGAGCTGCGGCGGCGAAAGAAATTCTACGCCGGCGGCATCTCGGATTGATCCAACATCCCCGTATTACCTTGATTCTAATGGCAATCTAGGTAATACAATTACGAAAGTGGTGTTTCGTGGGAAGAATTATGAGTAATGGTCGAGATCTATTCGGCTTTCTCTTCGGGCTCGACGAAAATTTGGGTTTGTTGATGGGTCTATCAATAAACCTTCGGAGAAGGATCAATCGGAGGATTGGTATTGCGTCCAATCAATACTTGTGCAATGAATTTTGCATACTATCGACGCTTCGGTGAAGAAGACAATACCATACTTTGAGGAGGCGAAATCACTGTGGGATTCGCTCAATGTCCGATTTAGCGAACATGCGGCTGGTGGTGGACGTGGACGTGGACATGGTGTAAAAGTGCGTGCGGCGGTGGCAGGACGTGGCTTCTTTGCTGCACAACCGCGGATGGCAGATGATGGTGCAGGCGGCAGCGGTGTGCTGGGATTGACTCCGGACCAATAGCAACAACTTATTTCTATGCTTGGTAATTCTTCGGCCAAATCTCCAGAGGATCGTATGGTGGGTAAGTCCATTGCACCTTGGATTATTAATACAGGCGCTTCGAATCATGTTACGGGAAATTTAAATTTATTGTCGGGGGTGACGACTATGGAGGAGTGTCCGGTTGTACTCCTGTACGGATGGACTGTGGTTTCCTCGTGCTGCGGGCGTGTTGCTCTTGCACCAAACGTGGTTCTCACGAATGTTCTATTCATACCTCAATTACATTGCAATTTAATTTGTGGCCCATCTTATTGATGATATAAATTTTGTTGTACAATTCACTAAAAATTTATGCGTGATACATGACCCCAGTTTGAGGACCCTGATTGGCGTCGGTAAACGGCGGGACGGACTCTACTACTTTCGTATTGTACCGAAGAATCAGGCCTTGGCAGTGACTGGGACGACTTCTCTGGATATTTGACATCAGCAACTTGGACATCCTAGTAAAGTCACTTCCTGTTGTCAGTAGCTCTACTAGTTCAGTGAATAAGGCATGTGAAGTTTGCCATCAGGCAAAGCAAACTCGAGATATCTTTTCTGTCAGTAACTCTCGGGCTGTTGAAATTTTTTATTTGATACATTGTGATCTTTGGGGGCCGTAACCTACGGCTTCTTCATATGGAGCTCGATATTTTTTTACGATTGTGGATAATTTTTCTCGTGTTGTTTGGGTATTTTTGTTGATTGATAAGACTGAAGTATAGAAGATATTCTCGTAATTTTTTTTCTATGATTGAGTGGCAATTTAATTCCAAAGTTCGCATTGTGCGAAATGATAATGATACTGAGTTTAATTGCCTGCGCGACTACTTTGCACAAAATGGTATTTTATTTCAGACATCTTGTGTAGGTACACCTCAGCAGAATGGGAGGGTCGAACGAAAACATAGACATATTTTGAATGTGGCACGTGCTTTACGTTTTCAGGAAAATTTGCCAATTTCTTTTTGCGGTGAGTGTATTTTAACGGTTGGTTATTTCATCAATCGAACTCCTTCGAGCCTTCTTGGTTTTAAACTCCCCTATGAAATATTATTTGGTGCTCCCCCCTTTTATGATGAATTACGTATTTTTGGTTGTCTTTGTTTTGCCCACAACCAAAAAGCTAAGATGGATAAGTTTGCTCATCGCAGTCGAAAGTGTATTTTTGTGGGATACCCCCATGGCAAGAAGGGTTGGAAATTGTATGATGTAGCTACTGTTGATTTTTTTGTCTCTCTAGATGTTAAATTTTATGAGAATGGGTTTTCCTATTTTATTAAAGATGATCGTGGTGATATGGCTCCTCCTGACCTGTCGCCCCTTGTCTTAGGCGATGATGCTTTGGGGTTTGATCTACCTTATAAGAATGGGATGGCCGATGTGGAGGCTGCGACCGCCGTGGAGTACAATACGGCTGAGGCCGAGGCTGCCGTGGAAGATGCGGCAACTGAGGCCGTCGTGGCGGCTGCGACAACAGAGGATGAGGCGGCGGTGATGGTGTCAAATGGTGGGGGTGCACTGGGGCGTGGCATGTGTACCAAGATTCCATCTATGAAGCTCCGTGACTTTGTTTCAAATGTAATACAAAAGTTGTCTCATAGTCCTCCCTCCCAACGTTCCAACACGTCCAATCACTCCTCAGGTACTCCTTATCCTATAGCATATTTTTAGAATTATGATCGATTTTCTCGGGACACAAGAATTTTCTTGCAGTTGTAACTGCAGGTACAGAACCGACCTCCTTTAAAGATACGGTTGTAAAACCCCCTTCCTAGAAAATCGTATATAGCCTTTTATTTATTAATTATTAATTAAATTATAGTAATTAGGTCTAAATAGGATAATTAGATTTTTAATAATTTTTATGTTAGGTGTTCGGGCAATTAGAGGACTTATGGGACCATCAGGAATTTTTCGGAATTTATTCCATGTAGGAGACCCCTTAAGCAGTTGCTAGCCTAATGTTGTGCATTACCCTAATCTATAAATTTTCTTATGTGTGAATATATATATATATATATATATATATATATATATATATATATATATATATATATATATATATATATATATATATATATAAATATATATATGTGTATATACATATTTAAAAAGAAAGAAAGTAAAAGAATTAAATAAAAAGTTACTAATATAATAATAATCTACTACTACTTAGTTTGCCTATTCCTTTACTTAGCATTTGCTAAGACCCACAATGCAGCAGCTAGCAACTTACTTGCTCCCCATTTGACCCGCCCATATCAGCAAGTTGCAAAAGCAACTTAAGAAATTGCATTTGCTTCAGCGGCCCCTTTGCCCGACCCTTCTTTCACGCGGCCAACCCGTCCGATCCATCCGCTCCCTCTCTATCTCCCTATGATATATATATATATATATATATATATATATATATATATATATATATATATATATATATATATATATATATATATATATATATATATATATATTTATCTCTCAAAAATCTTAACCTAAATCTCCAGACCTCCTCTTCCCATCTAGAGCCGTCACCGCAGCCAGAGAGCCCCACCAAGCCATCCAACCATCCCGTCGACTCCGACCTCGCGCTACAGATTCCCACTCGAAGCACCTTCGCTCCGAAGTGATTTTCCGTCGACTCGCTCGACCAAACGCTGTTCCGTCTTTACCGGTATGCTCATCTCTTAACCCTCTTCCATATTTGTTTTATAGCCAACCTCGAAAAACGTGTGCCCCTAGGTAAAAAATAGCGTCCAAAGTGGGCGAGCAGACCAATTCTGGAATCGCAGAAAACTGCGGTGACCACCCGTATTGCCGAGTTCGTATCTCCCACCACAGAGATCCGAATTTGGTGATTCTTTTTGATACCTGTAGAATACCTGACCTAGTTTATTTTCTGTTAAATAACCCTATGCTATTAGTTGCTGTGGACAGAATTATATTCGTCACAAAACTGCGCAAACCCACCTTTTCCAAATTTCCAAAAATTGGAAAATGGAGCGCGCCCCGCCAAACGGGACCGCCCCGCCGTGTACCAAGTGTACCGAATGGTCCACGCAGCGTAACCGGACACGTGAAAATTTGTGGGGACTGATTCGGACGCATGTGTGTGCCGGAATCAGGCCGTATCCGCGGACACACACCGTGTCGCAACTTTTGTAGAACTCGCACGTATTTTGTGCACGCTTGTCAGATTGCGACAAAACTTACGCCACTGGACTCGTGGTAACGCGCTGGTCCTGTGACCCAATTTTCACGCAATTCTGAGACGGTTGACCAAATCGCCAATTGGCGGGCCCACAGTTGACTTTTCGGACAAAATTTTGTTCGGCTCATCGGAATCCACATTTGGACATACCGTTGGGTTCGTATTGACATCTAGAGTTGTTTGACCTATAGTTGTCCCATTTAGAGACTGTTACATTCGGCACGCTTTTCGGTGCAAGGTGGACCACACGTGGACCCCACTTTTGCCCGAAATTACCATTTTGCCCCTGTATCCAAATTGGACGAAAGGGATGTGCTTTTTAGCTATTTTGCTCATTCCGGAAACGTTGGTGATGTTTATTTCAGCATCCGGAGACGTTTGTTCGGAGTCCTTAGTTCCAGGTTCTGTGTCATTGACATTTGGGCGCGTACACTTTACAGATTTCTTGCCAGGCAAGTATACCTTGCCATTGTACTATTTTTACATTCCATATGAGGCATGCATGTTTATTTTCTATTTATTTAGTTCATTTATTTTAACTGCTATATAAACTGCGCGTCCAAGGAAACTTGGGTGCAACGACGGTGTCGTCGTACTATGTTTTTATTTATGTATATGCATTAGACCTACTTTATGAGACTACCCCATTTTCGTAAGGCATTTATGTTTCATTGGCCATGACACTATTCTTACACGAGTGTGAGTCACATGTAGGACATGGACTTGCGTACTCGGCTGGCCACCGGTACGTATAGGTCGTACGACGGATAGGGATAACTGCCAATAAAAATTTTGCATGCTAGTAGACCTGGCGGTTATTAGAGGTATTATCGTGTCATGGACATGACATGCTTAGAGCATTGGGTGGGGAGAACAACAAGTAAGGCATTTGGGCTCCTTTGTACTTTTCTTGTGTAACCCGTACGCTCCGCCGGAGATGCGCGGTCATGATGACACCTATACTACTTGGCGGGCCTCCGCCGTTCAAAAGATGACGTGCCTTTGTAGGCCCCTGGATCTCCAAGAGAGCCATGCCAATCCTATTTATGGCCAGATAGCCCACTTGTTAGAAAGTTGTTCTCAAACTGCATTCACATAGATGGTTAGGCGACCCCAATGGATATTTATTTTCAGTACTTTATTGGCATGTGCTTTTTGTATCTTGTTACGTCCCTCTGAGGACCTGGTCCCTTTCCAGATATAGATGAGCAGGAGTACCCGCAGGAGTATGGACCTGGACCTGACGCTACCTATCAGTCTGAGACGATCTTACCTTCTGATTATATGTGATTCATGGCAGCTGTTTAGAGATTTTAGTTGCTATTCTTTTCTAGACATTTATTATTATATTAGAGTTTATTCTCTTCTCTCTTTAGTAATTTATTATAGTCGAATTGTAGTGGATTTGTTTCCACCCGACTATCACACTTTGAGATTACTATTTGAGACTGCTTCTTTGATATTCAGTTATTGATTTCCATTTATCTATTACTTGTGCTGTGGATGAGATATAGAACTGCATGTGACTTGTTGTGATATATATTACCACTGTGGATTGGATATTCATGTACAGCGTACGTGTGTATATGGTTTCCATATATTGGAGTTCGTATACATACGGCTGGCGTGTTATGTATTCCTAGTCCTACGTATTTTGGGACTGGGGCGTGACAACGGTTAAAGATGCAAGATGGCGAGAAGCTATGCAGAAGGAGATACGAACGTTGGAGGATAGTGGTACCTGGACCATGGAGATGCTTCCGGCTAGAAAATGTGCTCTGGGGAGCCGGTAGGTGTATAAGATAAAGTATAACTCTGATTGGAGTGTTGAGCGGCTTAAAGCCCGTTTGGTGGTTTTTGAAAATCATTAGGTTGAAGGTATTGATTACACTGATACTTTTGCTCCGGTTGCAAAAATGGTTATTGTTCGTGCCTTTCTAGCTGTAGTCGCAACAAAGAATTGGGAACTACATCAGATGGATGTTCACAATACCTTCCTACATAGAGACCTTACCGAAGAAGTGTATATGAAACTACCACCTGGTTTCCAAACTAAACACCTTGGTCAGGTATGTCGGCTTCGAAAATCTCTTTATGGGCTTAAACAGGTACCTCGTTGTTGGTTTACAAAGTTGGCATCTTCTTTGCGGGAGTATGAATTTTGCCAATCGTACTCTGACTATTCGCTTTTTACTCTTCATAAGGGCGATATTCAGATAAATGTTCTTGTGTATGTCGATAATTTGATTCTCTCTGGCAATAATTCTGCTGCTCTTACTGCCTTTAAGAATTATTTGAGTACATGATTTCACATGAAGGACCTTGGGGTGTTGAAGTAACTCGAAGTACGAAGGTATTTTTTTTTGTCAACGGAAATATACACTTGACATTATCTCTGAGATATGATTGTTGGGGGCAAAACCCACAAGCTTTCCTATGGAACAACATCATCAACTGGCACGCTCTACAAGTCCACTTTTGTCTGATGGAGAAGCATATCGACGACTTATGGGATGGCTGATTTATCTTTCGTTTACTCGGCCGGATTTGGCTTATACTGTTCATATCTTGTCGAAGTTTATGCATGAGCCCTGGCGTGATCATTGGGATGCGGCTTTGAGGGTTGTTAGATATCTGAAGAGTTATCTCGGTCAAGGCATTCTTCTTCACTCTAACTGTGATTTGCGGCTTTGGGGGTGGTATAATTCTGATTGGACGAGTTGTCACATCATTCGACGTTCTTTGTCTGGTTGGTTGATTTTTTTGGTGATTCGTCCATCTCTTAGAAGACGAAGAAACAGGTGACGGTATCCCGTTCTTTAGCCGAAGCGGAATACCGTGCAATGACGGCGGTCACGTGTGAGCTTAAGTGGCTCATGGGGTTGCTTGAAAGTTTAGGGGTGCAACATTCGTGTGCTATAGATTTGTTTTGTGATAGTCAATATGCTTTACATCTTGCACAGAACCCAGTTTTCCATGAGCGCACAAAACACATTGAGGTGGATTATCATTTTTAGAGGGATGATATTCTTGCTAGAGTTATTCACTCATCTCATGTGCCAACGGATGGGCAACTGGCAGATATTTTCACCAAAGCTTTGGGCAAACAACAATTTGAGTTTCATTTGCGCAAGTTGGACATTTGTTACTTGCATGGTCCAACTTGAGGGGCGTATTGGGATTAAATTACATTTATGGTGATTAAATATATATGTTGATTGGCTGGCTATATATGGCGATTGGGGTATTGGGATTAAATTGTATTTATGGTGATTGGCCATGTGACTTAGGCTCCAAGTTGATATGTGGATGTATATGTATGTAATATCATGATGAATACAATACCTAGAATAATATCACCTATCACTTCTTCACAGCGTCTCTGTTCCTGTTTGATGAGGAGAAAATTGGGTTCTGGTAAATATAGTAAAAAAAATTTGAAACTCTTCTCTGCTGCATACTTGCATCACCATAATTTTTTGCCTTCAGCATCTCCGGATCTAGAATTTATTACATATGTTTCGAATTTTTTGGGTGTTCCTTCTCTGGATCTAAAATTGTTTGGCCATTTATACTGTGGCCAGTATAATCGATGTTGATGCTCAGTGTCTTGCTAAAACAAAGCAAGATGTGTTAGAAATGGGTTGCATGTTTAAATCTGGGTTGCATTTTGTTGGTTTCTTGCTAAAAAAAGCAAGATATGTTAGAAATGGGTTGCATATTTAAATCTGGGTTGCATGTTTAAATTTTATGCATGTGGGGATGACTGTTTAAATTTGTACAACATTTTTAATATTATACTAAAAAGATAGAATGTGTTGCTTACATGACTTGTCGAATCCTAATGATCCTTTGCTTATTGTCACAATCACTAGTATGATTATGTTCTGAGTTTATCAGCCTTTTTGGTATCCTGTTATGCTATTATTTTACATAATTTATTCTTATTGTGGATGGGACTAGCTATGGAGTTGATATAGCTTTCTCATCCTTTTTGTTCTATTGGACATCCTATTTTTATGCAAACGAAAATTGTCCTTGCTATTATCAGGTATCCAGTTTGGCATCCTCTTATGTTATCCAGTTAGAAAGATTGGATATCCTGTTTTCTAAATATTTTGATGTACAATTTGAAATTTAGTTTGAAATATTGGGTATCATGATTCCTTCCTTCCAGGATTCAACTTGAATTATATTAAGTTCTACAAATTATTATTATTATTTTTATCATCTGGGTCTTCTTGATTATGTGGGAAGTTGGTATTTTTGGATTACTGTATGCTTGGTACTTGTTTGCTGATACAGTGCAGACTGGAATTTCTGATACACTTCTAAAAATTAGAATTTTCAGACATATTACTGCTGCTGAGAACATGTTGCTTGTGAGAACATGTTGCTGTTGTTGCTTCCATACTAATGCCTATTTGTACTTCCTTGCTTGTGGCTTGTTGGATTTTATTCAGTTGGATTACTATGTATTGGTTTACATTTAATTGGAATGAATTATTGTTCTACTTGGATTTTTTTCTTTATTTTAATCTGGAAAATGTTGCAAATTAGTATGTCTTCAGCTGAAACAAGTCTACAGAATTTTGGTATTTTCATGTGTCGAATTTGTATGTGTGATGAGTTATATAATTAGTGGTAAGCATACCATATTTTGAATTGGTTATTATATCACATATATGTTTGCTTGCCAAACATTGAAAGTGCACTTAAATGCACTTGCATGTTGCATCCAAACACAATTTTCAGAAACTGCCCAGTTGCTGGGGACAAAACAAAAAGTATCCAAACAGGTTTCGGGAAGTCAGTAATGCTGCAAGTGGACTGAAAGTGAGGATGGTGCAAGTGGCACTTGCACAATTTCATCTACCTCCTGCGATCCAAACAGGCCCTTAATACCATCATTAGATCGAACTCGAGTGGCTCTTGTGGTTACTGAGGAGAGGTATAAGACCCCGGCTAGGTGGTAGAAGATAGTGGATCGACCCACGGGGGCATATTTTTTCTTCTATTTAAAAATGGTGGAAGTTGGGGGACAGTGGGCCCAAAAGGCATGCAATACAGTGTGCTCAAAAGTCATGAGCGTTACGCCAGGCCCTGTGCGTTATGTCGGGATTTTAAAAAAAATACCATCATTAGTAAGAGCATCGTTAGTAAGGTTCATCCCACATTCTAGATTCTAGATTTAAAATATAGAAGCTCATTTTGTAGAATAGTAAGTCACATCCCTAGTTCCAATTTCTAGATTTTGGGTTCTATTCCATCCATGGGAGCTATAGGTTGGGCCTCCTAATTTCTAGATTGTAGGAACCCACTTTTTAGAATGGTAATTTCCAATTTGGAACCCAACTTTCTAGATTCTAGATTTTACATTATTTTTTTCACATCAATTTTTAACCATACAATCTTTGGGACCGGAGCTCACTTTATCATTTCCTATTATTCTCATATAAACCCAACACATTCTACATTTATCTTTTTTTTTTAAATTTTGGGCCCCAAATTATATTGGAGAGTCCCAACTACTAATGATGCTCTAAGGCTCATCCTAATTTCTAGATTCTAGATTTAGGATGTAAGAGCTTAATTTGTAGAATACTAAAACCATCCTAAGTTTTAATTTCTATATTCTCAGTTCCAACCCATCCACATAAGCTATAGGTTGGGCCTGAGAATTTTTAAATTCAAAATGTAGGAAATTATTTTGTAGAATAGTAAATCCTAATTTGGAACTCAATTCTACATTTATGTTTTTTTTTTCACATTAATTTTTGACCACACAATCTTTAGGACCAAAGCTCATTTTATCATTCTCTACTATTCTCATACAAATCCAATCCATTCTACATTTACTTCTTTTTTTAAATGTTGGGCCTCAAGATGAAATTTTGAGTACCATCTACTAAATATGCTCATAGTAAGGCCCATCTCAAATTCTAGATTTAAAATGTAGGAGCTAATTTTGTAGAATAGTAAGTTTCATCCCTAGTTCCAAGTTCTTGATTTTCGGTTACATCCCACCTACATGTGCTAAGGGTTGGGCCTTCCAATTTATATATTATAGATTATAGGAACTCATTTTGTAGAATAGTAAGTCTCAATTTGAAGCCCAACTTTTAAGACTCTAGATTTTACATTATTTTTTTTACATTAATTTTTGATCACACAATCTTTGGGACTATAGCTCACTTTATCATTTTCTACTATTCTCATACAGACCCAATCCATTGTACATTTATCTTCTTCTATTTTAAACTTTTGGGCCTCCAAATTGCATTGAAGAGTTCCAACTACTAATGATACTCTTACAATTTTCTAAAAATTACGTACAATTTGAAATTGAACAAAAAAATTTGCTGCGAGAGCATTAAACTTGATATAAATTATGCATTCAACACAAAGTTAAAAAAATTATAAAATAAGAATTAAATGTCAAACCAAGGTTTTTTTAATCTCAAAAGATAGGATCAAAAAAAATGTCCATCAAATAGACATTTTTGGGACAATAAATTTCCATACATTTTGTGTTTATTGGATGATTGGACTTTATTGGACAAAAAATATCCAACCATTGGAAATTGTTAGACTTTTAATTTGAACAGGTTAAACAATTACATAGAGGAGGAGAATATGAACAAGGCCAACAGGGTTGTCTATTCAAATGTAAAAAATAATCACCAAAAATGTCTAACTGTAGGACGTTTTTGTGTAAAAAAATAGTTCCATTGGTAAGACATTTTTGTTGGAGTTTTTGAAATTACACTCTAGAAAGTAGTTTCACATCCATGTGACAAACCTCAAATGTATATTTCAAATAAGATTATTCTTCTATTGACTTGCACATATGGGATTGGTAGTCCATGCGGTTTGGTAGGATATTTACTAGAGGGTAAGGTTCAAATCCTCCAAGAAATATGGCTTCGTTTGGTTCGAGGAATCATGGGGTTGGAAAAGGAAAATCATTGCTTTCCTATGTTTGGGTGTCAAAAGAATTGAGGAAATGAAAGTGATTCTCAATGGAATAGAAAATATGGAAAAAAGTAATTCCTTCCACCAACCCAAAGATTCACTTTTCCACCTTTAAGTATTCACTTTTTCTCCCAATTTTCTTGGCATTTTCAAACACCGGAAAGGACAATAGATGGGAAATTATAATTTTCCAAAGGAAAGGAATGACCATGAAATTAATTTTTTTTCCTTTTCGTGAACCAAACGATGCCTATATGTGTTTTGTTATCCATTTCTTAGAAAATTTCTTAGAAGGTAGGTCCCAAAGGGGCCTAGTGACTTGGGTGCAGACGTGGACGTGAACGAAGGGTGGAAAGTGGCGCCTTAATGACGCACTTCGCATGTACGCATCGGACGTGAGATGTCGCTTCGGGCGTCATTGTGCCAGTTCAGCGTATGTCCTTGTTCCCATTTTCTATGTAAGGTTCAAATCCTCTAAGGACATTTATTTTTGTTAACCATTTCTTAGAAATTTTTCTTAGGACCTAAGTCCCGAAGGGGCCTAGCTACTTGGAAGCTGGCATGGATAAAGGGCTCAAAGTGGCGCTTTTATGGCGCACTTCGCACGTACGCAACAGAGGCGAGATGGCGCTTTGTTCGTCGTTGTGCCAGTTCAATGTGTATCACTCCCCGTTCCTATTTTCGGTATTTGTACGAATATTTATTACAGTATCCTATATCCCATGTTTTTATTTATCTAGTATTGATACGGTATCATGTTCTTGTATTGTCACACTCGTTTCCAAATTTGATATTCTTGAATTTCTAACATTTTGAATTTTACTGATAATATATTTCTGTTGTATTTTACATATTGGTTCATGTCAATTACGTTGTATTTTATTTGGTTGGATTTCTATTTATTGTGAGAGACTACCCTGGACTAATAGTGAACAACTTGACAATTGCCATGGACCCACGCTAGGACCCGTATGTAGGATGGATACCTGATCTGGTTCACTTTTGGAACCACTAAGCCTATTTTAAATGGTTGAGATTTTTTTGGAGAACATTATGACTTAATCCTATGGGTAACATCATTTTCCCCACTTCGTGTATATATGAGTTTTTCTTTCTCTCCTCTCATTTTTCTTTATTTTTATTTTATTTTTTCTTTCTTCTTCCTTTCTCCCTTCTCCCTCACACCCGAGAACCAGCCCTAGCCCGAACCCTAGCCCTAGACTCGGCTCTGGGGAGAGACTTGTTAGCCCACCAAGGCAAGTACATCTTGCTCAATGGTGAAGCCGTGGATTTTTGGATTTTTTATATATTGTAGGTATTAAAAATGTGTTTGATGGAAAAATATTCTCCTTGATGTTCTCATTTGCTTTAGTTCTTGGTGTTTTCAGTTTTGATGGATAGATTGAGTATATCTGAGTTTCTAACTTAGGGCTTTTCATGGGTTTAATGAGTTGTCATGCTTTTGATCTATAAAAACTCTTTATTTTTTAAAACTTGTCATTCTATGATGTGAAACATTTGATTTTAAGCAAGTTAGAACTTCACTTTGTCAAATTTGGGCTTCGTATGAGGTTTCTATGGAAGAGACAAACTTTGGGTTTCAGAGCTTTTCTATGGCCAAAAACTGTTGTTTGGAGAAAATGAAGTATTCATGCGGCCATCATCCTATGTAGCAGAGAGTGTCATGCAGCCTCATATGGCAGTCTGTCATACGTCTTGAACTCTTTGCCGCATTTACCTCCCATCATACGCCCATCTTGTTGGATGCATGACTGATTAATACACATGCGTTCTGGAGTTAAGTATTTGGGAAAGTCTTAACGACAGAACCCCTTGTGTTTTCTCATTGAATGAATGAAAACTTCAAATAAGTCTGAGAAGCATCCATGCGGCCAATAGAGCATGCGGCTCTTCCTTTGATCGCATGACTCTGCTCCGCCCTTGCACTTCTTTTCATGATTTTGTCTTATCTCCTGACACACTTTATGGCTTGTCACATCTATCACTTCAGTCACTTCTCTGACACACTTTTATTGCCCGTCCCTTTGGCACTTATCCCAAAGAGTGAACTTTTGTCCTGAGCATGCGGCCTAAAGACGCATGTGGCCAACTTCCCATGCGACCGATAGTCCATGCGGCTTCGTCTCATGCGGCAGGCTGGCATGCGGCCAATAATTCCATTCTACGGGTTTAATCATGCGCACTTTCTATTTTGATTGGGATGTTTCTTTGATTATTATATTAGAGCATAGATGGATGTTGTGCTTCCCTATATTAATATAGGTTTATGATCCTCACAATACTGTGGATTGTCTACGTATGATTAACCTATTGCATTTGGCATCGGACACTCAAGTGTGAGTATTTTCCAATGTATCGCGTGTCGCGGATACGATAAGCACGCCAGTAATAACTCGTGAAAAGATCGTACCCGTAAATCTTCATTATAGGAAGTTTCTCGAGTGGCCACGACTCGAGAACTTGAAATAATTTGGTAATGATTAGACAATATAAGATTCACCTAGATCATTGGGAGGGAAGAATATTGTGCTACCGACTACCCTGATCTCCAAGGGCCCCATGAGGCATGTGATAAACCTGCTAGGCAAGGGCTCCATAACCTATCATGTTTACGCATGCTGCGGCACTTACAAGACAAGTTTATGCTTACAAGACAAGTTTATGTTTATAAGACAAGTTCATGACCAAAAGACAAATTATGATTTCAAAACAAGTTTATGATTTTCTGACAAGTTCATGTTTATGTCAATTACAAGTTATGTTTGATTATGATGTGTATTCTTTTCAAGACAAGGGTACCATTGGCCATCCGGCTTGACTGCAGTGCCGGTGGTAGAAATATTCTTCAAAGCATGCATTTGTTAGTAACTAGGTTGTGATAACCCTAGTTAGTTAATTATAGTAAGCCGAATGCATATTTGGCCGTGAAATGAATGTTGGTCTATTTGTCTAGCTTGTCTAGCTTTACTTTGTATCTCATTCTTCTGATGCGTGGTTAGGGTGCTAATTTCTGCTCGGTTGAAAGTTTGCAACCCTGGTCTTTGTTTGGTTTGAGGGTTGTGGTCCTGATCCAGAGTAGTTATTATTCCCTTTTGCCGTTTGTCGCTTTATCCTACTCTGTTAGCTAGTTTGTTTACATATGTCAGTTATGTTGTTACTTTATTCTTGAGATAAGTACATTGCTAACGTACAAGTCTCGACTCGTATTTATTAATTATATCTTATATGTGCATGTTTGTGATAAGTTTTGTCTATAACCTTGAGCTTATTTGTGGTACTTGTTGCTTGGAGTTCTGACCCCACTGGTTTTGCTTGGCCAGATTTACCCGAGGAGAACCAAGATCCCCCATACTTCCACCAAGATGGCTCTCACTCGTAGGTTTACGGCCGAAGCTCGCGAGTAGGTTTTCTTCTTCCACCCCTCGTCTTGATTACTTTATTTTGTGGTGTTTAGCTATGGTCAACATGATGTATATATATATATATATATATATATATATATATATATATTATACCATGGCTGGTATATTTGATAATATATAATTATACTCTGCTAGTACAGCAATTTGTATTCACTAGTTTCATGATCATATGTGACATATAATTTGGGATGCCACTTTATTTTTATGTATGATATACTCTTTAAATTATTGTTGAGGGATTGAGATACTAGGAATTATCGGCCTTAAGACTGACGTCATAGCATGCTAGAGTCCAACCCATTTGTCTTCTTGACAACCATGACCGCCGTATGACATTTTCATACATTGTACAGAGTAGCTGGACATGTCCGTCCACGTATTTACCCAGTATTCTGGGAGCGGGATGTGACATGTATTGTTAGTGCATGTATCCGATATTGGATCCATCATGTATCTTAACGTTTGATTGCTTGTGAGAGTCTCGAGAGTCGTACGAGCAGGTCGCCCATCAAGTGATCTACATATCTAATACTGAGTAACTGACATTTGTAACTGGTTTTGGAATTTATTTTTTAATAAGATAATTATATATGGACTACCCTAAACCCCCTAGATAGACCATTAGCATTGTCATAGACCCGTAGTATGCCTCATATATATATCGACGTATCTGAAAAATGTTCTAAAATAGAAAATTTTGTATCTTGATTGTATACCATTTTTATACGGCATGTGTGATGCTGGCACAGTCTACAGTTGCTAACTGGGCTATTCCTTTTCCCATTGGTCAATTGGTTTTTCTCTAAAGAGTTATGATTGGTAGGGGATTAGGATTGATGACTTGGCAGTTAGCTCTCTCTCTCTCTCTCTCTCTCTTATATATCCACTATTTCTTCCCTCCTTTATTTATTTTCACTCTCAATTACCATATTATTATCCTCCTCCTTCTTTCAAGAAGCTGGGTCATGGCTAGGACTAAGGTCTATAGATTCGTCCTAGTGTTGGAGTATAAGGCCTACAATCTAGGGGGTCAATTTAGAGGCAAGTACATGAGGATAAATTGATGTTTCTCCTTTTATTTCTTACAAAACTATTATTGAATGATTTTATGTATTTTATTTCAATTTTCTCTTAAATTATTATTGGATTTTTATGCATATAAGATTGCTTCTTATTGGTTTGAGCTTGGGGGTGGGTTTAGGGATGAATTAAAGGAATGTAGATTCGACTATGGATTTGGAGGTGTGTTGGCTATGTTTTGATCCCTAGGATAGGTTCTATAATGCTTTAGGAACAATATATTAGTTTCCTTAATTACTATAAACCAATTTATGATAATTTGACATAAATTTGGTCACTGAAACCCATATCATGAGCTGTGTTTGCAGTTTCAGTGTTGGCGGTATACTGTCAGTATACAACCACCGGTGTACCGTTGGTATACCAGTCAATCAATAATATATTCTAGCAGGTCCAATGTCCATTCTAAGGCACAAAACGATGTACCGGCGATATACTGCTGGCTTGCTATTTTCTCAGCATAGCTTATGGTTTTGTGTGTCATTTCATGGTGCGTTCATTTAGCCTTTTCCGAAACATTCTTTAGTGTCTTTCCACTTTCCCTTAGCCCGATACATGAAAGTTATTTAGCTTTCAGGGGCTAAGCACACTCCCCCTCCCGAATCCTCACGAGGGACGCGGTCTCATCGACCCTCGTCCACTGAACGGCCCATCATCCTACTATAGAGTATGGCGGATTTATTGATTGCCAAACCCATGGAATTAGTTATTAGGTTTGGTATGAACCAGTAGGCCCTAGAATTCTATTGTTTAGGCTGCATAGTATCTAGTGGTCGTATCCTAGACTTGATATATACATGACACATAGTGGATCAAGAAATTATTAATGTTGAATCTTTGAATGATTGACTATCTGATTGTCCATATTCCTAACCCAGCTATATTGTATTTGTGCTATTTGTTACCAGTATACCCTTTGAGGTACTGGTACTGTTATCGTACTGAGGTGCTCCTATTTACTTATAAACTAAGGTGCTATATCATGTTCTAGTTATATGTATATATTTTATTTCTTGTAAGGATAATCCGGTAGCCGGTTAGTGGTTGAAGCGTGGAGTAGGAGTAGGTTGTGTGGATTAATTATTGCATCTACTCTTATGATGAATCTAGGTTGGAACCCTCGGGACTAACGCGAATTCAGTGTACCCATACTATCGTACAAAATCTAGGATTAATGATGGTGTTTCTACGACACGGGTTCCACATAAATCAGTAAGATTAATAACACATAGATCATTTGGAGGGAAATGATTCTGATTTCGTGCATCTTGCTGGTCTACCACCAAATATTGTGGTTTATCATCAACCTATGTAGAGTGTAGTATCTGACATTTATATTGTTAATAACCTTATATATATCCTATAGGAGTGATAGGACTGTTACTGAGATTTGTTAATAATCCGGTGGCTGCCTAAGAGAAGAATAATGGACTGTTATTGATTATATATACATAGGATCTGGTCAGTCTCGCTTTGGCATCGCACGATTGATAAATCCATATATTGCATCCTTAGAATAACCTAGATATCACTATAGCAAGTCGTACTGTTTGGTCATTCTATTGAGCCATTGATAGTATATTATATCACCTGTCGGTAGTCTTGGGAATGTATGTTGTCACCGTATAGTACTACATCTCTTGTCCTTATTTTGGTGTAAGGGTGGATTACTGCCTCGATAATAGAATATAGGTCTAGGCTATGAAACATGTTTCTATGTATTGATTCTTGATTGGATTTTCTTTATTATTCATTCATATTTTCTTATGGTACTTGCTATTGAGGGTTGACCCCTCTAATTTTATTTGTCCATATCTAGTAGCAAAGTCCGAGGATCTACTTTCTTTTCAGCCTGGTGACGCTTAGCAGGAGAATGGTTGTCGCGGATACTGAAGGAATTTCTTCTCCACCACCCGTGATGTTATTTTGATTCTTTTGAGGCGTTTAGCCGTCAGACACCTATTTAACATGTATGTTCTTGGAGCATGTTCTCTAGCCATTTTGGCAACATAATTATATATATATTCAGATTGTAGCTGACGATGTGATTATAAATGATTTGATAATGTGCTGGCTTTCTATTTTGTATATATAGCTTTTAGATCATATTGATAGAGCGTCGGGAACATCTCACTGCTTTATCTTATATGTTCTATATTCCTGCTTCTAGTTTGAATAATTAAGACATAATATACATTATGTATCACCATAGTATACTTGTATTATATTATATACCCTTGTCTAGGTACAATGGTAACAATATTACGTGATACTGGCATATACCGTCTAGCGACGTATATTTTCAAACTGTCTAAAAAGGAGTCGCATATGTAATACCCCGCAACCGCATGGCGCATTACACTGAGACGGATTGAAACGAGAAAATATTTGGTTGCATTTTATTAAGTTAGATTTGGGAGCAAGTATTAATTTGAGTTAGTTTCATGTACAGATCGCGTGCGGAGTTCGATGGAATTAGTATATTCATTCGGAGCAAGTACAGAGATAGCGAATTAGAGTGATAATATCGTCTTCCTTAGTACGATCAGATCGGATGATTTGGAGAGCACATCCTGCTCACACGGTCAAACCAATTGAGTAGAACGTGCTTTGTATTGGACCACAGATTCAAGGGATCGGCCGTATCGGCAAGACAGAGTGCTAGTAGATTCTACTTGGTAAGTGGGCTCTATCCCTTCTCCTCTACTCCTTCATGCCTAATAGTATGGAACAAACAAAATAGTTTAAACACTTGGTCTGGAATATTGGAATCACCGTACTGTGGCATGCATAGAGTGTGAGTCATTTGGAATGATAGAATTTGTGGCTTGAGTTGGACTTACGTTGGATAGTTGGGGCTTTGAGTTGATCTGTATGGTTGGAGCATCGAGATACTTCGTCGAGCGAGCGTACATCCCTGTACGAGTATCAAGTTGGACACTTTGTCGAGCAATACGTGCAGTTGTGGTTCAAAATTGGGCAACTGTATCGGAGAGGGCATTGTACCACTGTTGGGGCATTGTGCCATGGTGCATTCAGAGTGAGGTATTGCACCAATCGGAGAACTGTGTCGAGAAGTGACTTAGAGCCTAATGGAGATAATTTGAGAATGGTGTCTTGGACTATAGTTGGATAATGGTTATGGTAAATTATATGGATCGAGGCGAGTATTGTTTGGTGGGACGAGAAGCCTCGATTCTCTCGTCATACCTACCTTATTGGAGTATTGCATCGGTCACGGACAACCTATTGCGCAGGATTTTGTTTCCATGAACGGGATAGGCTCCGGGGCACCGGGATCGTTCGGCCATAGAGGAAATAAAAATGGTAACTTGCATTTAGCACGGTACTGGCAGATCGAGACCACAAGGCGGGCTAGCTACTCAGCGTTGGATCGGGTCAAAATGCCTTGGATTAGTCCTTTATGGCTTGGCCAATGACCTTTATATAGATAAGAGTTGGTTCAGTTTGAGTTTGTGCATTCATGTAAGCGGCGATGCCACATTGCCTCGTGTAAGAGTATGCGCATCGATGATTGGATTAACATGACTTGGAGTGCGATGTGGTTCGATAGGTTCACGCTTTGCTTCGGATTTGAGTAGAATAGATTGCATTCTTAGTCTTATTTGAGTTGGATATAACTGCTAGTGTATTTGCTTGAGTTGAATGCTTGCATGCTTAACCTGCTTTACAGTTTTTCTTAACATGCCATACCTCTTCCATGAAATAAATTTAGGCTAAAGTAGAAAGATCACCATATAACTGTTTGTATTCACTATCTATTTAGTGTCAGTTTAGACTAGTGGGTTATCCCGCTCACCAGTACGTATGTGTACTAACCCATGTTGGTGGGCATTATTTTCAGGTACACAGGTGTAATTGCTCAGCTTGGATACATGGGACATGATGTATGGAACGGTAAGTACCTTTGTGGGCAAGTAAGAGGAAGAGTGTTGTTAGCCTTTATGGGTTTCTCCTTTGTGGCATTTTCATTCGGACCCTTCAGGAGCTTCGCTGCGTATACTCTGATGTGTGTTTGGTACACAATACTTGAATTTTGTTACAACTTGGTTATTTCGATGATATCCACAATGTTTGATGTCATCGCCTTGTGCGAGTACAGTTAAAGGCTCGTACGGCATCACGTCCCGATGAGAACGATTGTCCGACGGGAGCACTGTAACGTTATGATTCACGTTCAGCAGTGTCATGCTCCAGTTCAAATATAAGGAACTGAGCCATGTGGCATTAGCCAGCGGGTACACTTTGATGGACATCCCCATATAATGGACCCGACGGAGTGCATCTATGTTGTAAAGTACAATGATAAAACCCAACATATAAAACATAAGCAGTGTAACTAAATCTCATCTACAGACATATGAATATGGAACACATAGAGAAATCAAGTCAACTAATGTGCAGAAAGAAAATAAGTCTAGAAATATATCATAATACAATACAGATAGAGTCACACGGGAACAAACCCGCTAATACAAATACTGAATAAAAGAAAGTAGTAAAATAACTAGGGCCGATATCTGCAAACTAGATAATGATATCGGTCCCAGGGTGAAGTTACTACCAGTGATCAAGCGAAGTTCTCGGGAAGGATCTCATCCTCTACAACAAGTCCTGCTCCTGGATATATACCCGGTCTGTACTCCTCTGGGTAGTCCTCCTCGTCTAAGCCTGAAAGGGAACCAAATCCTCAAAGGGACTTAAAAGGTACAAAAATAGCATGCCATAGTAAAATAGAAAGGAAAACAAGTGATATGCCGGTGTAATCTAGAATAACCACCTAAGTGAGACACAACTTGAATACAACGTTCGATACGTGGGCTTTCGAAATATAAATCCGTAGCTCCGTGGCACAGAAACACACGGTGCGTACCGTAGCTCCGAGCACAGAGTCACACGAGTAATACTACGACTTCGAATACAGAATATATATATATATATATATATATATATATATATATATATATATATATATATATATATATATATATATAGCGCATGCGAAGTAGCCCAAGCGTCTAGTAACTGTCTTTTTCTCCCAATGCGGTCAACGAGACGCATCTGCTGCTCGCTGAGCCTAAACCACTATCTAACAGTCTCGTCATACTGAAGTATCTAGCACCAATCACGATCCTATAGTCATCACAGGTTCCGGTCATGCTGACACCATCAGGATAAATAAAGTCTGGCATGATGACAGTGTCTGATTGTGTCCTAGGGTTAGGTACATAAAAGTATCGAGAAACATCTAACAATCGATACTAGACATTACCGACGAACGTCTGCACCCGGATATGACTCGGACGCTAAGTAACGATTCCAATCCAAAGCGCACACAATGTATAGATAAAATAAATAGTAAATCTGGAACTGAGTTATAGAGTGGCAAGGTACACTTGCCTGGATCCGAATGCTGAAGGCAGGGCTCCGGTACAACGTCCAAGTCTGAGGATCCCAAAGTACCTAGAGATGATATATAAAATAATTAATAATCTCGCTCGAAATTATCTAAATTAAGAGATGACATCATGAACTAGCATAGGTTTTTGTCTTAGTTACATAACTCACATCTAAGGTACTAACAAGAGGGTTGGCCCAAGTTGACTAGGAAAATATTGCATCAAATACGAATCATCAAATAGCATAACGTCCTCAAATAATATCTTCAAACCCTAATATTCATCAAGAGTGATTTCAGTCATCTATGTATAATGTTCATCCTCGACCATACCATCCCTGTAATCAAAGACATAAATGCACAAACCCAATTTAGTTGTCACACCTAAATATGCATAATGTTCATATATAATATCCTCAATCATATCATCAAGCTATCGCACCAAAATTTATTGGAACAACATCCCCATCATATGCATTTTCATATATATATATATATATATATATATATATATATAATACCAGACACATGCAATTAAACTAAACATGGGTATTACTCAGGGAACCCTAAATCTTAACTAGGGTTTTCTTTTAACACATAGAAATTTCTACAAAACAATGATGAAGGAGGAGAAGTTACCCAGGTGGCTGCGAGTGGTGGCAGTGGTGGTGTTGCGGCTTCGGTCAGTGACGGCGTTGACCACGGGGGTAGTGCTCGTGTCGACCGTGGTGGTGGGGGTGGTGCTCGGCGGTGTGAGGCTGGTGGTGATGAGAACGGGGTGGAGGTAATGGTGATGGTAGTGGTAGTGGTGGTCGGAGGTAGCGATGGTGGTGGTGCAGGTGGCGGTTGGCAGTGGTGGTGGCTGTGCTCGTAGAGTGGTGTAGTCGTGGTGGAGGTAGTGGTAGAAGTGGCTGTTGGTGGTGGAGGTGTTGGTGGCTGTCGGTGGTGGTGTTGGTAGCTGTTTGTGGTGGTACGGGTGATGATGTTGTGCTCGTGGTGAAAGTGGTGGTGTTGTCGGGGTGGGGTGAGGCTGACGGTGATGGTGGCAGTGGCTACTCGTGGTGGAGGCGGTGGTGTAAGTGACAGTGATGGTGATGTTGGAGGTTGGCTGCTCGTGGTGATGGTGGCTGTGGTCGAGGGTGATGTTGAGGCCGACAGTGGTGGTGGTGCTGGAGGTGACTGTGATAGTAGCAGTGTTGCGGTATGATGAAGGTGTTCTTGGTGGAGGTAGAGTCGTGGTGATGGTGGCTGTGGTCGAGGTAATATTGGCCGGAGGGGGTGGTAGTCCGACGGTGGTGTTGAAGAATCTAGAAGAAGAAAAATAATAATAATGAAGAAGAAGAAGAAGAAGAAGAAGAATGAAGAAGAAGAAGAAGAAGAGAAGAGAGAGGGGGATTTCGGCTGAATGTTGGGGTGGGGAGGTGTAAAACCCCTAATCCTAAAAACCATATTTACCTTTTTAATTAATTAATAATTGAATTATAGTAATTATGAGCTTATTAGGAGAAATATATTTTATTTTATTTTTATTTTAGGTGTTTTTGAATTTAGAAGATTTATGGAGCCAGTATAAATTTTTTCTAATTTATTTCATGTAGGAGACCCTTTGGACAGTTGCTAGCTTAATGGTATGCATTAATACAAATTTTAGATTTTTCTATGTGTATATATGTATATATATGTATATATATATACATATATATTCTTAAAAGAAAAGGAAAGAAAAAGAAATGAAAAAGAAAAAAAAACCATTAAATTATTAATGGATCCTACCCACAACTCTTAAACCCATTAGCCTTAGCTATTCACCCGCTGGCATAAGAAACCAAAGCAGTAACAGCCCCAGCCCTTTACATTAGCCTCTCCCCCCGCGTGTAAGACCCAGGCCCCCCCGCGTTCACGATCTCTCTCTCCCTCTCTTTCCTATATATATCCGCTTCATCTCGACCAAAAAAAAAAAACCCTAACCCTAATTCATTCTTTTCATCTAAACCTTCAAACGCGCCGCCCTCGACCAGAGACCACCGCCCTCAGCCGCCTTCAGCCGAATCCCGACGACCGCGACCCCGCGCAGCCCCGCGCGTTGCAGTTTCAATCAGCGAAGTACCTGTATTCCAGCCCCGTTTTCCGTTACCTCGCTCAACCAAACTCGACCCCGTCTTCACCGGTACGTTCACCACTTAACCCTCTTCAATATCTGTATGATAGTTGACCTCGAACAATGCGTAAGCCTAGGCAAAAATAGCGTCCAGGTTGACAAAAAAAGACAACTTTTAGGTATCGCAGAAAACTACGGTGACTACCTATGTTCCCGGATTCGTATCTTCCACCACAGAGATCCGAATTCGATTTTTTTTTGGTATACGGAGACCACTTGACCTAGTTTAATTTTTTTAATTACATTAATTTGTTAACTGCTGTATGTAGAATTAAATTCGTTGAAAAACCCCAAAAACTCACTTTTTCCAAATTTCCAAAAATTATGAAATGGAGCGCGCCCCGCCAAACGGGATCGTCCTGTCGTGTACCAAGTGTACCAAAGGGTGCGCGCAGTATACCCGGACACGTGAGATTTTACGGAAACTGATTTGAACGCGTGTGCGCATCAAAATTAGCCCGTATCAGCGGATAATTCTCGTGTCGCAACTTTTGCGAAAGCCCTACACATTTTGTGCACGCTCATCAGATTGCGATAAAACTTGTGCCACTGGACTCGTGGTATCGCGCTGGTCCTGTGACCGAATTTTCATGCAATTCTAAGACAGTTGACCAAGTCGCCAATTGGTGGGCCCCACGGTTGACTTTTTGGGCAAAATTGTATTCGGCTTATCAGAATCCACATTTGGATATACCGTTGAGTCTGTACTGATATTTAGAGTTTGTTTGACCTATAATTTGTCCCATTTAGAGACCTTTACCCTTGACATGCTTTTCGGTGCAAAGTGGACCATACGTGGACCCCACTTTGACCCAAAATTACCGTTTTGTCCCTGTGTCCAAATTGGACGAAATGGAAGTGCTTTCTAGCTATTTTGCTTATTTTGGGAACGTTGGTGATATCTATTTCAGCATCCGGAGACATTTTTTCTGAGGCCATAGCTTCTGATCCTGTGTGCTTGACTTCTGGATATTACACCTTGCAGCTTCCTTACCAGGCAAGATACCTTGCCAAATTGCTTATAGTATTTTGCATGCTTATTTTATTCTGTATATTCATTGTATTTCTGTATATTCCTTGCATGTATAGTTTCTTTCAGTTATTACTATATATTAGATATGTTGACACACACATGACACTTAGTATCATGAGAGGACAATCAGTAGGCGTATGGGCTTTAACCACTCTGGTGAACCATAGTAACTAGCACACACTATGATAGTCGTGTCCGATGGTCGCTACCCCCGATGTATGTCGATTGAAGGAGTCACGAGGGTTGCTACCCCCGAGGTATGTCGGCTGATGATGTCCACTGACGTGTGTGTGAGTTGTGAGGCTTAGATCGAGTAGCCTACCCTTGCCCATATGTAAAAAAGTTGTCCTCATTTGCATTCATATAGATTGTCTTGTACAGCATACTTATATATTTTCAAACATTATGCATGTTTACTGTATTCAAATTGGCTTGCTTCTATGTATCTTGTTACGTCCCTCTAAGGACCTGGTCCCTTTCCAGGTGTAGATGTTCATGACTATTCGCAGGAGCACGGATCAGGACTTACTACTTATCTCTTCCGAGGAGGCCTTACTTTTGAGCATCCTTGATTATCTCTAGCGATGGATCGCTTCGCTGATACACTTCTATCATCACCTTATTTTATATTAGAGATTTACCCTCCGCTCTCATTTTAGTATTGATATAGTCATTGGTAGTGGATTTGTCTCCACCCGACTATCATTTATGGATTATTCAGACTCTTTATTCCAGTTCAGTTATTTACTTTCTGTGACTTATTGTGTGGATGAGATTAGTATACCTGTGACTTGTGATACTATATTTATACCACATGTGAGTTTATATTCATATTACAGCGTACATGTGTATTATGGTATCCATATATTGGAGTTGCCATATACATACGGCTGGCATGCTTACGTGTTCCTAGTCCTACGTATTTTGGGACTGGGGCGTGACAGGAGGAGAGAGAGGGTGGTGATGAAAACTAGGTTTCTTGGGATTAGGGCCGGCCACATGTGGATGTGTGTGTGTGTGTGTGTTAATATAGGGAGATTAGTGGTTGTGATGGGGGAGAATTTAAATCAAGGGATATGATTTCACATGAAACAAAAGCAATACAAGGGGAGAGAGAGTGTGAGGTGGCCGGTCATGAGGATGGGGGGTTTCTTCATTTGGTTTCCACTAATAGGAGTGTGACACCTAGCACCCTCTTTATATTTTAGTCCCTTAACATTTGTGTATTTACACATGAAGGAAAAAGAGTGAGGATTTGATGTAGAAAGTAGTGTTTGGTATTTTATAGGATGGAAGGGTGTTGGGTATTTTGTATGAGCCTCATGAATGGGTGTTGGGTTAAGTTGGGGTTAGGTTAAGTTGGTTTCCACAATTTAATTAAATAATGTGCCATAGGTGCTCTTAAATTAAATGGGAGTACCTGAGGTCTCAATTGGGAGTGACACAAATGTCATGGATGGTGTAGACTTAGTGTTAGTCTTGGACCCTTTAATTGGTTAGGCAAAACAGGTTAAGTTTGTGTCCCCAAATCGATGGCAACGACATAGGTACAAGGAATAGGATTAAAGAATTAATTTTTGTGACTAGGAAGTTGTGTAATTAAAATAGAGCACAAGGGAGTGTGTTTGTGAGTGACAGAAATATCCAGAGCCTAGGTTAGCTTGTCAGGTCAAGAGTGCAAAGATTTGTAGGAAAGTAAAGGCTATTTTTGTGCTCCAATTATTGTAGCAACGGTAAGGTGCACCAAGGGTTTAAATTTAAAGAACCAGTCTACCTAACCCTAACTTCTAAACCTTAATCAACCTGAAGCTAAACCAAAATTCTTACCATATCAAATCTACCTAAAAAAAATTGAGGGGGTTTACATCCTTTCTAACTTAGAAGAATTTTGTCCGCAAAAATAAAAGTAAAACACGAATAAGAGTTGCGAGAATTAAAAAGTTAATAGGTAATGAAATATAGTACGTAAATTCGTACCTCGATCCTCTAATAAATACAGAAAATACTGTCGAATAGAATCCTCGCGCTCTCAGGTAGACTCGTCCGGCGAATTGTGCTTCCATGCTACTCTGATCAGTCGAATAATCTGTCCCCTCAAAACCTTCTCACTGCATTCGAGTATCCCTACTGGCTGCTCCACATATGATAAACTGGGCCCGACTGTAATCTTGAAATGATCGAGCATGTGGCTAGCGTATGCCATGTATCTCCTCAACTGTGATACATAAAATACGTCGTGCACGCCTTCTAATGACGGAGGCAATGCAAGATGATAAGCCACTTCGCCAACATGCTCCAAGATGTCAAAAGGTCCGATGTACCTCGGACTCAGCTTCCCTCTGCCCCCAAATATGATGGTACCACAAGTAGACGATATCTTTAAAAACACATGATCACCTTCCTTGAATTCCAAAGGTCTACGGTGCGCATCTGCCCAATGCTTCTTCTTGTCCTATGCTGTGCGCAGGTGGCCCTGAATCTGCTTCACTTTTTCCATTGTCAGTGTCATTAATTCTGGACCAAGTATCTGAAGCTCTCCCACGTCACTCCAATATACCAGTGACCTACACTTCCTATCGTACAGTACTTCATAAGGTGCCTTCTGTATGCTTGCTTGGTAGCTATTATTGTAAGAGAATTCTACCAAATATAGATGGTCCTCCAAAGATCCTCCAAAGTAGATCATGCACGCTCTCAGCATATCCTCTAGTATCTGAATTTTGCGCTCTGACTGACCATCAGTCTATGGATGATATGCAGTATTGAACTTGAGGCGAGTTCCTAGACTCTCCTGCATACTCCTCCAGAAATGTGACGTGAATCTGGAATCACGATCCAATACAATGCTGACGGGCACTCCATATAGTCGTACTATCTGTCTTATGTCAGTCAATATCTCCGTAGACTACCCAACTCTAAATGGCAAGAATTATACCGACTTAGTGAGTCGGTCCACGACAACCCAAACTGCATCCTTCCCGCTAGGGGTCCTCGAAAATCCCGTGACGAAGTCCATGATAATGTGCTCCCACTTCCACTCAGGAATGGAAGCGGCTGCAATAGTCATACAGTCCTTTGATGTTCGGTCTTGACTTGCTGATAGACCAAATATCTCATCACGAATCTTGCAATCTCCTTCTTCATCCCATGCCACCAGTAGTGTTGTCTCAAATCTTGGTACATCTTCGTACCCCTGGAATGAATAGAATAAATCGAACTATGGGCCTCGGTCGTCAACTCCTGGCGTAGCTCGCCACTCGGAATATATAGGCGATCTCCATACCTCAATGTTTTATATTCGTGAATTCGGAGTCCCATCTGCATGCCGGCTTCTGTCCTCTCTCGCAATCGCCGAAATCTCGCATGGGTAGGCAAGACTGCCTTGATTCTCTTAACCAATATAGACTGAACTTCTAGACTGGCCAACTGTCCATCCATGCCTGGCAATACCACCTCTATCCCGAGATCCTGAAGATCCTCTAACAAATATCGCTGAGTTGTCAAACAATATACCATGGGCTTCCTGCTTAAGGCATCTGCTACAACATTCGCCTTGCCAGGGTGGTACTGTAACTCAATATCATAGTCTGTCATCAACTCTAGCCAATGCCTTTGTTTCATGTTGAGCTCCTTCTGAGTGTAGACATACTTCAGACTTTTGTGATCTGTGTAAATCTTAACCCGCTCTCTATAAAGGTAGTGTCGTCATAGCTTTAGTGCAAATATCACCATAACTAGCTCTAGATCATATGTTGGGTAATTCTTCTCATGAACCCTCAGTTGTCTCGATACGTAAACTATCACCTTGCCGTGCTATATCAGTACACATCCTAGTCTGCTCTCAAACGCATCGCTATACACCATAAATCCTTCAGATCCAGAAGGAAGTATCAGGATCGGTACTGTCATCAAATGCTTCTTCAGCTCATTGAAAGCCGTCTGACATTCCTCAGTCCAAATAAACTCCTCGCCTTTATGCGTCAACCGCGTCATAGGAGCAGCGATCCTCGAGAAGTTTTCCATGAACCTCCGATAATATCCGACAAGTCCGAAAAAACTCCTAACCTTCATAACTGATGTAGGGGTAGGCCACGTCTCCACTACGGCAATCTTCTCTGGGTAAACTGATAGGCTATCTCTAGTAATTATGTGACCCAGGAATGGTACCCTATCCAAGCAGAACTCGCACTTGTTGAGCTTGGCGTACAGCCTCTCCAGCCTTAATGTCTCCAACACGATCCTGAGATGCTCCTCTTGGCTCTTGGAATATACCAAGATGTCGTCGATAAATACCACCATAAACTTATCCAAGTACTAGTGAAAAACCTTGTTCATTAGGCTCATAAATACTGTTGTCACATTGGTTAAACCAAACGACATGACTAGAAACTCATAGTGCCCGTACTTCATCCGAAAAGTTGTCTTCTAAATGTCCTCCTTTCTCACCTTGATTTGATGATAGTCGGATATGAGATCGATCTTCGAGAATACACATGCACTGCTCAGCTGATCAAATAAATCATCGATGCGCGACAAAGGGTACTTGTTCTTTATCGTTACAGCATTTAGTGCCCTGTATTCGATACACAAATATACCATCCCGTCTTTCTTCGACACAAATAAGATGGGTGCTCCCCATGGAGAAATACTAGCCCGAATGAAACCTTTGTCTAAGAGATCATATACTTGGACCTTCAACTCAACCAACTCTTTGGGTACTAGTCTGTAGACGGGGAAAGTAACTGGCTTGGCTCCGGGAGTCAACTTTATAGTAAACTTTATCTCTCTGTCAGGTAGCAGTCCTGGAAGATCCTTGGGAAACACATCCTAAAACTCTGATATAATATTAGGGTACACCGGTTCACCTTCTACAATGTGTGCCGCTAAGGTAGGTTGGACACCATGCTCTCGGGCTCCCTGAAGAAACTCAAACTCAGGGTGATCTGTTGATCTAAATATAACGCATCCACGTCAACAATCTAGCGTCGCTTGGTATTGCCTCAACCAATCCATGCCCAAGACAATGTCATAGTCTGGCATGGAGAAGACTAAAAATTGGGCACGCATCTCTCACTCGCAAACAACTACTGAACAAGATCTACAAGTGTCGCTAACTGGTACTATTCTACCTCCCGTAAGAATCTTTTTAATCTTCGGAAGGGGTGCAATTGCTATTCTATAGGTGGCCAAGAAATTAGCAGCTATGAAAGAGTGTATGGCACCGGAATCAAATAATACTACTATTGGTAATGAAGCTACTAAAATAGTACCTGTGATCACCTTTCTAGATGTTTCTGCCTCCTCAATGGTCATCACAAAGGCCTAGCCCTGTCCCAGTGCTGGTGCCCTCGGTTGCTGTCGAGCCTGCTGGAAACAAATTGCCTGTGGGGCCAAGGGTGGCCTCCTCTGATTTTCTCCTGGTGCTGGTGGTCGTAACGCCCCAACTCCTGCGTAGGGCTGCCTCGGTCCCAGAAAGACTGGCCCGAGAGGCTACTGGTAGGGCCTCGGTGCTGGCAAGGATGGTCGATGAACCATCGGTACTGGAATCCTATGCTCTGGGCAATCTCGAACTACATGTTGGCCAGATCCATATCTCATGCACACTCCCAACCTCCGTCGACAATCCCTCAACAAGTGTCCCTTCTTGTCGCAGTAATGGCAAGTGAGAATCACTGGTCCCTGCAAGGGTGCTGCTCTCTGCTGTTGCGGTACCAGGGGATTTTTTACAGGTCCTCCGTATGGTGCTCGAACTGACGATGATGATGCATAGGAGTGCTTCAGACTGGCCTCCATCTTGTTGATGCGATCCTGGCGTCGAGCTGCAAATAGAACCTCGAAGTAGGAGGTGGGGGCAATAGATCCAATGAACCTTTGCGTCTTAAAACTCAGGCCTTCGTAGAACTTATCAGCCTTCTTCTCCTCAGTCGAAATCAAGTACGGGACGAAATGGCTCAAACGGAGGAACTCAGCATTGTACTCCTCAATGGTCAAACTGTCATGTCTGAGGTTTTAAAATATGTCCCAAAGTTCTGCTCTGGCAGTAGAAGGAATAAACATCTCCTTGAAGAGTCTAGAGAACTCTTTCCAAGTGACCCGATCGGGCCCTAAACGCTCCTCCTCTGAAAGCACCATGATGAGCGTTACCGGTAAGCTGCATCCTGACAGCGATCATCTATCTATGCCTCGGAAGTTCTGTGGTCTCCAACTGGTATTGAATATTGGTAAGCCATGCGTGTACCTCCATCGGCTCCTCCGTGCTAGCAAATGGAAGTGGTATCATACGACGAAAGTCTATGACAGACGATGAAATTCTATGACAGACCCCATCGTCGACTGGCGAACTGGCGGTGACGCTTGTCCCAAAGACGTCATAATACTCTCTCTCAAGGTCTCAGCCTGGCGTTGCTGGGCCTGCTGCTGGACCTGCTGCTGGGCCTGTAGGTTTCCATGGTGGGAAAGGCATGTATGGCATCTGTGGGGGAAATGGAGGTGGTGGGGGCAACTGTTGCTCCTTCTGTCCTGCGGTCCTCTGACCCTCATGATCCGCCTGGTGCGGAGACTGGTGCCTGTTTGGAGGCACCCCTGGATGCCTAGATGACTGTCCCTGGGGAGCTGGGGTCAACAGAAGAACATGCCCCAGTATCGGTTCCCCAGATGACCCTACATCACGGGGGACATCGCCCGGCTGCGCAACACGTCCGCTACGGAGATTCATAACTCTGAAAAGAAGTCATGTTTAAGATCATCATTTAGGAATTAAACAAGATGCAAATTGGCAAAATAAAATCAAAATAGAGGTGTTATGTGAAGTACTAAAGCATGTAGATGAGATCCTAATATATATTCCTAATTGTAGGCTCGCTTGGCACAGTCAAGTAACCAAGACGATTTAAATCGGACCTACATGGGCCACCAAAAAAACTATGTCACGCCCCAGTTCCAAATATAAGGAACTGAGCCATGTGACATTGGCTAGCGGGTATACTTCGACGGGCATCCCCATCTAATGGACCCGACGAAGTGCACCTAAACTGTAAAGTACAATGATAAAACCCGACATATAAAACATAAGCAGTGTAACTAAATCTCATCCACAAATATATGAATATGGAACATATAGAGAAATCAAGTCTACTAATGTGCAGAAAGAAAATAAGTCTGCAAATGTATCATAATACAATACAGATAGAGTCACACGGGAACAAACCCGCTAATACAAATAATGAATGAAAGGAAGCAGTAAGATAACTAGGGTTGATATCTGCAAACTAGATAATGATACCGGTCCCAGGATGAAGTCACTACCAGTGATCAAGTAAAGTACTCAAAAAGGATCTCGTCCTCTACAACAAGTCCTGCTCCTGGATATACACCCGGTCCGTACTCCTCCGGATAGTCCTCCTCACCTAAGCCTGGAAGGGAACCAGGTCCTCAAAGGGACGTAATAAGGTACAAAAATAGCATGCCATAGTAAAACAGAAAGGAAAACAAGTGATACGCCGGTGTAATCTAGAATAACCACCTAAATGAGACACAACTTGAAGACAATGTTCGACACGTGGGCTTTTCAAATATAAATTTGTACCTCCGAGGCACAGAGACACACGGGTAATATTACGACTCAGGATACATAATATCTACGTAAATAAAGATATATATATATATATATATATATATATATATAGCGCATGCGAAGTAGCCCAAGTGTCTAGTAACTATCTTTCCCTTCCAATGCGGTCAACGAGACGCATCCGCTGCTCGCTGAGCCTGAACCTCTATCTAACAGTCTCGTCATACTGAAGTATCTAGCACCAATCACGATCCTATGGTCATCACAGGTTCCGGTCATGCTTATACCATCTGGATACAGGAAGTTTGGCACGATGACAGTGTCTGATTATGTCCTAGGGTTCCAATGTATCCAAGTAGGTACATAAAAGTATCGAGAAATATCTAACAATCGATACTAGACGTTACCGACGAACGTTTGCACCCGAATATGACCCGAACGCTAAGTAACAATTCCGATCCAAAATGCACACAATGTATAGATAAAATAAATAGTGAATTTGGAACTGAGTTACAGAGTGGCAAGGTATACTTGTCTGGATCCGGATGCTGAAGGCGGGGCTCTGGTACAACGTCCAAGTCTAAGGATCCCAAAGTACCTAGAGATGATATATAAAATAATTAATAATTTAGCTCGAAACTATATAAAGTAAGAGATGACATCATGAACTAGAATATGTTTCTGTCTTAGTTACATAACTCACGTCTAAGGTACTAACTAGAGGGTTGACCCAAGTTGACTAGGAAAATGTTGCATCAAATACGAATCATCAAATAGCATAACGTTCTCAAATAATATCTTCAAACCCTAATATTCATCAAGAGTGATTTCAGTCATCTACGTGTAATGTTCATCCTCGACCATACCATCACTGTAATCAAAGACATAAATACATAAACCCAATTTACTTGTCACACCTAAATACACATAATGTTCACATATAATATCCTCAATCATATCATCAAGCTATCGCACCAAAATTTATTGGAACAACATCCCCATCATATGTATTTTCACATATATATATATAATGCCAGACACATGCTATTAAAATATGCATTTTTACATATATATATAATGCCAGACACATGCCATTAAACTAAACATGGGTTTTACTCAGGGAACCCTAAATCTTAACTAGGATTTTCTTTTAACACATACAAATTTCTACAAAACAAGGAAGAAGGAGGAGAAGTAACCCAGGTGGCTGCAGGTGGTGGCAGCGGCGGTATTGCGGGTTCGGTCAGTGACGACGTTGGCCGCGGGGGTGGTGCTCGTGTCAACCATGGTGGTGAGGGTGTTGCTCAACGGTGTGAGGGTGGTGGTGATGAGAACGTGGTGGAGGTAATGGTGATGGTAGTGGTAGTGGTGCTGGAGGTTGCGATGGTGGCGGTTGGCAGTGGTGGTGACTGTGCTCATGGAGTGGTGTAGTCATGGTAGAGGTGGTGGTGGAAGTGGCTGTTGGTGGTGGAGGTATTGGTGGCTGTTGGTGGTGGTGCGGGTGATGATGTTGTGCTCGTGGTGAAGGTGGTGGTGTTGTTGGGGTGGGGTGAGGCCGACGGTGATGGTGGCAGTGGCTGCTCGTGGTGGAGGCGGTGGTGTAAGTGACGGTAATGGTGGTGCTGGAGGTTGGATGCTCGTGGTGATGGTTGCTGTGGTCGAGGGTGATGTTGAGGCCGACGGGGGTGGTGGAGGTGACGGTGATGGTGGCAGTATTGCAGTGTGATGAAGGTATTCATGGTGGAGGTGGAGTCGTAGTGATGGTGGCTGTGGTCGAGGTGATGTTGGCCGGACGGGGTGGTGGTCCGAAGGTGGTGTTGAAGAATGGAAAAGAAGAAGAAGAAGAATAATGAAGAAGAAGAAGAAGAGGGAGGTTTTGTCTGAATGATGGGGAGGGGGAGAGAGAGGGTGGTGATGAAAACTAGGTTTCTTGGGATTAGGGCCGGCCACATATGGAGGGGTATGTGTGTGTGTGTTAATATAGGGGGATGAGTGGTTGTGATAGAGAGAATTTGAATCAAGGGCTAGGATTTCACATAAAAGATAAGCAATACAAGGGGAGAGAGAGTGTGAGGTGACCGGTCATGAGGATGGGGGGGTTTCTTTATTTGGTTTCCACCAATATAAGTGTGACACCTAGCACCCTCTTTGCATTTTAGTCCCTTAACATTTGTGTATTTACACATGAAGGAAAAATAGTGAGGATTTGATTTGGGAAGTTGTGTTTGGTGTTTTGTAGGATGGGAGGGTGTTAGGTTTTTGTATGAGCCTCATAAATGGGTGTTGGGTTAAGTTAGGGTTAGGTTAAGTTGGTTTCCGTAATTTAATTAAATAATGTGCCATATGTACTCTTAAATTAAATGAGAGTACATGGGGTCTCAATTGAAAGTGACACAAATGTCATGAACGGTATAGGCTTGGTGTTAGTCTTAGGCCCTTTAATTGGTTAGGCAAAACGGGTTGAGTTTGTGTCCCCAAATCGATAGCAACGACATAGGTACAAGGCTTAGGATTAAAGAATTGATTTTTGTGACTAGAAAGTTGTGTAATTAAAATAGAGCACAATAGAGTATGTTTGTGAGTGACAGAAATGTCCAAGGCCTAGGTTGGCTTGTCAGGTTAAGAGTACAAAAATTTGTTGGAAAGTAAAGACTATTGTTGTACTCCAATTATTGTAGCAACGGTAAGGTGCACCAAGGGTTTAAATTTAAAGAACCAGTCTACCTAACTCTAACTTCTAAACCTTAATCAACCTGAAGCTAAACCAAAATTATCACCATATCAAATATACCTAAAAAAAAATTGAGGGGGTTTACAAGTGGGGATGATCTAACTTGTGGGAGATTATAGCGTGACATTTTGGTATCAGAGCACCTGGTTCATTTCTTTGATTTTTTTATTTGGTTCATCACAAACTCTCAATAGCTTATGTGTATCATTTGGCTCTTGGCTCTACTCGGTGCCACTTTGGAAGTTCAATGCAGTAAGTATATATATATTTGTTGGTTGTGTGTTCATGTTCTTTGTTGCATTAGTTTCCGTAGGATTTTGATAGATCGTGTAGCATCATTTGATGTTGTAGCATTCGTGTAGCAAGTTGTGTGGCGTTGTTGCATTCATGCAGCAAGTTGTGTGGCATTGTTTTATTCGTACAAGTTAAGAGGTGTCATTATGTTTGTTTGACTTATCGTTCAGGAAGATTTTGGTTGCATCAGTGGAGCAGTTGGTTGTCAGATGAGATTGGGTATGTTGGCATGCTGTGAGTAGAAATATCGGATGAGAATAAAATATTGCACGAGTTGCTCGTGTAGCGAATGAGTTGGACGAAGTTTAAGTTTTTGCTGGGAATATCAGGGAGGCTAGAAATATCAGGAAGAACATTGCACGAGTTGCTTGTGAAGCGAATGTGTCAAACGGTTTGAGAGATAGTTGAAAGTATCAAGAATAGAACGTTGCATGAGTTACAACGGACGAGATCAACAGAAGAGTAAGAAGGTTCATACATTGGCTGAGTTTTGTGCCAGATTTTGAGTAAACGATTGAGTTATGGTTGGTAGTGTCATCGCGTAATGGATAGCTCGAACGAATGTTGGATCCGTGCAGGAAGAAGCGTAATATGACAAGTGACTTAATTATGAGTGATATATGGTATACCCCTTAGTAATCACTACGTTGGACTGTTTGGATGGACAGTAATAGAATTTACATATCAGATGCGGATAGCAGAAATACAAGTGGTTTGTCTGCAACAACAGAGTTATGTTTTTGAAATATAGAGCAAGCGAATGTTAAGTTGTGATCGGCAGGATCACCAAGAAATAGTCAGTTTGGAGTATATGGTTGTCGATGCAGAGTAGGCATAGTGCCGAGAGTGATTTGATTTCTAAGTGGTATATGCATGCCACGGAGTAGTGCGCACATTAAAAATATTCGAAATAAGATAAGTGATAGGTTTGCTCGCAACAAATGGGACTAAGTGCTAGATTCGGTCCGAACTTGGTGCAACAGAGTTTGGCTCGGGTATTCTTCGATGCGATTAGGAAATGGACTTGTGTAAATAGAAATTTCGTTAGACGAGAACGAAATATGTAATTGAACAAGCATATAGAATTCAAAGGAGTGATGTGGACCAAGCATTAGAATCAAGATAAGATCGATTAGACGAAAAGCTGAATATCAGAGTTCACTTGCGCGATTTGGAAGTTCGGTGGAACATTCATTGATTCAAAGAGAGAGAGAGTTGAGCATAAGAAACAAACAGTTGGGGCACGCATGCGCGAGCGATGGATTTATTGAAGAGTAGCAAGCACGGACTATGAATTTTGACAACGCAAGAGAGCAGTTGTTCAAGCAGAGGAACACGATTGGTTTTGGAGGAGCAATGCGATAGAGTCGTACGAACTTGAAGAATTTCAGATATTAGCGTTCGAGAAGTTGACTCAGAGTTAGCGGATGCGGAGGCAGTAAAACGGTACAACGATGGTGTACGAGTTCTCCGATAGACATGAACGAGCATGATGTGAATCTAGTCGATGTTGAGTTGGATTGAAAGTTACCACTTGTAGTATCGAGACGGACGCGGAGCAACGAGATAATTAAAGTATAAGTGGTAATGCATCTGAGATTGGCATGTAAGTTATCGAGAGCATGTGGACGAATCAAAATACGAAGAAACTAAGTTGGTGCTAAGGAATGGAACAAAAATAAGAAATTATGGCAGATAGAGCTTTGAAGATAACAAAACAAGAAGATGAAGTCGACGTAATTCATCGTGTCGCTCGAGCGAGTCGAACGTTCAGTGTTTAAGCGTGGTATATGGATAAGAAATAGAGCAAGCCTATAGTTTCAGAAATAGTTGCAAGTAGCACTGTGAGAAGTCGAACAAGGTGGTTCGAAATTTTTGATGGATTCAGGGAAGAATGGCAGAGTAATGGAAGATAGTTTCAATGAGCGTATTTCAATGATTAGTGGCTTGAATAGATAGTCATACTCTAGGTGGTTAGGCAGCTTTTGGTTAGTAGATATGTCAGAGGTAGTGCTTAAGTGCTCGAATTTAGAAGTGTGCTTCAATTTGGAATATTGTTTTATGGTTCAGGTTCGCAGAGGAAAAATAGCATGGTTCATAGTAACTGTCCCAAAAGATGATCCACAGTTATCGAGCGTAGCTTCGGGACAGCTGACCCTAGAGACTTGACTGCCAAATCGAAATGAATATTGTAGACCCATAGAATAAATCTTGCGGCGACGCATTTAGGAATGCGTCAAGGGTAGATGTGGGTGGTGTATGTTGTAACGCCCCGCAACCGCTCGGAGCGTTACGCTGAGTCGGACTGAATAAATCAAATGCTCATTTGAAATGTCGGATTTTGGGAAGAAGGATTAATCGAGTTGGTTTCAATGTGCAGATGGCTAGCGGGATCGATGGAAATCAGGTGTTCGTTCAGAACAATACTGAATAGCTGGATGGAAACGATAATGCCGTCTTCCTTAGTCCGATCGGTCGGATGATTTGGAGAGCACGGCCTGCTCGCACGGTCATACCAGTTGAGTAGATCGCGCTTGCATCGGACCACGGGTTCAAGGGATTGGCCGTATCGGCATGACAGGATGCCTAACGGATTCAAACATTGTGAGTGGGCTCTTTCCCTTCTCCTCTACTCCTTCATGCCTAATAATATGGAAAACACGTAAAGGCTTGAACACTTGGGCTGAAACATCGGGAAGCACTACACTGAGGCGTGCATAGAGTGTGCGTCGTTGGCTTGGTAGGATTGTGGCTTGAATGGTTTACGCGTTGGATAGTTGGATGCGATAGTTGGGTTATACGTTTGAGGCGATCGGTTGGATACTTGGGATTATGCTTGGACGGTTGGAAATATACGAGTTGGAAGGATACTTTGAGACAAATGGAAATATGGGAATATCGGGAATTCGGGCGAGCGAGCGTGCATCCGTGCACGAGTATCACTGGGTCGCTTTGTCTTACAAAACGAGCAGTTGTGGTTCAAAATCGAACAACTGCATCAGCGAGGTATGGTGCCGCTTGATGGGGCATTGGGCCACTGTTGGGGCATTGTGCCACGGGATTATTCGGAGTGTGGGGTGTTGCACCCAATGTGAAATACTGTGTTGGGAAGCGGCAATGTGAAGTGTGGGCATAACTTGGGCACAACTTGAGAGATTGTGCATATGGGTATTTTGGTGCCTTGGGATATATATATATTGAGGTCGAGATTTGGAATCCTTGGGAATACGTTGGAAGAATGGTTATGGATACTTCGGTTGGGTTTATCGATGGAACGAGTCTAGGATCGCTTGGTGGGGCGAGAATGTTCGATCCTCTCGTCATACCTACTTTCTGCATGTCACGGACAACCTGTGTACACAGGGTTTGACATTTCCTCGAAACGGCTTCCCGGGGCACTAGGACCGTATCGATCCGGAGGAAAATATTGATTCGTGCTAGTCACAATGCATTGCGGGACCTCCAGCGGGGCTTGCTACCCGGGCTGATAGGGCGCGCCGTTAATGCTTGGATTTTGTCCTTTATGGCTTTGCCAGTGACTTCATATAGATAAGAGTTGGCTTGCTTTTCTTTTGTTGGTTTGGCTTTTGTGTAGGCGCGGCCACCTTGCCTCGGCAAGAGTGTGCACTCGAGATTGGGATATAAACTTTGGTTGAGGATGGATATTGAGGCGAGACTGATGGTTCGATATGTTATCGTGCAAGCGATGGCATTGAGTTAGATGGGTCGGATATATATATAAACTGCTTGTCGTTTGGTTTGAGAATGAATGCTTGCATGCTTAAACTGCTTTACTGCTTTCCTTAACATGTCATCCATATGCCATAAAACGAATCTAGGATTCAACTAGAAAGATCACCATTTAACTGTGTGCATTCACTACTTTACTTAGTGTCGGCTTAGACGAGTGGGTTACCCCGCTCACCAGTACGGTTGTGTACTGACCCACGTTTATGGGCAATATTTCAGGTACACAGACGTAGTGGCGCTGCTTGGATATACGGGACAAGATGTATGAACTGTAAGTACCTTTGTGGGCTAGAGAAAGAGCAAGAGTTATTTCATCGTCTCCGTGGCATCGCCTTTGTGGCATTGACTCGGGGCATCTCATTTGGACCCTATCGTGAGCTTCGCTGCGTATACTCTGATGTGTGCTTGGTACACAATTGGCTTCCGCTGTAACTTGGTTGTTTCGATGATAACTTTCGTGTTTAACAATATCGCCTTGTACGAGCGCAACTCCAGGCTCGTACGGCATCACATCCCGAATAGAACGATTGTCCCGCGGGAGAGCTGCAACGTGGTGATTTCACGTTCAGCGGGGACTATTGGGCTTGCGGGAGTTTGGGGCGTGACAGATTGGTATCAGAGCCAGGTTCATTTCTTCGAACTTGGTCCTTCGCTTCATCACAAACTCTAAATAGCTTTCGCGTGTCGTCTAGCTCTTGACTCTACTCGGTGCCGCATCGGATGTTTCATGCAATAAGTCTATTTATTTCTGGTTTTGGCTGTATTTTAATTCTTGGTTGGGTTGCCTTGGTTGGTTTTTGTAGAATCGCTTAGTCTCGTTAGGCGTTGTTGCATTCGTGCAGCAAGTTGGTTGGCGTTGTTGCATTTGTGCAACAGGTGTGGGCTTTTGTTGGGTTGGCTTGGCTTAGCGTTTGGGAGTTCTGATTGCCTCAATGGATAAGTTGGTTGGCTAACGAGATTTGGTTATGCGGCATGTTTTGAGTAGAAACATTCGAAGAGAATAGATCCTTGCACGAGTTGCTCGTCAAGCGATTGTGTTGGATAAAAGTTGGAAGTTTGGCGTGGCGCATCGGTTGAGCATGTTTGAGTTTGGCTCGGGAATATATGGATAAGTTGGTACGAGTTGCTCGTACAACAAAAGTGTGAAACCGTTGGGTATTGGGTTGGACTATTGGGAGACGATCACTGCACGATTGCTCGTGTTGAGAAGGTATCAGACGGGTTAAGAAACAGTTGGATAATTCAAGCGTTGCCTGAGTTTTGTGTCAGACTCGAATTGGGAAATGCATGATTATGCATAAGGGATGGTTCGAACGGATCTTGGATCTGTGAAGGAAATTGTAATGCGAGTAGCGACTTAATTCAGAGTGGTATATGGGATACCACATTTTGAGCAAGGCATTGGAAACATTTTGGTTGGACATTCAATGAAAATTTCCTGAACGGACTCGTGGAATGAGAATACAAGTTGGTTGGTGCACGTCGGTTGTGTTGGGAAGAATGAAAATGGAGCAAAGCGAATATTGAGTTGAGCATATCGTGAACGGACTGATGCAAATGAAAGCATCGTTGGGCTTAAGTGATGGACGAGATCGGAACGAACAACTGGGATACGCTTGAACGAGCAATGGGTGAATCAAATGATAGCGAGCACGGACTATGATTTTGGGCAACGCATTTGAGCTGTTGGTTGAGCAAAGAAACACGAACTTGGCTTGGAGGGCAATGCGATTGATTCGCACAAACTTGAAGGATTTTGGATATTGTTGCTCGAGAAGTTGAATCAGGTTTAGCGGAGATGAAATTTTAGGCAAAATGGTACAACGATGATAAACGGATTCTTTGGAAAGACGTGGACGGATTGTGGCAACAAGGGAAGGCAAAAAGATTTTGGCGGATTGATTTCTGAAGATAGCTAAATGTGGGAGCAACGTCGAAACGAATCACTGTGCTGCTCGAGTAAGTTGGAAGTGCAAGGTGGGACGTGGCAAACGGATGTAAATTTGGGCAAGTCTTGGGTTTTGAGAATCATTGCAATTTGTAGTGCGAGAATCGAACATGCAATTCGGAAATTTGATGGATTCAGGGCAGAACGACGGATTGATGGTAGACGGTTTCAACGAGCACATTGCTCGGATTCGGGAGTTCGCTCGGATGGGATGGTTAGAATTTTGATTCGGATTTGCAGATAAGATATAGCATGGTTTATAGTAACTGTCCATCGTGATGATTACAATTATCGAGCGTAGCTTCGGGACAGCTGACCCTAAGCGACTTGACCGCTGAATCGGATATGGATATGGTAGACCCATAGAACGACCCTTGAGGCGGCGTATTTGGGAATGCGTCGAGGGCAGATGTGAGCAATAATTTTTGGCTTATTGACTGAGTGTTGGATTTGAGAGATCCTTGGGATAGCCTTCAGCTGAAGATACAGTCGGAAGATCGAAGCGATGGTGGAAGTAGCCTTGTCAACTGATGAGATTCAGAGTCGCAGATTTTTATCGATGGCATCGCCTCTGACTCATCGTGCCCTGGAAGGGAATAGCATTCATGTGAATTGACGACTGTGAAACTAGCTCGTGAAGTTAAAGCAGCGGCTCGTTTAGATCAAATCCTTGCGAATACTGGAAGGGACAGATTTGCTTCAGATTTACAAGATGTCTCGGAACTTAGTCTGGGAAGCGTGCTCATTCGGAAGGCGAAGGTGATATTCTATGCTTCGAGGCAGTGGAAGCAGCGCGAAGAACTATTTCATGCGCAACCTAAGAATTGTGGCGAGTGTGTCCACGTTGAAATCGTGGCGACACAAATTCCTTTGGCGTGGCGGCGAGATCTTCGTGGATCATACGAACCTCAATATAGATGTTCACCCTGTGAGATATTGAGATGGCAGGAAATGTGTTGGACTGAGCTGATCTAAGCAAGTTGATATTTGGGTAAGTCGCATAGCTGGGGTAGATCAGTTGTGAGAATCGTTCGGTGCACGAGATAATATTTGGAGATGTTGCTAGTACTGATTTCAGAAATAGTGGGATGAATTGAGCTGGAACGCGAACTCATTGAGTCGGTGGAAAATCTGCATAATTGAGAATAGTTCTCGAGCGAATGTGTTGGAATGAAAATCGTGATTTGGTCCAATTGGGAGCAAAGCAATATGGACGCCTCGAACATAAAGATACCCTTGTAACTTGTTCAAATTTGCTATCGCAAAGTTCGGCTGAAATGCACGTATTTTAGGGACGCCTTAAATACGTGTACGATCCAAAACTAAGCGATACGAGAAATTCGTGTTGAGCTGCAAGTAGGATGTGGGAATTCGTGAAAATTTATTCGAGCGTTCAGCAGAACGAGATATTGTGTCAGAAATAGTGAATATGAGAGTTGCATAGAGCAGATCTATGGAATTGGATTGTGGCATGCTAGTAAGGAATGAGTACCAGCACGGTTCGTGGACGAACCTGATTCTAAGTGGTATATTATGTAACGCCCCGCAACCGCTCGGAGCGTTACGCTGAGTCGGACTGAATAAATCAAATGCTGGTTACATTTGAAATGTCGGATTTTGGGAAGAAGGATTAATCGAGTTGGTTTCAATGTGCAGATGGCTAGCGGGATCGATGGAAATCAGGTGTTCGTTCAGAACAATACTGAATAGCTGGATGGAAACGATAATGCCGTCTTCCTTAGTCCGATCGGTCGGATGATTTGGAGAGCACGGCCTGCTCGCACGGTCATACCAGTTGAGTAGATCGCGCTTGCATCGGACCACGGGTTCAAGGGATTGGCCGTATCGGCAGGACAGGATGCCTAACAGATTCAAACATTGTGAGTGGGCTCTTTCCCTTCTCCTCTACTCCTTCATGCCTAATAATATGGAAAACACGTAAAGGCTTGAACACTTGGGCTGAAACATCGGGAAGCACTACACTGAGGCGTGCATAGAGTGTGCGTCGTTGGCTTGGTAGGATTGTGGCTTGAATGGTTTACGCGTTGGATAGTTGGATGCGATAGTTGGGTTATACGTTTGAGGCGATCGGTTGGATACTTGGGATTATGCTTGGACGGTTGGAAATATACGAGTTGGAAGGATACTTTGAGGCAAATGGAAATATGGGAATATCGGGAATTCGGGCGAGCGAGCGTGCATCCGTGCACGAGTATCACTGGGTCGCTTTGTCTTACAAAGCGAGCAGTTATGGTTCAAAACCGAACAACTGCATCAGCGAGGTATGGTGCCGCTTGATGGGGCATTGGGCCACTGTTGGGGCATTGTGCCACGGGATTATTCGGAGTGTGGGGTGTTGCACCCAATGTGAAACACTGTGTTGGGAAGCGGCAATGTGAAGTGTGGGCATAACTTGGGCACAACTTGAGAGATTGTGCATATGGGTATTTTGGTGCCTTAGGATATATATATTGAGGTCGAGATTTGGAATCCTTGGGAATACGTTGGAAGAATGGTTATGGATACTTCGGTTGGGTTTATCGATGGAACGAGTCTAGGATCGCTTGGTGGGGCGAGAATGTTCGATCCTCTCGTCATACCTACTTTCTGCATGTCACGGACAACCTGTGTACACAGGGTTTGACATTTCCTCGAAACGGCTTCCCGGGGCACTAGGACCGTATCGATCCGGAGGGAAATATTGATTCGTGCTAGTCACGATGCATTGCGGGACCTCCAGCGGGGCTTGCTACCCGGGCTGATAGGGCACGCCGTTAATGCTTGGATTTTGTCCTTTATGGCTTTGCCAGTGACTTCATATAGATAAGAGTTGGCTTGCTTTTCTTTTGTTGGTTTGGCTTTCGTGTAGGCGCGGCCACCTTGCCTCGGCAAGAGTGTGCACTCGAGATTGGGATATAAACTTTGGTTGAGGATGGATATTGAGGCAAGACTGATGGTTCGATATGTTATCGTGCAAGCGATGGCATTGAGTTAGATGGGTCGGATATATATATAAACTGCTTGTCGTTTGGTTTGAGAATGAATGCTTGCATGCTTAAACTGCTTTACTACTTTCCTTAACATGTCATCCATATGCCATGAAACGAATCTAGGATTCAACTAGAAAGATCACCATTTAACTGTGTGCATTCACTACTTTACTTAGTGTCGGCTTAGACGAGTGGGTTACCCCGCTCACCAGTACGGTTGTGTACTGACCCACGTTTGTGGGCAATATTTCAGGTACACAGACGTAGTGGCGCTGCTTGGATATACGGGACAAGATGTATGAACTGTAAGTACCTTTGTGGGCTAGAGAAAGAGCAAGAGTTATTTCATCGTCTCCGTGGCATCGCCTTTGTGGCATTGACTCGGGGCATCTCATTTGGACCCTATCGTGAGCTTCGCTGCGTATACTCTGATGTGTGCTTGGTACACAATTGGCTTCCGCTGTAACTTGGTTGTTTCGATGATAACTTTCGTGTTTAACAACATCGCCTTGTACGAGCGCAACTCCAGGCTCGTACGGCATCACGTCCCGAATAGAACGATTGTCCCGCGGGAGAGCTGCAACGTGGTAATTTCACGTTCAGCGGGGACTATTGGGCTTGCGGGAGTTTGGGGCGTGACATATGTGGGAGATAGCATAGGCAACTGAGTGTTGGATTCAAGAGATCCTTGGAATAGCCTTCAACCGAAGATGCAGCTGGAAGATCGAAACGATGGTAAAAATAGCCAAAGTCAACTGATAAGATTCGGAGTCGCAGATTATCGAATATGGTATCACTTCTGACTCGTCGTGCCCTACAAGGGAATAAAATTCATATGAATTGACGACTGTGTAACTAGCTTCAAGAAGTTAAAGTCGCGGCTCGTTCAGATCAAATCCTTACACTACCGGAAGGGACAAATGTGTCTCAGATCTATAAGATGCATCAGAACTTAGTTTGGGATGCGTGCTCAAGCAGAGGGAGAAGGTGATATCCTGTGCTTCGAGGCAGTGGAATCGGCAAGAAGAACTATTTTATACGTGACTTAGGAATTATGGTAATTGTGTTCGCGTTAAAATCGTGGCGACACTATCCCTATGGCGTGGCGGCAAAATCTTCGTGGATCACAAGAACCCCAATATAGGTGTTCATACAAAGAGAAAATTGAGATTGCAGGCAGAAGTGATGAGACGAACAGATCGAAGATTATAGTACGATGATTGGGTAAGTCATCTAGCTGGGGTAGCATCAGATGTGATGATCGTTTGGAGCATGCGATAATATTTGGAGACGGTGCATGCGGAACATGGTGCAATTGAAGACAAGCTAGAGTTTGGTTAGTTGAGCTCGGACGATGCAAATGAGAATTCAGAAATGGTTGGATGATAAGGCCTTGCAGAATACTTGTTGCGCTTGGACGCACAAAGACTTGAAGTGGGTATTGGATGTTCTCTAGGGGATGGTCGAGTTGGCACATGAATTAAATTGAGTCAGATGGAGGATCATTATATTTGAGAATAGCGCATGTGCGAATGAGTTGTGGGATGATCGTTAGGATCAATTCAGTCGAGAGTGAAGCGATGAATGTTTCGGATATGAAGATACCCTTGTAACTTGTCCAAATTCGCTATCGCTAAGTTAGGTTCAAATGCATATATTTTGGGGATGCCTTAAATATGTGTATGATCCAAACTAAGTGATATGTTGAATTTGAATTGAGCTGTAAGGAGGATATGGAAATAAGGAATTTGTGTTGGAGTGTTCAGTGCGTAGCGAAGGTGATGAGTCTGGATCAGTGAAGTATGAGTTACTTGGACAAGAGTTTATGAATGAGAAGCGGCCTACGAGAAATGGATGGGTACTGTTTGGTTCGAGGACTAATCTTATTCTAAGTGGTATATTATGTAATGTCCCGTGACCGCACAACGCATTACGCTGAGTCGGATTAAAATGAGACAAAGGTTTGGTTGAATTTCATTGATTTGGATTTGGGAGCAAGTATTGATTTGAGTTGGTTTCATATGCAGACCGCGTATGGAGTTCGATGGAATCAGTGTGTTCGTTCGGAGCAAGTACAGAGATAGAGGATTAGAGCGATAATGCTGTCTTCCTTAGTCCAATCGGGTCGGATGATTTGGAGATCATGGCTTGCTCACACGGTCATACAAATTGAGTAGATCGTGTTTTGCATCAGACCACGGATTCAAGGGATCGACCGTACCGTCAAGGCAGAGTGCTAGCATATTTTACTTGGTGAGTTTGCTCTGTCCCTTCTCATCTACTAATGCATGTCTAATAATATAGAACACACGTAATGGTTTGAACACTTGGTCTGGAACATTGTAATCACCGCAATATGGCGTGCATAGAGTGTGTACAGTTTAGAAGGATATAATTTGGGGCTTGAGTTGGACTTACATTAGACAGTTCGGGATTTGAGTTGATCTGTATGGTTGGAGCATCGAGATACTTCATCGAGCGTGCATCCGTGCACGAGTATCAAGTTGGACGCTTTGTCAAGCAAAGCGTGCAGTTGTGGTTCAAAACAGGATAACTGAATTGGATATGGCATTGTGCCACTGTTGGAGAATTGTGCCATGGAGAATTCAGAGCGACGTGTTGCACCAATCGGAGCACTGTGTCGAGAAGCGGCTTGGTGCCTAATGGAGATAATTTAAGAATGGTGCTTTGGGCTATAGTTGGAGAATGGTTATAGTGAATTAGATGGATCAAAGCGAGTATCATTTGGTGGGAAGAAAATGTTCAATTCTCTCGTCATACTACCTTATTGAAGTATTGCATTGGTCACGGACTACCTGTTGCGCGCAGAGTTTATTTTTCTCGAACCGGATAGGCTCCGGGGCACCAGGACCGTTCGGCCACGGAGGAAACAAAAATGGTAATATGCTTTGAATACGGTACTAGCAGTTCGAGACCACCAGGCGGCTAGCTACTTAGCGTTGGATCGGATCAAAATGCCTCGGATTAGTCTTTTATGGCTTGGCTAGTGACCTTCATATAGATAAGAATTTGTTCAGTTTGAGTTTGTGCATTCGTGTAGGCGGCGATGCCACCTTGCCTCGGGTAAGAGTGTGCGCATCGATGATTTGATTAACAAAACTTGGAGTACGATGTGGTTCGATAGGTTCACGCTTTGCTTCAGATTTTAGTAGAACGAATTGCAAGCTTAGTCTTATTTGAGTTGGATATAACTGCTAGTACATTTGCTTGAGTTGAATGCTTGCATGCTTAACCTGTTTTACAATTTTTCTTAACATGTCATACCTCTGCCATGAAATGAATCTAGGCTCAAGTAGAAAGATCACCATATAACTGTTAGCATTTACCATCTATTTAGTGTCGGTTTAGACGAGTGGGTTACCCCGCTCCCAAGTACGACTTTGTACTGACCCATATTTGTGGGCATTATTTTTAGGTACGTAGGTGTAGTGGCTCAGCTTGGATATACGGAACGTGATGTATGGAACATTAAGTACCTTTGTGGGCAAGTAAGAGCAAGAGTGTTGTTAGCCTTTGTCGCTTTCTCCTTTGTGTCATTTTCATTCGGACCCTTTGAGAGCTTCGCTGCGTATACTCTGATGTGTGCTTGGTACACAATACTTGACTTTCGCTGCAACTTGATCTTTTTGATGATACCTATGACGTTTGGTGACATCGCCTTGTGCGAGCATAATTCAAGGCTCGCACGGCATCACGTCCTGATGAGAACGATTATCCTGCGGGAGCGCTCTAACTTGGTGATTCACGTTCAGCTGGGACGATAGAACTTGCGAGAGATTGGGACGTGAAATCATATAAGTCGATATTCATCCCAATATGTAACACTATAAATGCGAGTCACTAATGATGTCACAAATAGTGACGTCCGATTTAAGAGTAGCTAACTTCGTCGGTATTTCAGTATTTTTGGTAGTGATAAACGAAATAAATATATCTCTTTAGAGAAACAAATTACAATTTTTCTTAGATATTCTAAAATAAAGTTAAGTGTTCACATCACTAAGAAAATAATCATTAAAATTTTATCGATCTAATTAAATCAATATTTTCTACTTCACTAACAAAATTATTAAGTTTATCTTCTCCCATAACACTAAAGCAATTTTCTTGATTTATTACCTTTCTTTTAACTCTTCACCCTCAATACAAATGTTGCATGCTTTTAGTTATTTATTATCGGATAAAGTACAAAAAATCCTCCTTAGATGAGTCACTTATACAAAAAAATTCTAGTTTAAAAATATTCTCAAATTTTACATTTGGTGCAGTTTACACCCAAATTTGATTTCTGCCGTTAACAGACGTCAAATTAGATATGAAATAACGATTAAACCCATCTAAAATCTAAGAGTAAAGTGCAAAGAAATTCTTTTTAGTTTTGTTTATATTTTTTTTGGTGGCGTGAGATTCAGGAAGACCATTAGGTTTTGGATGGATACTACTATCATTATTTGTATATATTAATTTATAATTATTTATATTAATTTATTATTATCTATATTAATTTATTATTACATATATTTATTTTTATACAAATAAATTTATTTGTACAATAATATATTTATTTGTATATATTAGTTTGTTATTAATACAACTAAATATATATAATAAATATATACAATTTTTTATCTTATTTTGTATTTGTATATAAAAAAAAATCTTTCTAACCGCATATGTAGCTTCTCACCTAGGAAAAAAAATATAATTCTAAAATATATTAAATATTTAAAAAAGAAACGGTTCAAAAATGAAACACAACCCCTGCTAGCATCGGGCCCCACCCCGACCAATGGGGACGAGCGCTATTAATTTGAACATGACTATTTTTTTAGAAAAAAAATCTGACGAACCTAGGGGGGACCGAGCACTCACGTGGCTCCCCTATTGGCCCAGTCCTCCTGCTCGCATTGGGTCCCATCCCCCCCCAATTGGGGGCCGATCGCTATTAATTTAAACGTGACTATTTTTTTTAGAAAAAAACCCTGATGAATTGAGGGTAGACCAAGCGTTGATGCGTTCGGGGACCGCGCAGTCTCACCCTCGGTTCATAAAGTATCGTAGTGCTGATTTTTAATGCAACTTAAAAACCTCTAAAAAATAATCCATCTAACTCGTTTGTATATTCACCATTAATTATTCTTTCGTTAATTATTAAAAAAAATACGGAAGAAACAAATTTAAATACTGTCTCAAAATTACAAAAGAAACTAATTAAAAATAACTTAAAAAGTAAGTCATTTGATATATATATATATATATATATATATATATATATATATATATATTAATTTATATATGTACAAATTAATATATACAAATTAGTTAACTATAACCATAAATTCTCTCTTTAACTGCCATTAAACCCAAAATTAATTTATACAAATTTTTTAGGAGTAAAAAAAATTACGTCTCTAACGTTCACTTGGAACGAAAAGTAGATGGGAGCGGATCATTTGATCCAAATATCAAACTATTTGTTGTCAAATTGAGCAAAAAATATTTAGAATCTTATTTTGTGAAAGTTGAATATCTAAGGAGAATTTTTTTTACACTTTACCTTTTATTATCCACTAAATAATATTCAATATCATCTGGATAGTCGTCACAAACACAAGTGAATATTATAATCCCAAATTTTTTATTCTTAAAAAAATAGTAAATAAGTTATTCTAATTTTCTTCTTAATTTTTTTTTAGGTTGCATGTCTTCTCGATCAAAATGGCCTTATCTTATTGAAATTTTTTGAGTTGATCCCTACTTGATTGGTCATATTTAAGGGTGGATCCTACTATTTTACAATAATGTCAAAAATTCTCCATTTTTTTACAAGTCGTCACAAATTTGAGTTGATCCCACTTGATTGGTCATAATTGACGGTCAAATAGGATGACCCAATTTTTTTGACCAAAATATCCCTCCCTAGTCTTCTTCCTCTTCGCTCTCTCCCCTCCTTCCCCCCCGCCCCACCGTGGGCAACCCCGTCGTCGAAGCCGCTGCTCGCCTCTCGCCACCGCTCTCCCCCTCCCCGCCACCGTCCCCCACTGCCCGCCCCCCACTCCCCGCCCCCGCTCCCCCTTACTCCCTGCCTCGCTCCCCCCTTCCTGCAGCAGCAGCAGCAGCCGTGGCGGGATTCCGAGAGACGACGAGGACGGCGACTGCTACTGTTGTTGTTGTCGCTGATGCTCATGCTGTTGTTGATGCGAGGGGGGGGGGAGCGGGGAGGGGGGAAGCAGTGGCGGGGAGTGGGGGCGGTGGCGGAGAGGGGGGGAGCGTAGGCGAGGGGCGAGCGACGACTGCGGCGGCGGGGCTGCCCACGGTGGGGGAAGAAGGGGGGAGAGGAAAGAGGAAGGAGTATTTCTGTCCAAAAATTTGGGGCAACCAATTTTACTGTCAATAATGGACGAATTTTGTCAAAAGTGAAAAAACTTATACATTATAAAAAATAGTGGAGTGCACCATAAAATATGGTAAATAAAGTTGGGGGTAAGTCAAATTTTTTCTATCTTATATAATTTTCTAACGGAAAACTTTCTTCTCCCTATGGAGTGTTGAGATAAAAATGGAGAGGCTTCTTTTGATCAAATTTTTCTAATGGAAACAAATAAGTTACAATTTTCTATCTACTTCATTTTCTTTGGTAAAAAAAGGATTATTTGTATTAACCCACATTACTATAATATCTAATTCTGATTCATCCATTATTAATTTTATTACTACTACACTTATTTCTTAACAGTTAAACATTATTAATGGGAAGTGGGGAGGGGATAAATACAAATGATCCTTGGAAAAAATGATAAAATGTGGGGTTGTAATAATAAAATTTGTAATGGAAGAAAATAAAATAAAATAAAATTAGGTATTAGTAATAGCCGAACTCAAGTGACCCTTATGGTTACCGGAAAGAGGTATAAAATCTTGGATCTGAGTGACAAAAGATCAATGGATCGAGCCACGGGGACGTATTATTTTTTCTATTTATATTTGGTAGGAGTTGGAACAGTGGACCCAAAAGACATGCAACAATGTGCACAAATTTTCGAACGTTACGTTGGACGTTGCAAAAATAAAAATTATGGGTGGAAAAGATCAGTGGATCGAGTGGGGGCATATTATTTTTTCTATTTATAAATGGTCGAAGTTGGAACAGTGGACCCAAAAAATATGCAATATAGCGTGCACAAAAATTCAAGCATTACGTTGGACGTCTCAAAAAAAATGTATATATTAGTAAGGGGGTAAATACAAAAACTTGTTTTTCATTTTTGGATCAGGTCGTTCGAAATTTTCTTCTTCTAGAGATTTATTAAGTATCATTTCCTTGTTTGTAATACTTTAAAAAAATAGAAAATTTACTGTAACGAAATAAATTTATATTAAATTTATGCAAACGAAATAAGTTTGTAAATTTTTTAAAAAAGACAGAGTCCGCCAACAGTGTTGGCGGAAAACACAACTGATGTACACATAGGTAGAAAAAAAATAAAAAATTTAAATTGGGGCCCACAAGTCAATTTCTGCCAACATTGTTGGCTGAAATGAGGGAGGGGGAGGGACAATTTCAGCCAACACAGTTGGCAAAAATTGGGTGTGGGGGCCCACGGGTTTATTTGATTGGTTCGGTTCGGTTTGGTTTGTTTGGTTGGATTGGTTTGTTTGGTTGGTTTGTTTTAATTAGTTATGTTTTGGTTTTATTTATTTAATTTTTTTTATAATTAGATTTAAGAAAATTTATTTAAACAAAATAAATTAATTGTAAAGAAAAATTTAGAAATATTTTTTTCGAAAATTTGTTTCCACAGCATCAAAATTTGTATAAATTCCATCTAAAGCATAAAAGTTTAAAAAATTACGAAAAAAGCATCAATTGGACGTTTATATTTTTAAATATTATATTTCTATTATTAATTTTTTTGCCGTTAACATACGTTAAAAAATAATAATAATAATAAAAATCTGTCGTAAGAATATTACGTCTGCCGTCGAGCAGACTTCGAGTGGCCATAACTATTTGTTTTAAAATCGTTTTTTGTTAAACAATAAGTCGATTTGTATGTTTTCGACGAGAGTAACACAAATCGTGTAGAAAAAAATTTTATCCGAAACAAGACGCACATGTTACAAGCAAAAATATAAAATTTAAACTTTAAAGTATCATAACTTTTGACTGAGAGATCGAAACAAGGTCCAGTTTGTGCAAAAAATGACCGTATCGAAAAGTACTACGAGATAAACTATTTTACCGTTTGACGGACTTCTTAAATTTTTAGAATCGCAAAAAAATGATGTTTCGACCTCCAAATTTTACTTTCGGTCATTTTATTTTCGAATATTTAAAATTTACTGTAGCGAAATAAATTTATATTAGGTGTGGGGGCCCACGGATTTAAAACGATGTTTTAAACTCCAAAAAAAAAAAATTGTTTTTTGTCCACTATGAAAAAAACTAATAAAACAAAACAAATAATCAAAATATAACTAATTAATACAAACCAAACAAACAAACCAATCCAACCAAACAAACCAAACCGAACCAATCAAATGAACCCGTGGGCTCCCACACCCAATTTCCGCCAACTGTGTTGGCTGAAATTGGTCCCCCCCAATTTCAGCCAACAGTGTTGGCGGAAATTGGCTTGTGGGTCCCAACTTTAAATTTTTTTCCTGCCTACGTGTACGTTAGTTGTGTTTTCCGCCAACACTGTTGGCGGACTCTGTCTTTTTTTTTAAAATTTTACAAACTTGTTTCATTTGCATGAATTTAATATAAATTTATTTTGCTACAGTAAATTTTCTGTTAAAAAAAACTTCGCCATATATTGTTTTAAACCTACAAGGGAGACTAAATTGAACTTAAGTTGTGTTTAATTGAATTTTTTTTCTATGTAAAATATTTTGATCACAATTTTTTTTACCAATTGTAGTATTTTATAACTTAAATTTTTCATGAAATTATTTTCCAAAAAACTATCATTTTCTATATTTTTTTTTCCAAAATGAAGGAAAATAAAACTTATCCAACCCACAGAAAAATATCATTTTCCATGAAAAATGATATTTTTCGTGAAAAATAATGGCAATTAACTCCAAATTAAGTTTTCCATAGAATTGTTTTAAAATTTTCTGAATTTTTTTACGAGAAAAATAATTACATGAATTTAATTTTTTTCACATTTTTTTTTACCTCACAATCAAACACACTCTTCTTAATAATAATAATAATAATAATAATAATAATAATTATTATTATTATTGATTAGATCAACCAGTTTGTTAATAAATTTATGCCAGAAATTAATGATTGATGAATGTTATCATCATGCACCAAAGAAGTTACACGGAACTATTTAAACTAACTCTATATATATACAAGAATACTTAACGAACTGAGTGTGAGATCGCTGTTCAAACCAAGCGCTGATGTGTCATTTTCCTTATTGACTCAACCCCAAAATGTCTCTTGTTTTCATGGGCCGAAACCGACCAATAAAGAGGGAACACGTCAGCACAGACTAGCCATGGTCCCCTCCACCTGGTCCAAAAGAAATAAAACACTGCTTTTATATATATATATATATATATATATATATATATATATATATATATATACACACACACACGGATCAAAATATCCTCCCCTTAGATTGAGCTGGTTTCGTGCGGGGCCTGCACGATACCGGGATTTCGGATTGAACGAGATCCGCACGGGGCTCATACGATGTCGTGGGACTTCGATGAAATTCCGAAAACGAAATTCTCGATCCGAATCATATATAAATATATATATATATATATATATATATATATATATATATATATATTATGACAAACAGTAAGCAAGAAGACAAGGGAATAGGGAGGCCCTAATGCCCCCATGGCTCTTACTGCATACACATAAAGGCAGTGTCAAATCCTCCATCTTGTCAACCCAAACAAATATAGCAACTGCACAAAATTTTGACAATCAAACATCCCTTGCACAGAACTGTGCGGTCTTCTCTCCCCATTGAAGGAAAACGTTCAAACGCAGCCTCGAAATTATTTACGTAACAAATGTTCTGAGAAAATAGTAATCAAGGAAACAAACAAACAAAGGGAGGTCGCTTCCAAGACTTTTCCCACTTTACACTTGCAAGGAAATTCAGGTGCTCAATCTCTTTCTCAGAAAAAAAGGAAATAACCAGGTCCACTTAAGTACGTTGGATACTTAGGAAGTTACCACAAGAAAACTGACACTGAAGTATGTACATGTTACTATGTTAGCGAAGAAATGCTAAAGGCTACTTTCAAGCTAGCTCTGTAGACTCTAGCTAGGTAAAGGTTGCACATGAAATTGCCACTTCTCTCATGTGAAAATGTATCAGCTTCCAACCTCTCTACAGTATTTGTGTGATCAGTATGGTCTGTAGCAGTTCACCTGCAACATCAATCCATGATACAGTCTCCATGCCTGCTATTGGACTGGTGAAGTATACACATACCCATAACCTAAGTTGCTGCCAATACCTCACCATTCCCAAACCCATATCTATGAGTAAACAAAAGGTTGGGGTTATAAACCATTGTAGTACTAAACCCTGAGATACCGTTCTAGTGCTGCTAATATAAACAAAATTGCTAGTTGTCATTCAAAAATTTTGGTTGATATCATATTTTATTATGTAACAGCTGACATAACAGATAACATAACAAAATTCAAAATTAAAACTAAAACTAAAAATTTTGGGTGATTAAATTTTTGGGTCAAAACCTAACATGTCAGTTGCCATGTCAGATATCACATAATGGGATATGACATTACCCAAAAAATTTGAAAAACAAATAACAAAATTGTAATATAAATGGTTTAACCTAGGTTCAAATATTTGATCCACGTCAGTTAACTTGTTCTGCTTGTATTACTCATAAAACCAAGGGTGTATAAATAATTGAATTAATTACTATTACCTCCCAATTTCTAATAGCTACTTCACTAGCTCCCCCCTCCCCCCCCCCCCCTCCCTCCCCCCTCCCCCGCCCCGCCCCAATTTTTTTTTAATTACTCTTACCCTCCCGTATAATTGGAAGGTAACACTAATAAAAAAAAAAAGGGAGAATGAATGCAAATTAGTAATTAGCAATTTGGGGGTAACAAAATATGCCCCTAAATAATTTGCTAAGTTGCGCATTTGGTTATAAAAATGTTTTCCATATTGGGATGGTATAATACTTTGGAGAACATTTCTCGAACCGACGGGAGGACTGCACGAGGATTCGAGCGTTGACGCGCAGCCATCTCCTCCCTACTAGCACGGGCCCACCGAGCCAATGGGGATAGCCACGTCAGCGTACAGTTCTATGTGCGATCGCCTATCGATTCGAGAAGAACTACTCTAATCTTTTTTCCTGGAGTCAAATTCTAGTACTGCTGCATTAATGATATTTTGGAGGCCAATAACAGTCACTACGAGAAAATACCTTTTTAGGACGACTAAAAGTATTTTTTTTAACGCTTCTAGTTGGACCTAAGTATTATAAACAGAAAATTGACTGTACTGATAATATTTTATATTAATTAACTACACCGATAAAAGTTTTGAAAAATTTGAAATCCCGATACATATCGCCATCCCAGATGGCGAAAAACAAGAATATTATTTTTAAATTGAAATCCGCCCAATATATGCGTACATTTTCGCCATCCGAGATGGCAAAAATATTAAAAAAAAAAATTTAATTTTTTTTTAAATTTTCGCCATTCGAGATGGCGAAAATATAAATTTTTTTATATATATTTTGTCAAATTTTTGTCATCCCAGATGACGAAAATAAATTTCTTTTATATCACAGATGGCGAATATATATATATATATTTATATTTTGTCAAATTTTTGCCATCCCAGATGGCAAAAATATAATTTTTTTTTTATATATTTGTCAAATTTATTTATTTTTTGGTTTTTTTTTGATGATTTGTTGTTGTTGGTTATTTGTTAAATTGTGATATCTATTTTAATTATGATTTTATCATAAATATATGTTTTAAATTTTGAATATGTGTTAGGATTTCAAAAATTTTAAAACTTTTATCTGTGTAGTTAATTGATATAAAAATATTATTGGTGCAGTAATTTTTTTGAAAAAAAGAGTTGTCGTCAAAATATTAACGTTACAATATGAACGTTACAAATTTTTTTTTGATAAGTGACCAGAAAAAAATCAACACAAAAAGTAACAAAAAAAATCAAACCCAACTATCCTAAAAGAAAAAAAACCAAACCAAATCAAACCATAATCATAAAACCCAAAAACATAAAAACAAAAAAAAAATCAAAACAAATCGAAACCCAAAAAATGCAGCAAATTTTTTGCCAAATCAGTTGGCGAAAAAACAACAATTTTTTTTTTTGCATGCCACGTTAGTCTGCTGAATTTTCGCCAACTAAGTTGGCGAATCCAAATTTTCTTCTGCCACGTCAGCCTGCTGAATTTTCACCAACTGAGTTGGCGAAAATATGCACATCTGTTGAACGTATTTCAATTTAAAAATAATATGCAGATTTTTCGCAATCTGGAATGGTGATATGTATCGAAATTTTAAATTTTTTAAATTTTTTATCGGTGTAGTTAATTAATATAAAAATATTATTGATATAGTAAATTTTCTCTATTATAAATATCAGTGTTATTGTTAGCAATAATTAAACATTCTTTCTGTTTCTTTCAGCAAATATGCAACTAAAATAAAAATGAGTTCAGAGTTACCGGCCTATGGGAAAGTCGTGCTGAACGCACAGCCCTAAGAGTTGATCCGAGGTCTATGTGCAGACTGTTCTCAGATGCTCCTAATGGTAAAACCCCCAGTACTACCGGCTTCTCGTTGTCGCACACAACTTCGAGAGATGCGACCCGAACTTAGCCTTGCCCAGAACGAAACACGGAAGAGAATGGAGGTGGAACAGATGTTTGCTTTTGATTTTTGGATCAAAGGAAGAGTAAAATTTGAAGGATTTTTTTTTTCTTTCTCTCTAACTCATCAATTGAGAGGAGGTGGTATAAATAGGTTACCAACCTCAACTAAAGGCTAAATTTGAGCCACAATTCATGAGTCACCCTCCCATTAAGGAGCCAACATGAAAAAGAAGTGGCTAGGAATAGTTCAAGAGGAAGAATTGGTTGAGAAAAAAGTGGATTAAGAGCATGTCTTTAGGAAGTTGGGTTTGCTATCTATGTGTGAGAACACACAGTCAACAATCCCCCCCCCCCCAAAACCAAGTTCTGAAAACATAGGTAACAAGGAATGCGAATAGAGAATTTCTGGGCAAGTATATACTATGCATAGATGAGATGGACTACAGCCTTGAATCTCACGTAGTGACTATTGTCTTTGTCTGAAGAAGTGCTTGATGGACTATGCCTTGAATCAGACTTCTTGAATCAGATTCAGAGAATAGCACACATAGTACGCTAGAGGTTCTTGGGTCTATCGGGGCGGCGCTTTGATTGGCCATGCGCACTTTTTCCATATTCATGAGAGTTGTCTGGGGTCGCCCTGACCCATAGTCGCGGCCTTCACGACCTCTCATATAGGTAAGTCCTCAAGGGTTGGTGATAGGTATCAACCCTGCATATAATGCTTGGACTTATTAAGAGTTTGAAACTCATCCTGACCATATCACACCGGAACACTGTCACCATAGGGATAGGATATCATTGTACAACCTCGTACAGCCACTTGGGCATTAGTTTATGAGAATTTAATCTCTGAGTCAGTGTTCCATAATAGTCATTGAAGTTCAGCTTGTTTCTACCCATTGAACCGGCTTCTTGGGATCTCCAGTCAGACTTGGTTGGGTTGCCACTGCTGGTGATTTACTTATGGGCTTAACCCCATCCCCCTCGATGATTCTAGGATCAATGTCCTAGACAGACCCTTTGTCAAGTGGTCTGCAAGGTTCTTTTCTGACTTTATATAGTCAAGAACCACATATTTGCCTAGTAGGCACTTGATTGACTTGAAGCGCAGCTGCATGTGCCTGTTCATCTTAGCATTCACAGAATCATGTTTTAGTAGTTCTATAACAGATTTATTATCACAATTTATAGAAACAGCAGGAACAGGAATATGAGCAACAGGTATTTGCATAATCAGATTTCTAAGCCATTCAGCTTATGTACAAGTAGTATCCAAAGCTATCATTTCAGAATCCATTGTACTCCTAGCTATGATAGTTTGTTTACATGAGCCCCAAGAGATTGAAGCTCCTCCTAGAGTAAACACATATCCAGTAGTGGATTTTACATCATGTGAGTCAGTAACCCAGTTTGCATCTGAATAACCTTCTATGATATCTGGGTGTCTAGTATAATGAAGTCTATAATCTATAGTACCCTTAAGATATCTAAATACTCTTTCTAATGCTGACCAATGTGATTGGTTTGGGTTACTGGTATATCTACTCAGTCTTCCAACGGCAAATGCGATGTCAGGCCAGGTTCTATTCGTTATATACATAAGAGAACCTATCATCTGAGAGTATTTATGTTGTTCTACAGGTGAACCTTCATTCTTCTTGAGAATGATACTACTGTTAAAAGGAGTAGGAGCAGGTTTCTTATCAAAGTACTGAAATTTTTTCAATATTTTCTCAATAGAGTGTACTAAGGATAGAGTATAACCCTATTTGGATTTAGACACTTGCATTCCTAGAATCAGGTTGGCTTTACCTAGGTCTTTCATGTCAAACTTGCTAGATAAATAATCTTTAGTATTATTTATTAACTCAAGTTTTGATCCTAAAATGAGGATGTCATCTACATACAAGCATAAAATGACACAACTTTCATCAATGTTTTTAGAGTATATACATTTGTCATACTCATTTGGCAAGAAACCAAATTCTAGAATCACTTTATCAAATTTGCTGTGCCATTGCTTGGGAGCTTGCTTCAGGCCATAAAGTGATTTTACTAATCTGCAAACTTTCTTTTCTTGACCTTTAGCAATAAAACCTTCAGGTTGCTCCATATAGATTTCTTTTTCTAGATCTCCATTCAAAAATACTGTTTTTACATCCATTTGATGGATTAGCATGTTATGAATGGATGCTAAAACTAGAAGTGTTCTGATAGAGGCAATCCTAACTACAGGAGAGTAGGTATCAAAGTAATCTAATCCCTTTTTCTGAGTGAAATCCTTGGCTACTAATCTAGCTTTGTATTTCTCTATAGTATCGTCAGCTCTAAGTTTTCTTTTGAAGATCCACTTACAACCTATGGGTTTACTACCTAAGGGTAGGTCTGCTAAATACCAAGTACTATTCTCCATGATGGAGTTGTACTCATTATTGATGGCTTCTTTCCAGAAAGGTGCATCAGGAGAGGATATTGCTTCTTTGTAAGTTGTGGGATCACCCTCTATCAAACAAGTAAAGAAACCTTCCTCTAAGTTTCTTTCAATCCTTCCTCTTTTGCTTCTTCTAGGTTCTAAATCTTGTTCATGTTGTGAACTATATGGCTGAAAGTTGGAACTAGTAGAAGGAGCAAGAAAAGAGCTGGTGGGGTTGGAGGAAATTCTATTCTTAAAAGAAAATATATTCTCAAAGTAAACTGCATCTCTAGCTTCTATAATGGTATTGTTAGAGGAATGAGTCACTAAAAATCTATTGGCATTGCTATCTGAGGCATATCCTATAAACACAGAATCTACTGTCTTAGGTCCAATCTTTCTCTTTTTAGGTTCAGGAATTCCTACTTTTGCTAGACATCCCCACACTTTGAGATAATGGACTCTAGGAGTTCTACCTTTCCATAGTTCATAGGGAGTCTTATCCTTTGATTTACTAGGGATCCTATTTAGGATGTAGCAGGCTGTTAATAAAGCTTCTCCCCATAAATTATCAGGAGCACCTGAGCTGAGAAGCATGGCATTTACCATGTCTAACAGAGTGCGATTCTTCCTTTCAGTAACTCCGTTGGATTGTGGTGAATAAGGAGCAGTCACCTCATGAATTATTCCGTGTTCTTCATAGAAGTTAGTCATATCGTTTGAGGTATACTCTCCGCCACGATCAGATCTAATGATCTTGATCTTTTTCTCTAATTGGTTCTCAACTTCAGTTTTATAAACCTTGAATCTATCTAGAACTTCATCTTTGGTTTTGAGAAGTTAGGTATAGCAATACTTTGAACAATCATCTATAAAAGTGACAAAGTATTTCCTACCTCCTCGGGTCAAGATTCTATTGGAATCACAAATATCACTATGAACTAGTTCTAGAAGGTCAGAATTCCTTTCTACAGATTTGAAAGATAATCTAGTATGTTTTGCTTGAACACAAATCTCACATTTGTGTTTATTATCTACAGGAGACTTGGGAATAAGATCTAAGTTCATCATCCTTCTAAGGGAACCTAGATTCACATGACCTAGTCTATCATGCCAAACATTTGAAGATTCTACATTGGAAACAACAAGAGAATGATCCGACACTTTGTTTATAGTACTGAGAATAAAAAGACCATCCTTTACAAATCCTTTTCCAACAAAGGACTCATTCTTGGAAAATACAACTTTATTGGCTTCCGTTACAATCTTGTATCCAGATGCTACAAGAAGGGATCCACTAACTAAATTTTTCCTAACTGACGGCACGTGAAGAACATCATGAAGAGGCAGAATTTTCCCTGATGTCATCTTTAGATCTATTCTCCCTTTTCCTACAATCTGTGCCGAAGAGCCATCTCCTAGGGTTATGCCTCCTCCACATGATTCCTGATAGTTTGAAAAATAGGAGCGATCAAATGAAACATGAACATTAGCTCCAGAATCCAACCACCAGTCATCAGAATGGTAAGAAATATTAACTAAATGTTGATAAGTCACAGACCTGAAGGAACTGGTAGGCCCATTCAGAATCATGTTAGCTTCTGGTTTGGATGGACCTTTCCCCTTATAAGGAGTCTTGATAGGTTCCTTCTTTCTTTGGAAACAGTTGAAGGATAGATGATTTGATCTCCCACACACCAAATCAAATTTCTGTTGATCCTGAGTCTGACTAAAATTTCTAGGTCTATGGTTTTGCTGGTGTTGATGGTTCTGATGATGAGGGTGAAAGTTCTTCTTCTTCTTGAAGAAGTTCTTCTTGGGTTTGTGAGGATTATTAGACTTGGGTTTTCCTTGGGATGTTTCTACTAGGTTTACCTTAGCCTTAGACTCAGTCTTGGGATTAGACCTTAGCCTAATTTCTTCTTCTGTTCTGATTTTCTTTAAGACTTGAGCAAAGGTAAGGTCACCTTGTGTATGAATAAGCTCCTTTTTAACATCAGACCAAGAAGGGGGGAGTTTATCTATCAGACAAGCTATCTTATATTCAGTAGAAAAGGTTGAGCCTTTGGCTTGGATATGCCTCATATATTCTTGGAATTCATGGATCTGTTCATTCATTGGTTTATTATCTACCATAAAGTACCTATTAAATGAGGAAAAATTGAATCTTTCAATTCCGGCATCATCACAGCCATATTCATCTTCCAAAGCATCCCAAAGTTCTTTAGCGCTCTTATATTCAAAGAATATATCATAAAGAGAATCAGATAAAGCGCTTAGAATTCGATGGAAGCAATGAAAATCTATTTCCTTAGGAGTTTTTGGTTTTGAGGAGCTAGAGGGTTTAGACACTCCTACGTCAGACTCAGTGTCATCAGAATCATTTGAGATGGGTGTGGACCCATCAATTGCTGAGATCAATCCTAAAGTGGTGAGCCAAAATTTTATCTGACTCTGCCACCTCTTGAAGTGAGTGCCATCAAACTTAGCTGGCTTAGCAGTCGAAATCTCGTCTTTGCCAGTCATGGTAACTAGTAAGGCGGTCTAAAGTCTGCAAGAATAGTGTTGCTACTCAATGAGGGTGCCTGAGGCTCTAAAAATACTAGTTCAGTGATCTTGCTGATCAACCTTAATAAATTTTTATTCTATCAAGTTTTGATTAACTTGGGTTAGCTGTAAGGGCCGGTTCCCAGCTAGCGTTGGTCCGAAGACACTTAAATACCGTGTCGCTTAGGGCTGTTTACACCCGTTTGACAGAAGGACCCTTTCAGTTTGTTCCCAAGCTTATCTCTACTTTTTAGAACTTTAGATTTAAAAGAATTTGCAAGGTCAATAAACTAATTCCTTAAACTTAAAAAATATTGAATGTATCAAAAGAAAATTTAATGACACAGGAGTAAAAGTTAGGTTCTATGTTCCAACAGAATAAATAAAGTATATTAAATAGAATATACTGATCAATAATTAAAGCTGACAATGATTTATATACTCTAATTCTTAAAGCAGCAAGCAACAACAACTGTATTGATCTAAATAATGAACAATCAGTTTTGTAAATCTGTAGCACTATATGTTCAACAATTTTTTTTTTTAATTTTAAATTTTTCCAACAATGAACAAAGGAACTTTAGCTAACAACACTTTGTTATGTAATAGTCTTGAACTTGTTAAGTAAGCAATTAATGCTGTTCTAACAAAATCGTTAACAGTGTATTTAAAAAAAATTATTCGTGTATTAGCACTTTCCAACCAATTTGCTAAGTATTAGAAGTAACAACTTTAACACAGATATTTGCTGATAGTGCTAAACTATTTAACAGTTAGGCCACGTTAACAATTCTCTTATGCAACACTAATATGACAGTATTCAAAAAGCAAGTTTATGGAAAATCAAACTTTGCTGACAAATAAAAATATTTTATAAATGTAATCTTGAGAAAGAAGATTTGGAAACCAGTATGTTCAAAATAGGTCCACTACTTGTTTTACAACAGTGTGAAGATTTCTTAATACTAACAAATGCAATATAATGATAACAACAAGTTGTAAAGAAACTCGTTGAACAAAATTATTTTGAACGACAGTAAACTAAACGACAAGTGCTTCACTAAGGGTCAACTCTTAGATTGTTAGCAATAATTAAACATTCTTTTTGTTTCTTTCAGCAAATATGCAACTAAAATAAAAATGAGTTCAGAGTTACCGGCCTATGGGAAAGTCGTGCTAAACGCACAGCCCTAAGATTTGATCCGAGGTCTATGTGCAGACTGTTCTCAGATGCTCCTAGTGGTAAAACCTCCAGTACTACCGGCTTCTCGTTGTCGCACACAACTTCGAGAGATGTGACCCGAACTTAGCCTTGCCCAGAACGAAACACGGAAGAGAATGGAGGTGGAACAGATGTTTGCTTTTGATTTTTGGATCAAAGGAAGAGTAAACTTTGAAGGGTTTTTTTTTTCTTTCTCTCTAACTCATCAATTGAGAGGAGGGTGGTATAAATAGGTTACCAACCTCAACTAAAGGCTAAATTTGAGCCACAATTCATGAGTCACCCTCCCATTAAGGAGCCAACATGAAAAAATATGTGGCTAGGAATAGTTCAAGAGGAAGAATGGGTTGAGAAAAAAGTGGATCAAGAGCATGTCTTTAGGAAGTTGGGTTTGCTATCTATGTGTGAGAACACACAGTCAACAGTTAGAAATATTTTAAAAACATTATAAATGTGATACAATGTATAAAACTATTTTTACAAAAGCGTTATAAACAATCACATTTAAACCCATTTATTATTATACTTTGACGAGAAAAATGTTATGAAAATACAAAAAATGTTATAAATGTAATGTAACTCAAAGACGAAATCTGGATGAAGGCATATTTAACTCATCCCTTATCCCATCCGCCACATGTTTAAGAACAGTAATCAACATTAGTCACCATGAAGTACACACTCATAAATCGAAATAAGTAAACATTGTATTTCATTCCACCTCAAAATTCATGATTAGATGAATGCCAAAGACAACATTGGGACAAAATTTAAACCAAAGCAAAATAAAAAAAAACTAAGAAACAAAAAAACTATACCATATACTAATGGTTCTTTTAGATTTCTCTAGAACTGGCCTTGATACATATAAAGTAACTTAATTATCCCTTTTTTCTTTTTTCTTTTTTCTTTTTTTTTAATATCTACAAAGAAGTATGGTCTTCTCTCGTTGCAAACAAGCTCAACCAACAGCTAAAGAAGAAAGAACTAGTGAATATTTTCCAGTTCCCATTTGCCCATATGCAAATATACAAAAGTTGTAATCATCCAACACTGATTTCATCATTAGTCTTTGATATTATATACAACTTACCACGTAAATTTTTTACAAAGTCAAATGGAAAACTCACTACCATAATGTAAAACATGCATACAGCCTACATAATACTACATACAAATAGTTTGACATAGAAGATGGGTGTTTTATATCTTAATTGAGTACAAAAATATTAGCTATAGTTGTTCAGTCAAGACGTTTGACTCAAAAGGATTGGTAATTGTAGAAAGGAATAATTGGATAATATATTATCAATAAAAGAGTATATATATATATATATATATATATATATATATATATATATATATATATATATATATATATATAGAAAATGCTAACTTCTTCTTCTATTATTCTATCCACTAAAATTCCCTTGACTAATACATTAATACTTAACACCCTCTCTCAAGTTGGAGCATAAATGTTAATCATCTCCAGTTTGTTACAAAATAACTGAACCCGAGGGCCTAAAAGAGACTTCGTAAAAATGTTACCTATCTGATCGCCGATCCTTATATGATAACATTTTATTAACCCATTTTGATATTCATCATGGACAAAGTGGCAGTCAATTTCAATATGTTTTGTCCTTTCATGAAATACGAATTTGTGGCAATACGGATAGCTGACTGATTGTTAGACCACATATCTGCTGTGTCAGATCCTGCTTCTTCTTCTCCCAGTTCCATCAGAAGATGATGCAGATATAACACCTATGTTGTGCCATGAGCAATAGCTCAGTACTCTACTTCTGAACTTGATCGCAAGACCACACTCTACTTCTTGCTCTTCCATGACACTAAATTACCGTCAATAAAAACTGAATAGCCAAATGTAGATCGTTTATCTGTAGGATATGCACCCCGGTCTTCATCTGTAAGATATTCTATATGAGTATGTCCCTGATTCTTCAACCAAATTCTTTTTCCAGATTCTGAGCTAGACAGCATAGGATTCTAAGAACTGTCTGCCAATTCAGAACTCATGGAGAAGCCATAAATCTACCCGCGATACGACAAAGCAAATATCTGGGCAAGTCATGACTGCCAAGTAGTTGTATTTTTCAATCACTCGACAATACTGGCCCGGATTGCTCATCAGTGTCCCTTCATCGGGAAGTAACTTCACCCCTGGATCCATGGGTGAGGTTGCTCCTTTAGCGTATCATTCCAGCACCAGTTAGGATGTCCAATACATATATTTTTTTGAGACATTGCAATGTTCTTCTTACCCCGTTTGACCTAAGTACCCAAAAAATAATTCAATGTTCCCATATCTTTAGTCTGAAATTGCTTATGCAGAAACTTTTTCAGTCCTGCAATTCCTGGAATGCCATCTCCCATGGTCACGATATCATCAACATAGACATCAAGTAGTATCCTTACATCAAGTAATATCCTTCCAACATAGACAACAATTTCTGAATGATCCTTCTTTGATTGACACATGCCAAACTTAGTAACGTCATGTGTAAATCGACCAAACCAAGAACGAGGTGATTGTTTGAGACTGTAGAGGACCTTCCGCAGATAGCATACTTTACCCTCCCTTGCAACAAATCGAGGAGGTTGCATCACATACACTTCTTCTTTAAGATCCCCATAAAAAAAAGGCATTCTTCACATCTAACTGCTGAATAGGCCAATCATAACGGATGGCTAATGCGATAAGCACCTGTACAAAAGTTATCCTGGCAACTAGGAAAAAGGTCTCAAAATAATCTATACCGTATGTCTGAGAATATCCTTTAGCCACCAGTCGAGCTTTCAAATGATCAATAATGCCATCCGATTTTACCTTGATTGTGAACACTCACTTGCAATCGACCGCCTTCTTACCAGTAGAAAAATCTACCAAGTCCCAAGTATGGTTCTCCCGAAGCGATCGCATCTCCTCTTCCATAGATGCGCTCCAATCAAGATATTTGAGTCATTCCTCCGCAGAATTAAGAATCTGAATTCCGTCAATAGTAGCCACGAAGGACTGAGTCTAAATCGCAAACCCTTTGCAATACCAACAACTCAAAGGATGGTTAAGACATGCACAGTGGGGGCAAGCAGGTATATTATGCGATGGTCAATCAATAGAGCTAGAGGAGGAGGATGTCTCGATGGCCGTGGGAACCATCGGTAATATTTGTTCTGTCGGAGCTGGTGAATCAATAGAGCTGGAGTAGGATGATGGCACGATGGCTGGGGGGCACCATCAGTGATGCTTGTTCTGTTAGAGCTGGTGAGACCAGCGATGCTAGTTCTAACTGGGTAACTGGGTTAATATTTGCGGACCGTCAGACCGGAGGACTGGCTCGACAGGGGAGGGCACCTTTATGGGGGGCTATTGTGTTTGAACTGGAAACAGTAAGAAATTCTTTTCTGGATAAACTTTGGGTGTAGAATCTGTAGTTGATAAGAGTGGAAAAAACTCGATTTCAACAAAAGTAACATCTTGAGTTATAAAATACCTCTTCAAAGTTGGTAAAAAACAACGTTATCCTTTCTGATCTTCTGGATACCCAAGAAAATACACCTGATTGCCTTCGGATCCAACTTGTACAGAGTCAGTCTAGTATCCCGAACATAACACAAACAGCAGAAAAAATTTGCGAGGTAGAGAAAATGGCTCAAGTTTGGGATATAACAGAGAAAATGGAGTATTAAAATTAAAAAATTAAGGATGGCGTACGATTGATTAGATAACAAGCTGTAAGTACCGTATTCAACCAAATTTTTTAGGAAGTATGTGCTTGAAACATAAGAACACACATTATTTCCAAAAGATGACGATTCTTGCGTTCGACCACACCATTCTGTTGAAGTATGTAAGGACATAAAGTTTGGTGGATGATTCTATGTCTAGTCAGATGAGAATTGAACTCACAAGATAAATAATCACGACAATTGTAACTCCGAAAATACTTAATAGGAACCCCAAATTGGGTTTAAATTTTTGCATAAAAATTGCCCCAAATATTAAATAATTTAGAGCAATTTTTTATCAAGTAGAAAAATGTGACACCTGAGTAGTTATCAACAAAGAAAACAAAATACTTGAAATCCATCACAAATTTAATAGGATAAGGCCCCCATACATCACAGTGCACTAGCCCAAAATGAGCAGTTGTAGCTTTATTTAGACTCACCGGATAGGGTACCCGATAATGTTTAGCTAAACTACACGACTCGTAATGAAATGAACAGAAAAAATTTAAAGACGAATACATCTTTTGGAGTGCTTTGATAAATGGGTGGCCCAACGAATAGTGCGACTCAAACGGATCAAGTTTTACATCGGTATTGGCAACGGAAGAATTCATGTCAAATAGGTAAAAGCCACCAGCCACATGCCCATACTGATAGTCCTCCCAGTCTTTAGGTCTTGAAAAACACAACTATCAGGAAAAAAATGTTACCAAACATTATAAATCACTAGTAATTCTACTAATGGATAAGAGACTGAATGGATTGCCAAGTATATGTAAATCTAATCTGAGTGGTATACCAGGAGAAAGACGGGTGCTTCCTTTTCCACAAAACTTAGGGAACTACCATTTGCAACAGTAATATCTAATACATGACTGACATATATATAATCATAAAGCATACCTGAATCATCTGTCATATAATCAGATGCACCAGAGTCATTTTCTCTTTTCGGCCGGAACTTGTGCGCATCACTTGTACAGAGATGCATGCATAAAGGGACCCGCCCCTTTTTTGATCTTCATCTTTAGGACAGGACCCTACCCTATTCTCGAACCCTCTGCCGAGCTACTTTGAACCGATCACACATGCCGCTGAGTATCCAGCTGTGGAGGCTTTACCACGATGCTGAGCTTGGAAGTCAGCAAATTCGGCATAGGCCTCTACTGTCATCTGTACTGATACCCCATCATTGTCAGGATTATTTGATGCAACATTGGCTGCAGGAGTGACACCGCTAGTAAAAATGGCTATGTTGACTACAGTTGAACCATGTGCACGATCTTTATCCATCATGACCGCTATTGCATCGTCCACTATCACAACCAATATTCTGCCCACCACGTCGACCATCACGACCTCCACGAAATCTACCACGAGCATCACCTAGACCAGACCGATTAGCAGGGGCATCACCCAAAGAAGTCTCAACGACTTTCATTGTCCGTATGACACAAAAGTGGGCTTTTATTAAAGACAGAACCTCAGTCCCAGCAATGATCTGAGACCGTACAGAATCTGCATCAGGATGAAGGGAGACAAGATACACCATGACGTAGAGCTGCTGGCATTGAGTCCTTATGTAAATGGTCCTTATGTGACTTATCAAGGGTAGAACGCGATCCACCTCATCAGTTAGTGCCTTGAAGGCACGAAAATCGTCCTTATGTGATTTGTTTCTGTCGACATCACAAAAATAAGTTTTTGGTAGAGGGTGTAAATTTTTTATTTATCACGAATTGACAAAGTATATAAGAGAATCCTTATAAAAGACGATCTAAGTACAATAAAGAAAGATCTGGTTTAGTATGACGGTGGAGATCGAGCACTGCATCAGCTCCTCTACTCTGTTGACTATCCGGGGCCAAGGAGGTTGACGAGGCTTCGAATGACACTTATGTTTCCTTCTTATCCTTTTCTACATGTGGTAGCTGCCTCTACGTCCCTTTACGCATGTGGGAAAATTCCCACTATTTATAGCGTTTAAGAAGGCATTAAGTAGGAGCATGTATGCGGACTACATGTTGGTGCATGACACTGTAGGCACATACTATGTTAAGGCTGTCACGTGTCAAGCCGAGATCTGGGGTTGTTGATTCCCATAATACTTGTGGCACATGTCATGCCCTAATTTAGATAGCTGTGATTGCACCATGGGAATACTTCCACTTGATGCATAAAGAATACTGAGGGGGTAGTGGCGCATAATACTGCAGGCGCATACTAAGATGCATAATAGAGCATAGCACTGCGGGCACATGAGACACTAAGATGCATAGTAGCACATGACATTGCGGACACATGAGACACTAAGATGTGTAGTAGCGTATGACACTACAGGCACATAAGACACTTCTTGGACGGTTGGTGCATAGAGCGAGGACACTGAGGCGCACAGAGCTGAGTCACTAAGGTGCATGTAGCTGAGTTACTGACCCACGTGGAGTTGGGTCACTGAGGTGCATAGAGCTGGGTCACTGAGGCGCATGGTGTAGATTTTACGTGCTTCTACATGACTCCCTTCAAAGTTTCTAAACTTAAACTTCGTAAGTTTTAAAGTTTATAATACTTTGAACAGAAGCATGGAGGATATAGGCGAATGTCACTTTGACATACGTGTGAAGCCTCCTTATGTTTGGAGCAAACAGAGTATTTTTTCATGTGCAGCAAGTTGTTTGGCGCATTTGACTTTTGGTTGCAAAAGTCACTTAACTAGGAGCAGCGGACTACTTGGAGCATAGGACCACTGGGCGCATCAAGTTAAGGTGCAATGGACTACATGGCACATAGGTCCGTTTATTACGACTAACAATATTTTAAGTCAACGTCAGCACTTCATCTTTGGGGTGAATCCCGTATCTCGAGGCACTGTCTAGTGAACCTCGAGAACCAAAGCATCGGACACCTATCTTAGCTACCACATGTTCATCCCTATATAAGGGTCTAAGGTAGGAAAGAGAAAGAGTCTCACTGCTACTATGCTTTTTCCTCTTTCTCTCCCTGACTTCTTTTTCTCTCACTCTCTTCCTACTGCCATAGCCCCCAAGGAAAAGGGAAAAAGAAAGGAAAAGGTGGGAGACAGTCTATTCCAGTTGCGAGTCTATATGCACCATTGTAATAGACCGTCTCTACCATGGAACCATACCTCCCTAGAAAATTTGCTCGTTATTTCGGCTATAGTCAACTGTTGTTGGGTACCCCAAGCTCGAGCTTGGCTTCTATAGGTAGCTGACTTGATGAAGCCCGGGCTTGGCAATATTATAACGTTGGCTACACCACAGCTCGTTTCACTGCACCCTTATAGCGGCCTGCGACTTGCATCATATATGCGGCCGTGAAGTTCTACTGGTCTGCGAACAATTTGTCTCCTAGTTATGATCGGAAGGGGAGCTTCATTGTGGGACTAAGTGTTTGCCATTTTATATCAAAATGAGAACTGAGAGAACTGGGTTTGATTTAACAAACTTAGAAACTACAAAGAAGAGTCCTAGGAGACAATTTAAGTACAAATTTGTTTCTTGGGGAATGACTATGGAGGTTGGAGTGTAGCAACTCTCTTTACTACATGGACGATCCGGTGTGGAAGCTTTTCTCTCTCCCTTGAGTGTAGATTCCCCAATAGCCCATTAGCCAATTGGTTCGGTCCTCACTGAAGCAGAAAAAGTTAACCTTTTGAACGTTCAAGTTGCTCCTATTTATAGCCATCGTGTTGGTGGACTATGGGTGCCGCATATGCCTTTTTTTGGTGGCCGCATAAGGCTCCTTCAACAGAATACGGTTTCAACTGTTGCTGCGTGCCATGGGCAGATTGTCACGTGCTATTGGTTGAGATATATTGTTGATGGGGGTCTCGGGGTTGTTATCAACCCGTTGTGGGCGTGACTTGGTCAGCTGGACACGTAGTCAGCACCAACTGTGGGAAGATCTTTGTAGTTGTAACATAAAGATCATGTGAGCTGGAGGCCGCACAACAACTAGGCCACATATTGACGAGGCCGCACGGGTCATATAGCCGCATACGTGCTCTTGTTTGGGCCTTGGTTGAATGGACACTCTGGCCGCATATTGGCGAGGCCGCATGGATCATGTAGCCAAATACGTGCTCTCGTTTGGGCCTTGGTCAAATGGATACTCTGGCCACATATTGGCGAGGCCGCAGAGTTGTCGACGCATGGCTCTGTGCGTTCTGAAGAAGTCATTAATGTCGTACGTGACCTTTCTATCGGATTGTGTGTCACCATCTCTCTCACACTTTTTGAGGCAGTCAGGGCAATAAGTGTTTGGAACTGTGGCAGATCTTTGGGAGCCGTGTCAGAGGGCATACATGCGACTCGGCTCTATTTGTCTGTCCAGGCCGCATGGAGGGTTGACTATGCGGCCTGTCTTCAGCATGAGGATGCGACCTGCATATAAGCCGCATGACTATAGATTTTTCATGCTTCTACAATACCCCCTTCAAAGTTTTTAAAATGTCAATTTTGAAATACTTTGAATAAGAAGCATGGTTAATTGCTTTTCGGCCGCATGACTTAACATGCCGTATACATACGTTGTCGCACAGGCACTTCTGACAGACGATCAAGTTTGAGGAGAAAGAAAGGTTCCTTTTACTTTCTTACTTTCTTTTCTTCCTCTTCCTTTTGCCTTTGTTGGCTGCCTGCTACCGCACTGTTCGACATGGCTCCCAAGGGTTCTTTTTCTGCTACTACTGCTAAGAGAGTCTCTAGGAAGAGGAATAAGGGCAAGGAAAAGTGTGAGGATGATACATTCCACAAGGATATGCAACTACCGATCTTAGGTAAGTTTATTTTAGAGAAGAAGACATTGAACACAGAGACACATGTGCACAGTTGGTCGCATGGGTGACTCATTATCATTTAGAACATGTGCTGACTTATCACTATGGCGTGAGTTGCTCGGCCGCATGAAGACTACAGTCGTATGCGTAACTCTGCCCCATAAGATCCTCTGTCACATAATTCACTCTGCCGCATAAGGGTTTCTACTACATGAGGGTTACTTCATGTCTTTGACTATATTCCTTTGATATTTTTGCAGTGACTTTACCCACTGCGCCCTCGGGTGAAAAGGTGCATGGTCATGGCATGCTTCCTCTGGATATGAACCTGGGGGACTTGGTTTCTACTGTCCAAGGTCAGGTGGATATCATTAATTTCCAAACCACGGTAAAGTGTCCTAATAAAAATATTGGATTTTATTTGATTTGAAAAAAATAATCTAAAACAAATATAAGAAATACAAAATATACACAAGATACCTATTTTTGGGTGAGGAAGTTTACAAGTACAATATCTAATCCGGGTAGTGTGACGATGGAAATCGGGCGATATGTCAGATCCTTAAATCCGTTGATGGTCTAACGAGCATGTGAGGCAAGCTCTCTTTTATTCTCTCTCTTGAGCTTGTGTGTACGTACGTAGCTCTTTTGGAAGGGTCTAGTCTCTCTGAAGCAGAAAAAGGCCCGCTCTTGGGACGTCCAAGTTGCCTCTATTTATAGCCATCATATTGATGGGCTATAGGTACCGTATGTGCTTATGTTTGGTGGCCACAGGGGGTCCTCCAACAGAATACGATTGCAACTGTAGGAACATAATATGGGTTGAGTCCAGGCAAGCTGCCACATGGACATTTTGTTAGGATTTATTGTTGGTGGAGATCTCGGCAGTTCTCGTCTTCTGTTTGTGTGACTTGGTCAGCTTGACACGTTGCCCACATTTAGTTGGAGAGAGTTGCTTCTGTCACAACAAAAATATTTTATCGCCTGGGACGCATGGTGTCTTGAACACAGAGGGCCAGAAATGCATGGAGTCTGGAATGCAGGAGGCCATAAACGCATGGAGCACATGGAGTCTTGAACGCATTAGGCCAAAGATGCATGGAACGCATGGAGTCTTGAACGCATTGGTCCAGAGACGCATGGAACGCATGGAGCCTGGAACGCTTGAGTTCTCGTAAACTTGGCGTTGTACGCTTGTCAAAAGTCATTATTAGTCTAATGAGAGCTTCTTGTCGCTTAGTGTGCTCACATTTTATGAACGTTTAGAAAATTCTTTTCGTCAGGATTATGTGTCATATATAATCCTTGTGTCAGGCCTTTATGTGGCCAATGTTTGGGACGCAAGGATACAACTTTTTCTTGTCTGCATAGCCATCATTCGGCATAATTTCTTCTGAGTTGGTCTTGGGGCACATGTTGTTTGGGCGCATAGATCCATATTTTATGTTCTAATACACTCATTCATTCCCAATTTAGAAAACCCCCAAATTACTCTATCCCTCCACCAATCCTACAAATTGTATCTCATTCCCTACTCATATGCATCATCAAGGAGGCCTAGGAGCTTGGATTGGAAGGAGCACTACTTGGAGAAGAGATTCGAAGAGATTGTGTCCATCTCGTGTCCACCCGGAGGAGCTAGTACCAGCTGTTGAGGAGGCTCAGTTAGTTATTGCCGAGACTTAGCTAGTAGTCTCTATTATACAGGATTTGTCTCCAACTCTTTAGTCATTTGGCATGTTATGGATATTCTAGTCTTTATGTTGTTATTGATACTCTTAGACTTGGATATATCTTGTGTAGCTATTCTCGACTTTTGACTTGTGATTTTCATTCTTCTATTTGATATCGTGCTATTTCTTTCTTATAGATATTATGATTATTATTTATCATTATATATTGTCATTTTGTCCTCCATATGGAGTTGAGATATTATTGACAGGTACATATATTATTGTCTGAGTTGATTAGATAGAATTATCGACCTAGATAGCGTTCTACTGCCGATGTTGTTGCGTAGGCTGGACGTTGTTCACGTACTCGTGCCCTCACATCTGGGTGCGGATCGGGTTGAAAATGATCAATCGGGTATAAGTGTGCTATATAGTTGGTATAGTTAGTAATATACCCTTGATAGAGACTGCAATATCATGACAGACAAAGACCATAACCATACACATGACAATAATTAGTGATTTCTTAATTTGCATGCTTGTATATTTTTAGATTGGATTGGAGGTTTGACCTAGAGGGGTACGACCATCTTTAAATTTCAAGGATAATTTTTTTATAAGGGGGTAGGATTATAACCACCTAATTTCGAGAGGGTTATTTTTATCATTTAAAGAATTATTTAAAAATTATATTAGCGATAATAATATTTATTATTATATGTATGGTTGTGAGCTAGCTAATTAGAATGGACCATATGATTAGTGAGTTAGCCTATTGGATTGGACTAGGTGCTAGTGAGTCCAAGTGGACCCAACTAGACTTGACTTGACCTATTAATTTAATTAAATAGTTAAGCATGGTTGACTCATTAAATTAGAAGAATGAATACAATATCATTTTTATTAAGATTAGAATATTTTTCTTAGTTAACTCCTTAATTAATAAACCCTTAATGACACTAATGGGGGATAATTTGGACATTGTGTTTGGACCTAACCTAGGGGGAGTGGCCAGCCATATTAGGGAAGGGGGAGACTCTCTCCTATTCATTAGTCATCTCATTTATTTTCAAAGTGTTCTTCCCCAAATTGAGACAAAATCCTACCATTAACAATCAATTTTATTTCATTTCCTACTCATTTTTATCATAAAGAAATCCTAGGAGCTTGGATTATAAGGAGCACTACTTGGAGAGGAGATTCTATGAGCTTGTGTCCATTTCGTGTCCAACCAGAGGAATTTTTATTGGAATTTGACTCTCAATAGCTATAATCCCCTTTTTCCTTAAATTTTATAGTTAATTTATGGTATTAGACCCTTAGGAACCCTTCTATGGCTAATGACTGCACATAGGAGGAAGAACTATGTCCTAATGAGCTATATTGTGATAGTTACATTGACTTTTATGGTCAAATTGGAAAAAATTGAGTTTGGGTCATTAGGTGTTCGTAGGAATATTTCTTATATAATTTTGTAGTGAGATACATGATGTAAAATGGTGTACGTATCCACAATTGGATACGGAGAGTGCGTATCACGATACGTTGGGATACGGTATCATAGGAACGGTGTTTGCTTGTGTTTTAGGCTCTAGCTGCCAAATTCTATTCATTGTAGTTAAATAGCTAATATATATTTTATATATTTTATATATTATATATAGTATATTAGATGTATTTATTGGATTTGGGACTGTACCGTGGTGTTTTGAGTATGTATCACAACCGTATCATGAGTTATGGTGCGTATCATATTTTATACTTGAGTGTGCCCACCAAATGTTTGGTACTTGGTCTAGTTCTTGTATTTTGAGAGCTTTGTGTGTGTGTGCGTGTATATATATATGGTTGGTTTGGTGTGCGTTTCAGGAGGTTTTCCGAACCGCACACCGCGCGTTCGTCGAAATGGCCGTCCTAGTTTCGGGTTGTGTACACATTGGGTTAGCATCGGGGAGTGTGTGCTAGAGTTCTCGGGTTATATTTTATATATTTATAGATATTTGTGCGTGTCGGGGTCGTTGGGCGAGCGTTGGAGAGTGTTGTGTGCATGGTTGTGTGTTGTGTTGTGTTTGTGTTTATGTGTCTAGATATATATATATATATATATATATATATATATATATTTGTATGTGTGTCTATATATATGTATATATATATTTATATATATATATGTGTGTGTATTTATATATATGTGCTTGTGTATGTATATGTCTATGTGTGTGTGTATATATATATATATATATATATATATATATATATATATATATATATATATATATATATATATATATATATATATATATATATATATATATATAAGTGTGCGTGTGTGTGTGTCTATATATATATATATATATATATATATATATATATATATATATATATATATATATATATATATCTGTGTATGTGTATATATATATTTGAGTGTGTGCATATGTATATATATATATCTGTGTGTGTTTGCATATATATATATATAAATAGGTGTTTATATATATATATAGCTATGTATATATTTATTTGTGTGTGTGTGTATTTATGCATAAGTGTTTGTGAGTGTGTAGGTGTGTGTTGATATATATGTTAGTGTGTGTGTTTAAGTGTGTGTTAGTATATAGATATATGTATGATTGTATATATATATATATATAGTGATATATATATATATATATATATATATATATATATATATATATATATATATATATATATATATATATATATATATATATATATATATATATATATGTATATAGGTGTGTGTGTGTCTGTGTGTGATTGCAAAGAGGGGGGGGGGGAGCAGCCTGCACTGTGCAGCAGGCTGTGCTGCACAGCAGCAGCAAGCAGCAGCAGCATGCTGCCCCAGCTGCAGTAGCAAATACAGAGGATAGCAGCAGCAGCAGATTATGCAGCAGCAGTAGCAGTACAAGCACAGGCAGCGCAGCGCCGCGTGGCTAGTGGCTAGGTATCGAGGGAGAGTGAGGGTTTAAGTAGTAATAGATAGATAGATAGATAGCTAGTTAGTCTAATAGATTAGATATAAGATAGATAGATATATAGATGGTTTAATAGATAGATAGATTAGTAGATTGGATAGATATATGAATAGATTAGATAGGTAATTGATAGATAGTTAGATTGTTAGATAACTAGATAGGTAGATAGATAGGTAGATGGATAGTAGATATCTATATCTATATGCATAGATATATATATACCTATAGCTAGGTAGATATATATATATATATATATATATATATATATATATATATATATATATATATATATATATATATATATATATATATATATATTTGTGCTTGAGGTATATGGGTATATGTATATGTGTGTGGATATCTATATATATATGAATATAGATACTTAGATATGTATAATATATGATAGATATATATTTTCTATCCTAGATTAATAATTAGGTATATATTTATAAGCTTAGATAACTAGTTAGAGGGGTTTTAGAGCGATACCTCAATACCTTGAGATACCGAGGTATCTCAATACCTTGAGATATCCAAGGTATTGAGTTTCGAGCGGGGTATTTGAGCAATAGCCTAGAAATAGTATTGGAGTGATTTTTATATGCTTATGTGTATATATTTACGCGTGCTAGCATAGGTTTTAGCGGGTTTAGGCAGGGTGCGTGGCCTAGGGCGAGGTATCGGATACCGAGGGTATCCCGGTATCTCGAGGAGGCGAGTTTATGAGTTTTCTAGCTTAATGAGCTCGATTTGACCTAGAATTTCAGGAGCACCCTAGTTTGACCTAGCTTTGACCATAATTGTCCCCGTTGACCGTAAAAGTCAACGTTTGACCTAGTTTTGATATAGAGTTGACTTTTTGGACCCTGGGTTGACTTTTTGACCCGAATTTCACCGGTTTGACCCGTTCGACCTAGAATAGCCCTAGAAGCCTGTTTTTAATTATTTTATATCAGTTTAACTCCTTAGAACCCTGTTTAAATCTTGCTTTTCGCATAGGTTCTTGCGACACCGGTCCGGATCTCGATCCTCATCAGTTGCTCAGGACATCAGGCGACTAACTACCTCTGATAGTTTCCATTTTATGATAGCGTTTATATCACCTGTTCTAGGACTGTGATACTTGATTCTGACATATTGTTACACGAGCTGGTACTAGTGGATCCCGTCATGAGATGCTATCCCCCTTACCGTGTTCAGCGAATACTCTATCACGTGTATTTTATCATGTGCTTCAGGTATTGATTCTTATGTGCTATCATGTGCTTCTTGTGCTCTCGCCTTCGTGTGCGCGAGCTATTATCACGTACGTAGCGTGTTGTGGTTGGATCCAAGAGTATTAGTGGGGGAGGGGAGTAGGAGTTGGTTATGTGATCAAAGCCAAACAGTATTCATGTCTATGTCGGTTATGCAACTCACGCATAACGGAGTTGTCGTAGTATTTTTCATGTGCAACCTAAGCCGATCACATAACGAACTTGTGCTCAAGGCACTTAGCTAGTATTCATGTTTTCTCACATGCAGTTACTCCACGACTTGTATTGTTCTCCAGTTTATTTTACAGCTACTTATTCTGCTCCAGCATATATTTATTCCCTGTGCATCTTGTATACTTTTCTATTGCTCGTCATATACACCTTACCATGTATTTGGAGTTGCTTTCAGAGTTATGTACTTCGTTCCAGTCCTGACTGGGCATATTTTTTCCAGAGGATCCTGAGGATTATTGCCCGACGTTCTACGGGCCAGGTGTTGACGAGGGTTGTGACCCCGAGATCGAGGAGGAGTGCGCCGAGGAGACGCTGTTAGCGCCCTAGTTAGCTATGTGGGTTTCCTGGATTGTTCCCAGTTGTTATTTTGGATGATTGTACTTATTCTTTTGTTGCCTGTGAGATGTTGTAGACTATTATAGACTTGGACTGTATTTTGGATATTGTCTTGCTCTCTTTGGTTCTGGTTTCCTTTTTGATATCATATCGTGCTTTTACTCTTCCCCTAGATTTTGTGATTGAGAGTTCATATATATATTGCGTGGTTGCCCTCCTTTTGGAGAGGATTATTCATATATATATTGCGTGGTTGCCCTCCTTTTGGAGAGGTTATTGTCGATTTTTTTTGTGAGATATATAGATATAGATATGATTGACCTAGAACGGACCTTTACAGCGTTCTACCGTCGATTCTGCGGCGTAGGCTGGACGTACCCATGGCTCATGCCCGATTTTTCGGGTGCGGGTCGTGAAACATTTTTGGTGGCGGCCCATGCAGGTCTAGATTTTAGGTTTACCTGTAATAGGATATAGGATATAGGCTGAGAGAGAGTGTGTTTAATCACAACTAGGACTCTTCCTGATTCCTCTTGCTATCTTTAATTTTCCTGAAATTGTTTCTTTCGCAATATTACTGTCCTTCTTTGATGATATCGTTTCTTGCACCATATTGACTTCTTTTGATATGTGTTCTTCTTGATTCCATTCCAGCACTTGCTTTATTTGATTCTGGTACTTCCCATAACTTTGTGTCTGTATCTTTTGCTGTTAGACACCATCTTGTTGCTGAACCTTTAGCTAGACTCTATAAGATCACGACCGGCGGTGGTATCATCCTAGTCAGTGATGTCTACAGAGACCGAAGAGTTACCTTGGGAGGCCGGGAGTTGAGTGTGTGCCTACTCGTAATGCCACTTCTGAGCTACGATATTGTACTCGGGATGGATTGGTTGAGTATGCATTGTGCTAGTATAGAATGTCATGGAGGCAGAGTATTGTTTAGTCCGCCGGGTGAGCCAGAGTTTCAGTTTGCCAGAGGAGCAGCGGAGCAGACCGAGGGAGTCTTCTGCGGAGCCCTGGTGGTAGAGCCAAGGTTGCTACATCCACTGATAGAGGAGTACATGGATGTCTTTCTGGAGGAGTTGCCAAGGTTGCCTTCGGACAAAGATGTGGAGTTCTCTATAGACTTGGTGCCAGGCACGGAGCCGATATCCCAGCACATCTATAGAGTCAGCAACAGTGAGCTGATAGAGTTGAAAAAGCAGGTGGATGAGCTTCAGGACAAGGGATTTATCAGATCTAGTTCTTCTCCGTGGGGTGCTCCGGTACTTTTTGTGCCAAAGAAGGATGGGTCGATACGGATGTGTATCGACTACAGGGCTCTGAACAACCTCACAATCAAGAACAAGTATCCGCTGCCGCGTATTGATGATCTTTTTGACCAGTTGAGCGGAGTGAGGGTGTTTTCCAGGATTGATCTGAGGACAGGCTACCACCAGGTGAAGATCAGGAAGGAGGATATTCTGAAGACAGCTTTTCGGACCAGATATGGACAGTATGAGTTCATGGTGATGCCGTTTGGGTTGACTAATGCCCCGGCAGTGTTCATGAATCTGATGAACAAGGTGTTCCATCAGCATCTGGACATGTTTGTAGTGGTGTTTATAGATAACATCTTGGTGTATTCGAAGACCCCAGAGGAGCATGAGGAGCATCTGAGGATAGTATTGGAGACTCTCAGAAAGGAGAAGCTTTATAGAAAGCTTTCGAAGTGCGAGTTCTTCCTTGACAAGGTTGAATTCCTTGGTCATGTGGTGACTGAAGAGGGTATCTCGGTGGATCCGAGAAAGATCATGGCAGTTGAGGCGTGGAGTGCTCCGAGTTCAGTAGCCGAGGTCAGGACTATATGATTTGGTGGATGAGATTTAGATTATACCCTGTGACTTGTGTTACATTTTATACCACTTGTTGATTTGATATTCATATTACAGTGTACGTGTGGATTTGGTTTCCATATATTGGAGTTGCCATATCCATTCGGCTGGCATGCTTACGTGTCCTAGTCCTACGTATTTTTGGGACTGGGGCGTGACAGTTTCTGCAGTTCGCCAAGGCTTTTCCTCAGTACATAGACGGTACCAAAATTAAGTGTCCGTGTGTGAGATGTCGCAACAGGAAATATCATCCAGAAGTGGAAGTTACATATCATTTATACTCGAAGGGCTTCACGCCGAATTACTATCAGTGGACCGCGCACGTAGAACTTGTATCTCTAGCATCGGAGTCGGAGCCCTATGTGGAGCCGTATATGGATGTCCCCGACCACGATGCTTACGACGACGGGTTGGTGAACATGGTTTATGATGCGGCGGGGCCTAGTTTCAATTCGGACAATTATGATGCGGCAGGACCTAGTTTCAATCCGGATAATTATGATGCAGTTGAGGAGGCACCGAATGCCGATGCTGCAAAGTTTATGGAGTTGCTGGAGAATACAAGGACTCCACTATATCCTGGTTGTGAGGATCATTCACCGTTGGAGGTGGTTACAAGATTATTGAGCATCAAGTCCGATTTTAACATGTCGCAATAATGCTATAATCGACTGCTCGATTTGATTATAGAGATCTTGCCCGAGGGTGCAAAGTTGCCTAAAGACTTCTATCGATCTAAGAGGATGGTGAGATCACTTTGTATGGGATACGAGAAAATTGATGCATGTCACAACGGGTGCATGTTGTACTACAAAGACGACAAGGATGAAGATGTGTGCAGATTCTGTGGTGCTGATCGCTACAAGACCACTGTTAGAGAAAAGTTTGTCGGTGCAAGGAAGCCTACCGATTCGATGCACTACTTGCCTTTGACGCCGCGGTTGCAGTGGTTGTTTATGGTTAAGAAGACTGCAGAAAACATAAGTTGGCACAGGCAAAAACAGATCGAAGGAGTATTGGATCATCCATCCGATGGAGAAGCATGGAAGCACTTTGATCGAGAGTATCCACATTTTGCCGAGGAAGCACGTAATGTCAGATTGGGGCTCTCCTCTGACGGTTTTACCCTATTCGAACTTTCGGGCTCCCAGTATTCGTGTTGGCCTGTGATCGTCACTCCGTACAATCTACCGCCTTGGATGTGCATGAAGACTCCGTATATGTTCCTAACCGTTATTATCCCGGGTCCGAACACTCCAAAGAGGAACATCGATCCAAGGTTGGATCATGCCTAAGCAGTGGACTACGATGAGGGCTAGATTTGATGATCCGAGCTACAAGGAAAGGTCTAAGAAGGCCAAGGCGGCTAGGCAGAATGGTGCCAAGTGGTGTGGTGGCTCGATTCTGATGACGGAACATTTCCGTCATTTGGTATGTTTTTTCTTTTAAAATATATTATTTTAATATAAGTACCATAAAATGGTACTTGGAAAAAATATTTAAGTTTAGTAATAAATAATATATTTTTAACAGGTACAAAGGGGTGAGGATGCAAACATGGTGACCATCTTCTTGGCCACCCATCGCAAGGACGAAAATCTCATTGATGAGAGGGCCTCACAGGCCTATGTAAGTATTACTTTACTTTGTGTTAATTTTAATATAACTTAGGCAATTATCGAGTTTCCAATAATTTTAATATAACTTAGGCAATTATCGAGTTTCCAAACCTTTCTAGGCCGAGTATCTTAGGCTGCGTGAGCGGTCGACTGCTAGTGCACCTACACCTGGAGAGGCTGGTACTTCGTCGCAGCCCGCTCCATCTCCGTCGGCGGACGACCTGTGGGTGACCGCAGCTGGTGGTCTCCAGAGGGGTACGTACTACGGTACGGGCTCCTATGGTGCCCTGGTTGCGATGCAGTCATCTAGAGCCTCTCCGACAGCTGCGCATTCCACACACCCCTCGCAGTCGCAGCCCTCGCAGTCGTCGGCCAGAGTCCAGGAGGCCGTTTAGGAGGTCGTTGACCGTCAGATTGTGTTTTTCCGTGACGAATTGCTGCGAAGTATGGAGGAGGAGCCCCGGTCCCAGCCGCAGGCGGGCGATCCAATGCTCATCGCACGATTGGATATGCTCGACCGCAGCATGACGGAGCTACGAGATTTGATAAATGATATTAGAGCCTCCAATGACCGCAATATCATGGAGCTGCAGGCGTCACAGCTATCGATGGACGAGAAGCTGTCGATGATGCAGGATTCAATGGTTCATAGCAGTACGAGGCTGTTATCTACCCTGGATTCTTACAACCAGCGACTCGCAGACTTGGAGCGGGCACGGCCTCCTGGTGCGCCTACATCAAAACAGACTCTACCAACGTCACTGCCTTCTCCATCGACATCGGTATCGATTCCACGGGACGAGTATGAGGAGTTCTTATCCTTCAAGCGCGCCGGTGGTCAGCCTCCTGCAGATCCGTAGTAGTATAGTTAGTTACTGGATATTTATATTTTTTTATTATTTAGGATGCGATTGTATGGATATAAATTTGCCATATTCTTTACGTTTACGATGAGATTTGCTGGATGCTTTCTTTTTTTCAAATTTTATTATATTATTCATATTTTGGTTTATAACTGATGACTGATACTTGGCCTGTATTTACCCAGTGTACTAGAATTTTTCCCTTGGTGCTGCTACTGTGTTCTTTATTCAATTATTTCTACTACCATCATATACCTTATAATGAACCCAAGGGGGCTGGTAAACCCACAAATGTAAATTTTTTTTGAAAATTAGCGACATTTTTAGCGACATTTAGCGACGTTTAGCGACGTTCACTTACGTCGCTAAATACGTCGCTAATTAGCGATGCTGTAACAAGTCGCTAAATATGTCGCTAATGACGTCGCTAAAAATATCGCTATACGTCGCAAATTGCTGACGTGGCAGTATAGCCAGGTCATTAAAGACGTCGGTGTAACGTCGCTATATAAGTCGCTAATTAGCGACATTTAGCGACTTTAATAAACGTCGCTATTTAGTGACTCGGCGTCGCTAAACGTCGCTAAATTTTGCGACAAATTAAAGTCGCTAAAAAACGTCGGCATAGCGAAGTTTTTTTTTTGCGACTTGGTTTTTTTCGACAACTTTAAAACGTCGCTAATTACGTCGCTAAACCAAATTAGCGACAATTTTTGGTTATTTAGCGACGTTTTTAGACGTCGCTAATTTGACTTTTTCTGGTAGTGAGTACATACTACCTCTCCTAATATAAATTTGCATTTAGCAAACCTCATGTATCCTTCAAATACCCGAGCATGATATCTACACTTAACCTTCACTCAAGTGCACACAATAACCATCTAACTCACACACCATCCAGTTAACTCTCAACCCTTGCACACAGGTGTGCACAACCCTCACTTCACTTTCAGTTTCCCCAAGGTCTGAACAGAATACCCTCACACACTCAAAGCTCAAAATGCACTACTCAGACACCCTTCACAGTGAACACAGTTCACTCTACACTCCCTCTCACAGACACTCAAACACACACTTGAACACTCCCTTTGCTCATCCATGTACTCCCTCACAACCATCACAGACACACTGATGGATTTAATCCTGTTGTCATCCCTATTCCTTAGCCTCTAGGACTTAGTATATGTGAACAAGCTCGTTTGTAGGAGCCTTTAGCTCCAAACTTTGCTCATAAGTTGTTTTCCTTTAAGCCTATATATAGGCTCTCATTAATAAGCAATAAAGTGTATCACAGAATTATTCTTCTCAGCTTTCACCTAAGCTTTCATTCCCCTGTGTGTTCTTTCCTTGTTCACCACCAACAGTTGGTATCAGAGCCAGAGTTTGTCGAGCTTTTGATCTGTTCATGCCTAAGTACATGTCGCGCTCTCCTGGAGGTAGTGACACCGGCACATCGTCTTCCATATCGCTGCCCATGGCAAGGCACACAGGCGATGAGACAGAGATGCACATGGTCGAGAGGGTTGTCCGTGAAAATGACAGTTGGATGCATCCTCCATTGCTCACACGGACAAACTACTCAGACTGGGCGCTGGTCGTGAAGGTGCAGCTGCAGGCGCAAGGCCTATGGGATATGGTGAACACTGGCGTCGGCGAGCCTCGCGACGATCGGCGCGCACTCGCCGCAATCCTTCGCGGAGTGCTACCGGAGCTGGTGCGCACCTTGGCGGTGAAGAAGACGGCGAAGATGGCATGGGACACGCTCAAGACGATGCGCATCGGTATAGAGCGCATCCGGGAGGCGAAGGCGCAGACGCGTCGGACCGAGTTCGACAACCTGGCGTTCAAAGACGGCGAGGGGATCGAATCGTTCGCCATGCGGTTAGGCGCCATCGTCAATGACCTGGAGGTGTTAGGTGATCCGATCACCGAGCATAAGGCTGTGCTCAAGCTTCTTAGGTGTGTGCCTCGACGGTACAAGCAAATGGCACTCGCCATTGAGTCATTGGTTGACAAAAAAACCATATCGCTCGAAGAACTCTGCGGCCGACTGCTCGTTGTGGAGGAGCGGAACAATCTGGAAGACTCTGGCTCTATCGGCGGTCGCCTGCATCTCACCGAAGAGGAGTGGATGGCACGGCAGAAGCAAAGAGAAAGCAGCGGTGTACTGTCAGGGGGCGGTAGAAAGAAGTCAAAGGCAGACTCCAAGCCGAAGGGAAAAGAACACGGACAAGCCCTCGTCTAGCGGTGGCGGGGGTGGCTCTGGCGTGAGAAGGAAGGGGGAATGTCGCTACTGTGGCATCCCTGGTCACTGGGCGAAGGAATGTCACAAGGCAAAATGCGACCGCGAGAAGGTGGCGGAGGCGCACATCGTACAAGCCGAGGAGGAGCAGCCGACACTGTTGCTAGCCACGACGGATAACGATCTCGACGCACCCGGAGTGCACGCCGCACCGAACACGGGGGTGCAGTGAGTGTTCCTAAATGAGGAGCGGGTGTCTCCGGTAGCCACGGATGACAACAACTGGTACCTCGACACAGGGGCCAGCAACCATATGATGGGCTCCAAGGCGCTGCTCACCTCCATCGACGAGACTGTGAAGGTGTCGGTGAAGTTCGAAGATGGGTCCATTGTGGAGATCCATGGGCGCGGCACGGTACTGTTTACATGCCGGAACGACGAACATCGCGCGCTCACAGAAGTATATTATATACCTAAAATGTGCACGAACATCGTAAGCTTGGGACAACTTGATGAGGCGGGGTGCAAGACATCCATTGAAGGAGGCGAGCTGTGCCTGTTCGACAGGTCACGGACACTCCTGGCACGGGTGCAGCGGACGAACAACCGGGTGTATACCGTGGCTCTGAACTTGGTTGTACCTGTGTCTCTGCTCGCGAAGGCTGACGATGCAGCGTGGCGATGGCACGGGCGCTACGGGCACCTACACTTCCGCGCTCTGCACGATCTCACAACGAAGGGGATGGTGGAAGGCATGCCCTACATCGATCGAGTGGAGCAGTTCTGTGAGGGCTGTTCGTTCGCCAAGCAACACAGGACCCCGTTCCCGCGTGCGTCGGGGTACCGTGTAGAGCAAGGGCTGGAGCTCATCCATGGCGACTTGTGCGGCCCGATAACTCCATCGACTCACGGTGGTAATAAATAATTTATGTTAATTATTGACGATTACAGTAGATATATGTGGGTGGAAATTATCAGATCGAAGGATGAGGCATTCCGTTTCTTCAAGAAGATCAAGGTGCTGGCTGAGAACGCAAGCGGCCTGAAGCTCAAGGCATTCCGCACCGATCGAGGCGGTGAATTCAATTCAATTGAATTCGTCGGTTTCTGCGAAAAGCACGGCGTCAAACACTTCACCATCGCGCCATATTCACCGCAACAAAACGGCATGGTGGAGAGGCGTAACCAAACAGTTGTGGAGATGGCCCGCAGTCTGCTGAAAAGCATGTTTATGCCGGTCGCATTCTGGGGCGAGGCTGTCAAGACGGTGGTGCACATTCTTAACCGGTCACCAACGCACAGCCTTCAGGGTATGACTCCGTACCAGGCATGGAAGAAGCGCAAGCCGAACGTGCATTACCTGCAAAATAACGGCAATCCACTTCACCACCGCGCCATATTCACCGCAACAAAATGGCGTGGTGGAGATGTCACGACTCGCACCCGAAAAATCGGGCATGAGCCGTGGGTACGTCCAGCCTACGCCGCAAAATCGGCGGTAGAACACTGTAAAGGTCCGTTCTAGGTCAACCATATCTATATCTATATATCTCACAAAAAAAAATTGACAATAACCTCTCCAAAAGGAGGGCAACCACGCAATATATATATGAATAATCCTCTCCAAAAGGAGGGCAACCACGCAATATATATATGAACTCTCAATCACAAAATCTAGGGGAAGAGTAAAAGCACGATATGATATTAAAAAGGAAACCAGAACCACAAAGAGCAAGACAATATCCAAAATACAGTCCAAGTCTATAATAGTCTACAACATCTCACAGGCAACAAAAGAATAAGTACAATCATCCAAAATAACAACTGGGAACAACCCAGGAAACCCACATAGCTAACTAGGGCGCTAACGGCGTCTCCTCGGCGCACTCCTCCTCGATCTCGGGGTCATAACCCTCGTCAACACCCGGCCCGTAGAACGTCGGGCAATAATCCTCAGGATCCTCTGGAAAAAATATGCCCAGTCAGGACTGGAGCGAAGTACATAACTCTGAAAGCAACTCCAAATACATGGTAAGGTGTATATGACGAGCAATAGAAAAGTATACAAGATGCACAGGAAATAAATATATGCTGGAGCAGAATAAGTAGCTGCAAAGTAAACAGGAGAACAATACAAGTAGTGGAGTAACTGCATGTGAGAAAACATGAATACTAGCTAAGTGCCTTGAGCACAAGTTCGTTATGTGATCGGCTTAGGTTGCACATGAAAAATACTGCGATAACTTCGTTATGCTTGAGTTGCATAACCGACATAGACATGAATACTGTTTGGCTTTGATCACATAACCAACTCCTACTCCCCTCCCCCACTAATACTCTTGGATCCAACCACAACACGCTACGTACATGATAATAGCTCGCGCACACGAAGGCGAGAGCACAAGAAGCACATGATAGCACATGAGAATCAATACCAGATGCACATGATTAAATACACGTGATAGAGTACCCGCTGAACACGGTAAGGGGGATAGCATCTCATGACGGGATCCACTAGTACCAGCTCGTGTAACAATATGTCAGAATCAAGTATCACAGTCCTAGAAC